>SJYT01047212.1:104963-290278 GCA_006410635.1 Cephalophus harveyi | reverse complement strand
TCTTCTAATTTCATGGCTGCAGTCACCATCAGCAGTGATTTTGGAGCCTAAAAAAATAAAGTCTGGCACTGTTTCCACTGTTTCCCCATCTATTTCCCATGAAGTGATGGGACCAGATGCCATGATCTTCGTTTTCTGAATGTTGAGCTTTAAGCCAACTTTTTCACTCTCCTCTTTCACTTTCATCAAGAGGCTTTTCAGCTCCTCTTCACTTTCTGCCATAAGGGTGGTGTCATCTGCATATCTGAGGTTATTGATATTTCTCCCGGCAATCTTGATTCCAGCTTGTGTTTCTTCCAGTCCAGCATTTCTCATGATGTACTCTGCGTATAAGTTACATAAGCAGGGTGACAATATACAGCCTTGACGGACTCCTTTTCCTATTTGGAACCAGTCTGTTGTTCCACGTCCAGTTCTAACTGTTGCTTCCTGACCTGCATACAGATTTCTCAAGAGGCAGGTTAGGTGGTCTGGTATTCCCATCTCTTTCAGAATTTTCCACAGTTGATTGTGATCCACACAGTGTGGATCCACACACCGTGCCTAGCCACGCTCTAATGTAAGTAATCGTCACAGTGCACCGGTGGGCAAGCTTATTGTCTTCATTTTTCAAATGAGGAAAATGGAGGCTCAGAGAGGACAAAATACTCGGCTAAGGCCACAAGCTTATAAGTGACAAAGCCAGGAGTCAGCTCCAGACGCTGCGGCTCTTGAGTCGCACTGGCTCTTCTCGACAGTGAGTGCAAACGCTGAGGCAGCCTCGATTATAGGAGTCTAAGTGTCGATGCGTCACGAAGATTGTTCACACAGGATGATACAGATTCATCGCCCAGAATAAACCACTTACATTGTAAAGGACTCTACCGATCACACATATTCCTTCAAGGGAAGGCCCTTGGCAGTACTTGTGTTGGGATCTGTAGCTGATGATGGTGAAAATGATTCCAGCCACTGCAACCACAGAGCTGATAACATTCAGGCCCGTGACACCTTGTCCCTGGAAAATAGTTTTAAAAATAACAACAAAATAAACACTTTGAAAGAATTTCCTCGTGCTTTTATCTTTCCAGATAACCCTCAGGGAGGAGTTGCTCCATCAGTATCCTGAATTCATCAAAGTCATAAGCCAGGCCAAGTTTTAGAATGAGTCAGGGAGCTAAGAATGGAAAGGCGATGGCACCCACTCCAGGACTCTTGCTGGAAAATCCCATGGACGGAGGAGCCTGGTGGGCTGCAGTCCATGGGGTCGCTAAGAGTTGGACACGACTGAGCGACTTCACTTTCACTTTCCACTTTCATGCATTGGAGAAGGACATGGCAACCCACTCCAGTGTTCTTGCCTGGAGAATCCCAGGGACGGGGGACCCTGGGGGGCTGCCGTCTATGGGGTCACACAGAGTCGGACCGACTGAAGTGCCTCGGCAGCAGCGGCAGCAGCAGGGAGCTGAGGAAGCAATCCGGGAAAGCAGGGTGCTCCGCGGTTGTGTGTATTCAGCTGGGTCCGACTCTTTGCAGCCCCATGGACTGTAGCCACCAGCCTCCTCTGTCCATGGGGTTTTTCCAGGCAACGTCACTGGAATGGGTTGCTATTTCCTATTCCAGGGCATCTTCCTGACGCAGGGATCGAACCTGCATCTCTTGTGTCTCCGGCAGTGGCAGGCGGATTCTTCACCACCGCGCCATCTGGGAAGGCCCTGGGGTGCTCTGTGGTTGATGCTAAAGAAAACGTTATTTCTATCCTAATGTGTCGTCTTTCATAATCTATAAGCAAAATTGTGTGTTAGAGAGTATCCTGGCCTTGTAATTAGAACTGATTTTTCAGTCCTAGCGAACTAGGACCCTCTACACATCAAGAGAGCTCTTGTAAATTCCATTTCTGCTTTTACCAGTGAGGGTGGTGTCACCTAACTTTAGGGCCTATCTGCTTGTTTACTTTAATAGATGTTTCATGCAGGTCAGCTACATGTCAGGTGCTGCATTGAGCCCGTGATTCACAAAGGTAAACAGGGAAGATGAGGTCCTGCCTTCACGTGGCTTACATCACCCCCTCGAGGATTCAAACCGTAAGCAGCCAAATCAAAAACATCTTTACAGATGGCAATGAGCTTGGACTGAGATGTAATGGTTTCCTTCCTTTTGCTCTCACGTTTTGAACCTCCAAGCTATTAAAGGCTCAGATAGCCCCACCAATTTCCCATTCCCTTTACCTCCTATTTTTTTTTCTAAATTTTGTTTTGTCTCGTTATGTAACTCTTGAGTCCCTTTGAAGGAAGAGAGGTGTCATTCATTACCGAACCCCAGCATGGATAGTCCTCTTTTAAAAGAAAAGCAGGAAAGTCTCATATCTCAGTTCCGCGGATGATGACTATACTCGACTGTGTGACGTCTCTCGGACTGGGAAGTGCAGCGATGCATTCATACATTTTCACATCCCGTCCTATCCGGGAGGACTTGTGACCCTCTGTGGCATAACTTGGAAGTACACCTGTGATTTTAATGTTTGCCCCAAACACAGGTCTTTTTCTGCCCACAGAGATTTTGGCAGAAAATACAGGGGCACGCGGATAAACCGTCTCGCTCAGCCCCGGGTCTTTTGGTCCCTTCAAGGCTGCGTTTTGGCTCCCAGAGGACGTTCCACAGACTAGCGCCCGTAGCTGAACCGCCCTCGGGTGTATTCTGCTTGACAGTTTACAGAGAGCGTGCACAGCCTTCGCCTCCTCTCATCCCCACGACAGTTTTACGGTGGCAGCAAACCCCCTTTTACCCCCACGTCCCAGGTGAGTAGGATTCTGGGGTCAGGCGCCCGTGAATTCGGAGGGAGAGCTCGGATGCAGCCAGATCGTGCACCGCCCAGGTCAGCGCGGCGGTTCCCGGGACGAGCGGCCGCCTCCAGCTCAGTGAGTCGCGGGTAGGTCTGCCCCATCCTCGGCACGTTCCTCAGCGCCAAAAGGAAGTCAGTGCAGAGAGAAGAGTGAAAGCTGAGGCTTCATCTGCATCGTCTGCATCTATCTCCACAGGCAGAGAGAGACGGAGGCCTTCGGCCCCGCCAGAAGCCCCTGTGGTTTGTAGCTATCTCTAGAGGATATTGGACTTCCCTGGTGGCTCAGACGGTAAAGCGGCTGTCTACAATGAAGGAGACCCGGTTCGATCCCTGGGTCAGGAAGATCCTTGGAAAAGGAAATGGCAAATTCTTTTACTATCCTTTGCCTTTTAAAGTGTTTAGAAGCGTCCCCCGTCTCTACCCACCGGATGCCAGCGGTACTCCTCACCCTACCACCCCCTGGCTGCGACAGTCAGAAAGGCCTTCAGCGCGGGGCTTCCCTGGCGGTCCAGCGGTTAGGCCTGCATGCTTCCGCTGCAGCGGCGTGGGTCCCCTCCCTGGTCAGGAACTAAAGTCCTGTGCTCTGTGCTTGGCAGCCAGGAAAAAAAAGGGTCTTCAGGCTTTGTCTAATACTCCTGGGCGTGGAGCTGGGGGAGGCACAAAATTACACCCAGGTAAGCACTGTTGAGCTAGAGGGATGTAGAATGGTCTTTAGTAAGCAGCTCCTTTGGTTGATTTGGTCAGGGCAGTGGCCCCCAGGGGAAGGGTGCGCGGTTCACGCTGGCTGCCAGATAGCAGGGCCTGACCTGCACACTTGACGCGCAAAGACTCTCCTGACGGTCCTTTATTACCCCAGGCTTCCTGCCCAAAGGAGATCTAAAAGCAGCAGACAGTTCCACGCTGCACAGAAGCTCACGGTGACTTACCATACACTTGTCACTGCTGTTGGTTCCTGTGAGGTAGCCGGTGACCGTGAACTGTGAAGAAGCAAAGAGGCAAGTCACCAGTGAAGCTGTGTCTGACTGCCCTGCAGGACAACTTCCTTTGGAGACTGTGTCGCAACCGCATGTCTGCGACCCTCCCAGACCCTTTCGTGTCTGGTCTCCTCCGTCAGGAAAGGCCAGTGGGCCCTGACGTAAGAAAAAGCCCTGTGCTGGCCGCGCTTGGCACTCAACACGGGCTCTGCCAGCCTAAGTCCCAAAGGTACCACCCCGCTGGGCTCCAAAGGGAAGGCAGCCCTGGGCTCTGGGCCTGAAACGGGGCGGGTGAGCTCTGTCTGCTCTGAGTAAGCGTGGGGCCTGGGATCTGGTGTCACCTCACCCACTTATTTATAGGAAACACAAAGGGCCTTGCTGTTGTTTAGCTGCTCAGCCACATCCGCCTCTTTGCGACTCCATGGACTATAGCCCGCCAGGCTCCTCTCGCATGGGATTCTCCAGGCCAGAATGCTGGATGGGTTGCCAGTTCCTTCTCCAGGGGATCTTCCCAACCCAGGGATTGAACCCACATCTCCTGGAGAAGAGGGCATCAGAGGATGAGACGGCTGGATGACATCACCGATGCGATGGATGTGAACTTGGGCAAACTGCAGGAGATGGGGAGGGACAGGGAGGCCTGGGAGCTGCGGGCCACGGGGCCGCAAGCGTCGGACAGGACCGGGCGGCTGAGCAACAGCGGCTGCCGCGCTGCAGGTGGCTCCTTACCACTGAGCTCCCAGGCGGCGCAGAGAGCTTAGAGCCACACAGAGTCAGTGAGACCCGTGTCCCCCAGGGTGGGGTCCATATTTGTTTTAATGTTCCAATAATGAGAACCTCTGCAGTGGGAATTGGTTTTCCACTGTGGGGGTATTGGGCCTTGGAGTCAAGGACCTTGAGAAGACATGTAGGGATCGGAGTGTCACCTCTGACGCCTCCTTCAACCTCACCTCCCCGCTTGGCTCACCGGTCGGGCCAGCTTTACTTCCAGGTCGTTCTCGGAGCCGTCCACCTTTAGCTTTGCTGCCGCCCCGAGAGTTCTGGAATCCGGTGGCCTCCCCCCACTGCTTCTCCCAGATCTGCTGTTACCATCCTTGGGCTCATTACCCACTCAGGGGGCATCATATTGGAGAGACAGCAAGCCTTCAGAGCTCGCTAACCGTGCTCTAGTATTGAAGCTCCACATTCTTTTTACGGCCACAGGATTGGCCCAACCTGGTTCCAGTCTACATTTTTGGCCTCGTTTTATGCCACTGCAAAGACTCACTGGTCTTCTTGCTGTTGCTCTTGTCCACACCCAGCCCTCAGCTCATGCTTCGCTGTTGCCGAGAGCGAGCTCTCTCCACTTTCCGCGGTGAACACCTGTGTGCAGGTCACTTCCCTGACCTCCCGGCACGGGCGAGCTTCCCATTAAATCACCTGACCCCCGGAACGCCTCAGTGTGCGTAGCCGAGTGTGACGACGGGCCTGTGGAGCCACTCTCCCTTTTCATCTGTAGCCTACCTGTTAGATGCCGAGCCCCGTCTATTTCTAAGGGCAGGTCATCGCCTCTCTGGGAGAGGGCCTTGTCCACCAGCACCCTGAGCACCTAGGACCCTCCCGCAGATGCAGGATGGGCGCTCAGTAAATATCTTGTCAGTGAAGAGTGGAGTTTTAAAAAGTAATGTGCCAGACCCTCACTGTCATTCACGCGTGCCGATCACACAGTGTCACACTGGGAATGTCCTCTCGTGACGCGGGAAAGTGAGGAGCTGGCCTGCCTGGCTTTCTGTATGTGCGCTTTGAGAGTCACGTTCTGTCTGGTGTTATTGACATTTTGGAAATGAAAGCCAGCAGTACTGCTAGGTGTCTCAGAAAAGATGTGGAGTGCTTATGCTCCTCAAGAGCGGACAGGGCTTTAATAGAGACAGCTGTCTCATTTCCTCATTATTTCATCCTTTGGGTCACTGAGCGATTCATTCGTTCACGCATGCTATGCAGCCAGCGTGATTCTGAGGTCTGAGAATGTAGCAACTCTAACAGCAACAGCCTTGCGCTCTTGGGACTGAAGGCTTTAACGGCGGAAGCTCTGATGAGTCTACCCTTAAATATGATGGCATAAGACTGGGCATATGGCTCTGTACCTGGAATTAGGCTTATGATTCTTTTATTAACTGGATGAATGACATTCATAAAACTGTCTCCGGGCATAATGAAGCAGCTGAACCATAATAATGTATTAACATTCTCCATAAGCTTTGAGAGGCTGTGGTTGTGAGTGTTAGCCAGGCAGGTTTAAATTACTACCTGCTCCCAAATTCCATTTTCTTATTTGCAAAGGGAAAAGTGGGATATATGCCCATCTAATCTCCCAGATTGGCAGTAACGAGCAGATGGCTCACTATACACTCGAGGGCTGGAAAGCTTTTCAACACGGGACACCTGCGCGCGGTCCTCACCACGAGGGCGGTGGTACCGCCAGGACTGGATGGAGTCGCGTCTTCTCCCGTGGAGGGGACTGGCTCTCTGGCCTCGTTGCGGACCACCCGCCTGGGATTCATTGTCTCGGGACTGGAGTCAATTCAAACCCCTCTTTATGGTGATTCCCCCAAGCCCCTAACAGTACTCACAATAAATGCGCCCCAGAATGGATATCCTGTCAAGAAAACCAGGGGAAATCTCTGGGCAAAGTTGAAGTAATTCCATGCAAACACAGCTCCGATGCCGGCGATGATCAGGGCAAGCAGGGCCTGGGCAGCCTGCGAAGAGAAGGACGGCCGGTGAGGCCTCGCGGGCCGGGCTCCCTGGAGCCTCCCAGGCGCGCGGGCATCGCCCTGGATCCTCGCGCCGCGCCCGCGCCGCCTGTCCACCCACCGCTCAGGGGTCAGGAGGCCCGGGCCCCTCGCCCGCCCGCGCCCGGCGAAGCCTCCACGCCCGCCCGCCGCCGCCTGTGTCTCCGGGGTTATCAGTCCCGCCTGCATCTCGCGGGTTTGCGGGGCTCAGAGGGAGAGTTAAACGCCAGGGACGGAAAAGCCGCCCCGCCCACGCCCGGCCACGCCCCCGCGGGCCAAACCCCTACCAAGATCTTTCTCCGCACTCCGGAGCTAGGGAGTGAGACTACTCTGCTCCCGGCGGCGACTAACTGTCCACGACGCCACTCGCCGCGACCTTTGTCTACTTCGAAGCGGACGGGCGGCCGGGCCCGAGTGACGGGCGGGCGGCCGGGCGAGGACCGCCTAGCACCCGGCGACGCCTGGGGACGGGATCTGCCGTTCGAAGGACCCCTGCGGCTAAGGTTTGAGGAGTGGGGCTGTAAAAAAGGGGAGGACATCTTGGTCGCAGGACAATGGTAGGAGTGGGGTTGTGTGCGTGTGCGTGTGCGTGTGTGTGAAAGGTGTAATTTATCTCGGAAACTCTTAAGACCGTCTTAAAAGGAGTCTCCTCTTAGGGTGCCTGTCTCCTCGGACCACCCGACGTCAGGTACCCCGGCGTTTGTCAGTCTGTGCTGACTCGCTGAGGTGAAAGTGAAAGAAAAGAAAGAAAGAAAAAACTTTTAATATCGAAGTCAGATCGCGAGACTTTCATATACTTCAAGGGACTCGACCTCGTCTCCTCAACCCCACTCCAACACTCGCGACTTCTCAACTACGAAAACTTGACACCACAACCTCTTCTGAGAACTCTCAGGGAACCTGACGTTCCTCTAGGTTGGTTAGGTAAGACTTCTAGTCGGGTGGGATTTATTTGGAAGGAATGATGCTAAAGCTGAAACTCCAGTACTCTGGCCACCTCATGCGACGAGCTGACTCATTGGAAAAGACCCTGATGCTGGGAGGGATTGGGGGCAGGAGGAGAAGAGGACGACAGAGGATGAGGTGGCTGGATGGCATCACGGACTCGATGGACGTGAGTCTGAGTGAACTCCGGGAGATGGTGATGGACAGGGAGGCCTGGTGTGCTGCGATTCATGGGGTCGCAAAGAGTCGGACACGACTGAGCGACTGAACTGAACTGAACTATCTCTCACCTCTTGATACAAAGGCCTGTCCAGAGCCAAGAGTGACCCCGTGGGCCCCTCAGCCCGTTGGGGGACACAGGGAGAGGGGAGCGTGGTGGCCCTGGAGGTCTGTGGCTTTCCTCAGCACGGAGCGTCTCCGCTCCCACTCTGGCGTCTCCAGGCTGCACCTGTGTGGCCTGGGTCACAGCTGCCCCCGTGGCGTTCTGATCCTTGTCCTAAGGAAGGGGCCGTGCACGCAGCTTTGCTCTAGTCTGTTCATGACCGATGGTGGTCTGTATCAACACCGCAGCTCACTGTGAGCTTTGAGGGTGGTTGTGAAAGCTCCCAGCGCCTGTGGCAGCAGAAAGGCGATGCTCAGCATCACCTCCAAAGGCTTTCAGCCCCACGAGAGGGGCTCCCACAACCCAAGGTCACTCCTTTGATAAGATATTTAGAAAAGTGGCGCCGGTTTCCTCCATCCCCCTTGCTGGGATTCAGACGTGATCACTAGCTCCTCCTGAAACAGGCCAGGGATTTCCTCAGAGTTAGTGTCTTATTCGTGACAGTTGAGGATTCTATTTCTCAGAGTTAGATAAGCCCTCAGAAGCATTGCTGAGACACGGGCAAACCCTGTATGTTTCTAGACAGAACTTTATTTCCCTTGTCGATCGAAAGGTGGGGACGTTTTGTGACAGCCTAGAGGAGAGGCGGGGGGCTTCGGGAGGGAGGGACACGTGTGCACGAAAGGCTGGTTCGCGCTGATGTGTGGCACTGAAAGTGAAAGCAGCACAGTCGTGTCCGACTCTTTCCAACCCCGCAGACTACACGCCCCATGGGACTCTCCAGCCAGAACACTGGAGCGGGCAGCCATTCCCTTCGCCAGGGGATCTTCCCAACCCAGGGATCAAACTCAGGTCTTCTGCATTGCAGGATGTACGGCAGAGGCTGGCACAATATTGTAAAGCAATTATCCTTCAATTAAAAATAAATAAATACTTGGTCAACAAAGGTCCGTCTAGTCAAGGCTATGGTTTTCCCAGTGGTCATGTATGGATGTGAGAGTTGGACTATAAAGAAAGCTGGGCACTGAAGAATTGATGCTTTTGAACTGTGGTGTTGGAGAAGACTCTTGAGAGTCCCTTGGACTGCAAGGCAACCTAACCAGTCCATTCTGAAGGAGATCAGTCCTGAATATTCACTGGAAGGACTGATGCTGAAGCTGAAGCTCCAAAACTTTGGCCACCTGGTCCGAAGAGCTGACTCATTTGAAAAGACCCTGATGCTGGGAAAGATTGAAGGTGGGAGGAGAAGGGGACGACAGAGGATGAGATGGTTGGATGGCATCACCGACTCAATGGACATGGGTTTGGGTGGACTCCGGGAGTTGGTGATGGACAGGGAGGCCTGGTGTGCTGCGGTTCATGGGGTCGCAAAGAGTCGGACACGACTGGGCGACTGAACTGAATTGAAATAATTTGTAAAATGTAGGGAAGGGTCTTGAAGGCTGCATGCTAGCTCTTCTACTGGGTACCCGGTCATATGTGCGCGCTCGTGACTTGGAAGGCTGCGGGACTCCTCTGGCGGTTCACTGGGTAAGAGCCTGCCTTGCGATGCAGGGGATGCAGGCCCAGTCCCCGGTCAGGGCATTAGGATCCCACTTGCCGAGGAGCAGCTGAGCCCTCGAGCCACAGCTGAAGGGCCCGTGCACCTCAGCAAGATCCCGCCTCCTGAAACTAGGACCCGAGGCAGCCAAACGGTACAAACAAACGAATAAACAGACAGGACGCCTCTTTTTAAAAAAGCATAAAACAGAAGGGTGTGTTTTAGATGACAGATGAGGGGAACTGAGGGGATCCATGTCCTTTCTGAAAAGCATCTCTGCAAACATACTTGGAGAAGTTCTCCTTTCCAAGACCCATGAGTGAGAGAGGACTTACCCCCAAGACTTTTGGCTCTCCCTTCAGGAATTCCAGCAGAGAACTGTGAGGTCCATAGGGAAGTGCGGTCAATACAGTTTCATTTGGTTGCACACTGATGACGTGGGTTGATCTTCTGACCTCAGATGATGATTCCATGATTCAGTGGCAAAACCCCATGCCCAAAAATGGGTGAGTAACCACTGCAGCCCAAATCAGGGTCTCACACGGAGTCCTCGGCAACGAGCCCTTAGCGACCACCCAGCCCTGGAACCACAGAACCGCAGTCATTGAGTCACAGAGTCCCAGAATTCTAGAGCGCCTTCTGGCTTCCTGGTGAAGGAGCCAGTTATCCGGAAGACTTGCCTTAGTGTCCACTCGTTTGTAAACAGATGGTCAACACGAAATAAATAGGAGGTGTGCCAGCAAATCCCAGGGCCTCTGTCCATGGGCTAGAGAGGAGCTCAGCGATGAAATGCCCACGATGTTCCTGGCACCACGGAAGGGGCTCTGTTTTAACATATATTCACACTGATTCTTTTAACATTTCTACCACACTGAAAATGAGGTTCAGAAGGTTAAATTGTTCAAATCCACATGCCGAGGGGCGGGGAAGGAGTCAGACGCTGCCTGTCGTCTCCAAAATCTGACTCCGCCATGCTGCCGCCCGCTTTCGAGAGTTTCCCGCTTGCAGTTGACTGATTGTCTCACTACTGTTTAACCATATTTCTTCCCAGTGTGAAAATCAGTACAGAAAGGTACTGGACCAGATGTAGTTGCCACTTTCATAGAGTATAATTTTAGCTTTCAAAAAGACAGGTAAGATGAAGTCAAGCGAGAGTCTTCCTGGTTAAAGCTATGCAAATGCAATTAAAACAATATAAAATTCTGTATGGAATTTTGCTTTCCGTGTGTGCATGTGTGAAAGTCACTCAGTCGTGTCTGACTCTTTGCAACCCCATGGACTGTAGCCTTCCAGGCGCCTCTGTCTGTGGAATTCTCCAGGCCAGAATACTGGAGTGGGTAGCCATTCCCTTCTCCAGGGGGTCTTCCCAACCCAGGATCGAAGTCAGGTCTCCCGCGTTGCAGGCGGATTCTTTGCCATCTGAGCCGCCAGGAAAGCCCAACATAGCGCTGCAGTGAGAATTAAATGAGAGAATCTACATAGCACATTTCTGTAAGTGCTGGTATCATCACCACTGTAGTGAAGAGCAGGCGGATTGCGGGAGAGAAGGCGTGTCTGAATCTCGTGCTGTGCTTAGTTGCCCAGTCGTGTCTGACTGTTTGTGACCCCATGGACTGTAGCCCGCCAGGGTCCTCGTCCTTGTAGATTCTCCCTGAAAGGGTAGTGGATTGGGTTGCCATGCCCTCCACCAGGGATCTTCCCAACCCAGGGATCGATCCCAGGTCTCCCACATTGCAGGCAGATTCTTTACCATCTGAGCCGCCAGGGAAGCCCCCTTTTTTATTTTAATTTTTAAAAAATGTTTATTCATTTCCTTCCTTTATTTTTGGCTGTGCTGGATCTTTTCTCTGTTGCAGTGAATGGGAGTTCTCTCTAGTTGCGGTGAATGGGCTTCTCACTGTCATGCTTCTCTTTTTGTGGAGCACCAGCTCTCGAGCAAACAGGCTTCAGAAGCTGCGGCTCCGGGCTCAGTAGCTGCGGCTCCGGGCTCAGTAGCTGCGGCTCCTGGGCTCAGAAGCTGCGGCTCCCGGGCTCAGAAGCTGTGGCTCCAGGCTCTGGAGCACGTGGGCTCAGTAGCTGCGGCTCCCAGGCTCAGAAGCTGCGGCTCCGGGCTCAGAAGCTGCGGCTCCGGGCTCTGGAGCGCGTGGGCTCAGTAGCTGTGGCACGTGGGCTTGGTTGTTCCCCGTGGCCCGTGGGATCTTCCTGGATCAGGGGTTGAATCTTGTCTCCCGCTTTGGCAGGGGGCTTCTTTACCCCTGAGCTTCCAGGGAGGCCCTGTTTTCCGTGTTTCTCCTTGCTATTCTTCTATTTGTTATGATTTTAACAGTTAAACCATAAAGCAAATAGTTTCACAAAACCTCCCAGAATGTTCAACTATTATCTTGAGTATTTCCTAGTCTGTGGCAACCATGTATAGCAGGGTTTCTTAACCTTGACATTGCTGGCCTTTGGGGCCTGAAGACTCTTTGCCATAGAAAGTTGTTCTGAGCATTGTAGCACCTCCCGGGGCTGGAGATTAGAGGGTGCCTTCAGCTCCTTGCCTACTCAGTGAGGCTGCTAACTTACTTTAGCAAGGAGACCTTCACGGGAGTTGGCTAAGATCAGAAGGATCAGAGAGTCTGTGATAAGGATCTGAGTGTGTGTGACTCAACCAGTGATTTGGGGCTAAGTTTCTGAGGAAGACGCATTTTTAGAAAATCAGGGCTGAGAACGTGGGCGTCTAGTGTGCACGATGAATGGCTGCCGTGTCTGCCTGGGCTTGGTGCAAACTTTCACCCCTTTTCTTACCACAAGTTTCTTAGATCTTCCGTTTAGTGATTCTTGCTATTTGATTTCCCAAACTGAGCGTGGCTGTGAAGCAGAAAGCAAGGAGCCAAGGCAGACTCCCAAATCTCTGGCTCCAGAAGCTCGGTGGCCGCCACTGCAGCTCTGAAAGACGGCCAGGCTGGGGCAGGGTTAGGACCAGAGGCTGGAAATGGAGGGGAAATGTCCTTGCCGACCCTCCCATCAGTTTGCAATATTAACCTAGATAATGCTGAATATGATCCTCTAGATATTCTGAAGAAACTTTCTGTTAACAGTAGAAAGTAAACAAATAAGAAGTAGATCTGGGATAACATACACTTTTATTGCATTGCTTGGCTTATTGGATAAAAAGAAACCTCAAAATTTCTCCAGCCCCAATGTAAAATATTCACACACAGACAGACAGACAGACAGACACACACACACACACACACACATGGAAACATTCTAGCTCACTCTAGTGCACTCAGATCAAGAAAATCAGTATCTCCAGGAATCCGTAGGCCTTCTAGGCCCCCTTCCAGTTGTCACCTGCAAGGTAACCACTCTCCCAACACTCTCAGTCACCCGTGCTTGTTTAAACTGTACACGTGGACTCGTCCTTGCGGGAGTCACCTCTGCGGCGTATAACTGTTGTGTGCTCACTTGTACTGGTGCATCATCGGACTCCATCGTGTGTGTGCGTTAGCCGCTCAGTTGCATCTTTTGTGACCCCCGGGACTGTGCCCGCCCGGCTGCTCTGTCCGTGGGATTCTCCAGGCAAGAATGCTGCAGCGGGCTGCCACGCCTCCTCCAGGGGCTCTTCCTGACCCAGGGCCTGAACCTGGGTCTCCTGCGTTGCAAGCAGATCGTTACCGTCTGAGCCCCCCGGGAAGCCCATCCATTGTTTGACTACACAGTTTTTATTTGTCTCTCCTACTCTTTGGCATTCGGATAGTTTCCTTTGGGGGCTGCTGTGTGTGTCACTTCTGCGGGCATCTTTGCACACGTCGTTCGGAAAGCACGCTGTGAATTCCTGCTGCACGTTCCCCTCCAGGGTGAGGCCTGAGGCCTGGACCAGCGGGCAACATTAGGGACCGCTTTACTGGGTAGCTCGTGCTGTTACGTGGGATTCTCCAGGCAAGAATGCTGCAGCGGGCTGCCACGCCTCCTCCAGGGGCTCTTCCTGACCCAGGGCCTGAACCTGGGTCTCCTGCGTTGCAAGCAGATCGTTACCGTCTGAGCCCCCCGGGAAGCCCATCCGTTGTCTGACTACACCACAGTTTTTATTTGTCTCTCCTACTCTTTGGCATTCGGATAGTTTCCTTTGGGGGCTGCTGCGTGTGTCACTTCTGCGGGCATCTTTGCACACGTCGTTGGGAAAGCACGCTGTGAATTCCTGCTGCACGTTCCCCTCCAGGGTGAGGCCTGAGGCCTGGACCAGGGGGCGACATTAGGGGCCGCTTTACTGGGTAGCTCGTGCTGTCCACGCCAGTACAGTAAGAAAGGTAATTATATTTCTGTGTGTCTAATTTCTTGTTTGGTCTAGAACTTAGATGGGAGAGCACCTTCTGGTTAAATTTGATCTTTGAGTTTAGATATTTAAGAATAAAGTTGTTAAATGAGACAGAGAAAGTGAAAGTGAAGTCGCTCAGTCGTATCCAACTGTTTGCAACCCGTGGACTGTAGCCCACCAAGCCTTTCCGTCCATGGGATTCTCTAGGCGAGAATACTGGAGTGGGTTGCCATTTCCCAGAGGCATATTTAATCGACAGAAATAGAGCCATATTATTTTAGAAGTATTTTTTAATTGAAATGTTCCAGAATCTCTGATGTTTAAAATTTAAGCAATGTGAGCATGAAAACGCTGCAAAAGCAGGGCCTGCGAAACCACAAGACTCAGCCGGTTCACACTGGCTCAGGATCACACATTCTCCTTCTGTTTATAAGATGGGAGAGCACCTTCTGGTTAAATTTGATCTTTGAGTTTAGATATTTAAGAATAAAGTTGTTAAATGAGACAGAGAACAGAGGCATATTTAACCGACAGAAATAGAGCCATATTATTTTAGAAGTATATTTTAATTGAAATGTTGTTGGAATCTCTGATGTTTAAAATTTAAGCAACGTGAGCATGAAAACGCTGCAGAAGCAGGGCCTGCAAAACCACAAGACTCAGCCGGTTCACACTGGCTCAGGATCACACATTCTCCTTCTGTTTATTTTTTTCTGGAGTTTGGTTGCTTTGCCGCATTTTGTGAGTCTCTGCTGTTCGGCAGCACCGCAGTGAGTCAGCCCCGCGTGCAGGCGCGCTGCCTCTCCACCACCCCAGAGGGGCTGAGTCCCTGTGCTGTGCGGCAGGTTCTGATTAGTCAGCTCACCCGTCGGAATGTGCATATGTCGACTCCAGTCCCCCAGTTCTTCCTGTTCGACTGGATGAATGCAAGGCTGTTGCAGTAGACCTTTTCCACCAAAAGACAGACGCGTATGCAGCTGCTAAGAGCTCCAGCACCGTGAAGGTAAGCATCACCACCAGGACACCCTGTAAATCGACACAGGAATGGTTGGTGCCCCGACTCTTGTTCAGGAGATGAGACTGCGAGGGAAGACTCTAACAGCGGAGAGAAGAAGGGACGGTGAGGACCACGTCATCCTCTTTCCTGCTTTTTCTTTTGGATCTCGGAACCAAAGCAGGGAAATGAATAGCAAGGATTTCCCTCAAGACCTCGGTATTCCACATTCAGAGATGAGAGTCATCCTTCATTCACCTGTGTGTGTGTGAAAGTCGCTCGGTCGTGTTCGACTCTTGGCGACCCTCAACAGTGCATGGGATTCTCCAGGCCAGAACACTGGAGTGGGGACTCGTTCCCTCCTCCAGGGGACCTTCCCGACCCAGGGATCGCACCCAGGTCTCCCGCATTGCAGGCAGATTCTTTACCACCTGAGCCACCAGGGAGGTCGCTCATTTACCCATAGTTGCTCCTATTATTTTCTCTTTTTTCTTGAGTGCTTTTGATTGCCACGCTGTTTCTAGGTGTGGGCTTGTTTTTATTCATTCTGCAACAATCTCAGTGCAGTCCTTCAGTCTGAAACCTCACATCTTTCTTATATTCTGGAAATGCTCGCTTATCTCTCTTGCACCCTCCCTGTCTCCCAAGCCATCCCACTGGAGCTCATATGAGGTGTGCTGGACCTTCTCCCTTCACTGTGTCCCGTGTCTTTTAACTTCTCATTGACATTTTCTGAATTTTTATATTAGTGTATTGTGTTCTTTGTGGTTTAATCAGATCTATATGTTGTATCTCCTATTTAACTGATGCAAAGTTCTTAGTTTCAAGTATTTACATTTTCATTTCTAATCATACTATTTGGCTCTTTTTCAAATCCACTTTTTTTTATTGTTGTTGTTCATTGACATATTCTTTCATTTTGGTTTTAATTCCTTTTTAATATCTTTAATCGTTTAAAATGTAGTTTCATTACAGCATTTTTTCAAATTATGATGTCATCTCTAACTCTCAGGTAACTAAATTTCATGTTTGTCCCATTTTCTGCAATCCCTCATTTTTTCCCTTATGTTTTTCAAAATATTTTCATTCTTAGATAACTTCAGTGTGTGGGTGGTGATGGTTGAAGGGTTCTTTGGTATGTAGGGGACTCATAATTTGGACTTACAGACATCTCTGTTGATGAAGACTCTTGAGAGTCCTTTAGATTGCATAGAGTCCATCCTAAAGGAAATCAAGCCTGAACATTCATTGAAAGGACTGTTGTTGAAGCTAAAGCTCCAATAGTTTGGCCACCTGATCCAAAGAACGGACTCACTGGAAAAGACCCTGAAGCTGGGAAGGATTACAGCACAAGGAGAAGGGGACACAGAGGCTGAGACGGTTAGAGAGCATCCCTGACCCAGCGGACATGAATCTGAGCAAACTCCAGGAGACAGTGGAGGCAGGAGCTTGGCGTGCAGCAGTCTATGAGGCTGCGAAGAGCTGGACACGCGTTAGTGACGGAACAACAGCTCTTGACGGGAGTTGGGTTTGATTCTGATAGTACCTTACAAGTTTCACAGATCCAGGGACAATTTTAAGTTAGTCATTGTGTTCAAGACTCCTCTATTTTATATGTAACTTTGGATTTGGGTACCCTATCTGCACAAGGCTTGGTGAGATGATTTCATCCTATAAACTTTTACGGAAGGGTTTCTGGAAGCTTCTTGAGATGCAGGACAGAGTGTTTTCCTTGTCTTAGTTCTTAAATAGGCTAAATATTTAGTCTCAGCTCCTAACATTTTGCAGGGCACTCGGTGTGAGCTTCCTACATCCAGCGTGCCTGAAGAACCTCAGATCCTATCATGGGAATTAAAGTTCCACGAGCCCGGCCTCCAACACCTACGTTCCTGTCCAGGCCGCCAGGGTCTTCTGATTTCTGCTCTGGCTTCAATATCCTTCTTATTTTCTAGGATGTAAGATGACCTTCCTGCCACCTCCCTTCTCTCCTTCCTCCATCTCCCGGTATGCATTTTTAACTTTAACTTTGTTACTTTCCCCAGGTAATCTTCAGGTTCATAGAGAGAGTGGCCTTGAGGTCCGCCCGCTCTGCCGAGTCGTCGCTTCTCTGATGTTGCAGGAAGTTCTCTTCGGCTCTAGTTGCCTGAGCGGGGGAGGCAGTTTGAGATGCGTTTTCGCTGAATTAAGCTCCGATTACCCACTCCAGTGTCCTGCCTGGAGAATCCCAGGGACAGCGGAGCCTGGTGGGCCGCCGTCTATGGGGTCGCACAGGGTTGGACACGGCTGGAGCGACTCGGCAGCGGCAGCGGCAGCGGCAGCGGCGCCCTCGGGGGGGCGAACGCCTCTCCCTCCTCCTTGCTTTCCTGGCCTCTCCCCGCGCCAGGGCTACTGTCTGCTGGGCTTCCTCAGGCTGAGGCCCTGCCAGATGAGTCTCTGTGCCCTCCCACCACCTCAAGCTCCTGGATCAGAGCAGATGCTTTTGGCAACCTCTGGGTCCCACAGGCAACCTCCCAGAAGGCTGTGAGTTCAGAAACGCGCCCACAGTCTCTGCCATTCAAGAGACAGGTCCAAGGGAACGAGAGAGGTTGCCTTTGTCTCCCCAGCTCAGACGAGGAGGAGCCGCAAGGGGAGCACCCTTCTCCCAGAAGCGCCGGAGTTTACGGATTCCGAGCTCTGAGCCTGCTCATAGGGGACTGACCAGGCCAAGAGGGCCCCAATCAACAGGCGTGACCACCAGGTTCCTGCTCATAGGGGACTGACCAGGCCAAGAGGGCCCCAATCAGCAGGCGTGACCATCAGGTTCCTGCTCATAGGGGACTGACCAGGCCAAGAGGGCCCCAATCAGCAGGCGGCGACCAACAGGTTCCTGCTCATAGGGGACTGACCAGGCCAAGAGGGCCCCAATCAGCAGGCGGCGACCATCAGGTTCCTGCTTATAGGGGACTGACCAGGCCAAGAGGGCCCCAATCAGCAGGCGGCGACCACCAGGTCTGGGGGAAGCGTGGCAAGAAGATGGTGCCCAGGGACGCTGGCATTCCTGCTAAGAGTCAGATCCCTGGGCAGACTGTCTCTCATTGTCTGCAGCCCTGCTGGGCCAGTCTAGTGATTACGTGCTTGGGCTTAAGGTTCAAGTTCCATACCAACTTACCATTGATGCATTAATCCCAAATCAAATCAAATTCAAATCGAAAGGAAATGTTTCTGTCCGTGTTGAGGGCGGTGGGAATGCCTATTCAACAAAGGGGGCACTTTGAGGGCTAAAGCTATTGAGACTGGGGTATTTATCAGTTAAGAAGGATGACCAAACGGGTCACCACGCACAGCCCTCCTTGATTCCCTGTTTCGGCTTTGCACAGCGCTTCGCCCATATCATGCGGCCTGCTGACCAGCCTCTCCTCTTTCCTGTTTGCTTCCAGACATTCAAACCAACGGGGCTGGAGACTGCTGAAAAGGCAGAAAAGTCTGCGAAGCAGGGACACTGAGGTTTCACGTGACAGGAAGTGCAGTCTACTTACCGTTAGACCCACGCTGGTCAGGAGACAGTCCTCGACGTCATATATCGAGTAATAGTACGTCGAATAAGGCAGTGAGGGTAGGTAGTCCCCTCCGGAGCCACACTGCTGGGGGGCCGTCCTCAGGGTTACCAGGCCGCCAGTGAGGAGAACGGAGCCCACTCCAGCAGCCGCAGAGCTCACTGCACTGAAGGCGAGGCTGTTCACGGCCTGGAAGGGAAGTTCTCCACTGGGACCTCATCACGGGCGCAGCTCGTGGCGCTGTTCACCCCCCCCGCTGCACTGCACTGGGACTTCCCTGCGTCTGTTCTCCTCCAACCTGTGTGCTCCTTGGGGACACAGACTGTGTTTTATTTATTCTGTAGGCCCTTCTCACTACCTGGTTTGTCACCCGATATAATCAGTGAAAGTGTGTTGAATGAGAAAGTGTATGACCAGTTCCTTTTTAGGGGACGAGGCCTGGCTCCTTGACCCTGCAGGGCCACCAAGGCGGAGGAGGAGCTGCTCAGGCCGCTGCCAGGCCTCCTTGACCTCCTCAGCAGCCTCAGCATCATTCTTTTGCCCTAAGGGCCTCTGGAATATGGCCTTTGGTCCCTCCGGGGAGGACCGTTCTCTGACTCTCTTCCCATCAAGAAGCAGCTTCAGAGAAAAGGCAGAAGCCAGCTGAAGAAGTTGGAATACCCATCTTGAGGCGGATCAGACCAATGAGAGCCACATCCGTCACACTCTCCTGGGGCGTATTCTCTGTCTTGGGGAAATGGGCTTCCACGGGATATGATTCCTCCGCAAAGATGAGCCAGGCTTGGGGTCAGGCTCCCAGCGCACACTCTTTTCTGTTTTAACATCACAGTGGGACACCGGCTGTTGGGGAGGATGGTTGCCCTGTCCTCTCATCTCTTGGCCCCGTAGCTGCAGGCCTGTGTGTGCTGAGTCCCTGAAGGAAGAGCCGCCTGAACAGGCAGAGTCTGCCCAGAGTTGCCGAGTGTAGGCAGCGGAGCCCACGTGCCGTCTTGGGTCCCGCACGTGAGCCACATCGCGTTAGGTCATCCCGCTTGTGGCCTGCCTTTTCAGTGAAATCAGGGCGCCTGGGAAACCAGCTCTGAGCGCTACACGTGTCTCTTCCGCATGCTGTAGACGAGGAGACGGGGCTGGAGAAGGGAGGGACTCTCTGAAGCACATGGAAGTGTCAGCCACAGAGCTCTGGCCCGACCCGAGGCTGTGAACGCTTCATTTTTCTGCCCACTGGTTGTGGGCAGAAGACGTTTAGCTTCAAGCATCAGGAGCTTATACTGGCCTTATTCACTGTCTGATGTGCCCTCACCCATAGCTAACCGGACTGTGGATCTTCCTGAGTCAGGATGTGGCTTCTCCCTGGGTCATCTTTGTGGGCGTGTGGCTGTGGGAAGGGGTGCCTGCTATGGAGAGGATCAAAGACCTCAGTGCCTGCCTCCCCTCGCCCCCTCCTGACCTTGTCAGCAAAGCGGCTGCCGTCTGACAGCTGTTTCTAAGCGGGTGGAGGAGATGGCCATGGGACCTAAGCCCACACACCCCTGCCTCTGGAAAAGGATCTCCCTGTCCTAGAAAGGATCTCTAGGCTCCAGCAAGATGGTTGTCTGTCCCCTTCAGGGCCAAGATAGCGAGTCGTAAAGAGCCCGTGGTATATTCAAAAATTTCTACAGTTTAACAAAATGAGGTAAACCTCCTCCAAGCTTAGAATATGGTCCTGGGGGTCTCCTTAGGGCAAAGAGCACTGGTCGAGGAGGGAAGAGCCCAGATTCCCTCCAAAGCGTTAACCCCGAAGCTCCTTCTATTCCAGTCAGCTAAGGGTCGATGGTTCTCATACTTACAAAAGTCTTCCTTGACTTTTTTCCAGAGATAATTGAGAGGGTTCCGGTAACAGCAAACTGCTCAGAAAAGAGAGAAAGGATCAGTTCAGTTGACCTACAGAAATGTGACCACCATGTTACTCTCAGGCAATCAGTGTGTGTGTGTGTGTGCGTGTGTGCATGTGTGTGCGTGTGTGTGTGCGTGTGTGCGTGTGTGTGTGTGTGCGTGCGTGCGTGTGTGTGTGCGCGCGCGTGTGTGCGTGTGTGCGTGCATGTGTGTGTGTGCACATGCTGAGTTGCTCGGTCGTGTCCAGCTCCTTGCGACCCCGTGGACTATAGCCCGCCAGGCTCATCTGCCCGTGGAACTTGCCAAGCAAGACCGCTGGAGGGAGTTGCCGTTTCCCACTCCGGGGGATCTCCCTGACCAGGAATCGAGCCTGCGTCTCTTGTATCTCCGGCACTGGCAGGAGATTCTTTACCGCTGAGCCACCCGGGAAGCCCCAACTCAGTCAATACATCAGGTCAATTCGCTGGGCTCCATATGGATAGAGACCCCTGATTTTTGCCCCCAGGATGCCTCCACTGACTCTGAAGAATCGGCAGGATGCTCAGAGGAGCTGAGTTTATGTGAGTGAAATCACTAGGGGCCGAGGAGGCCTGGGAAGGAGCTACACATGGAGGGAGGCGAGCGCTGCTGATGACGAGGTGGAAAGAGAAGAGACTGAGGAGGCCCGTGGCCTGAGGGCTCAGAAGGCCAGGAGCAGCCACCTAACGCACGCAGGAGGCAGGCCCCAGCGGCGCAGAGTGCAGAAACACCCGGGCCCGAGCCGCTGCCGTCACCAGGCTGGGTTGGGCTGGGCGTTGAGGCAAACGGGAAGGCCGGGCGTGAAGAGTCTGTTAAAGCCCGCTAAGTCCGCATTTGATCCCAGTGGTGGTAAGCGTCCAGTTGGTGGAGGGATAATGTTCTGAGAAGCTGAAACATGGGTTAAGCTGTGGCTTAAACTTGGGATCGGGTGGTCACAGACAGACAGTCAAGCATGAGTCACTTCTGGCTTTCATTAGAGAGTGTAGGCGCCAGACTGTGGCTTAGAAAGGAGAGCCGAGGACGAACAGCGCTCTGGGGCAGAGGCGGGGTTCCGCCTGCCTCGATGCAGGCTTGTCCACGCGAGGACCGTGTCCATACAGAGGCGGCGCCTGGTGAAAGTCTGTCTGCCCAGGGCGTGCCTTTTCCTCCTCCGTCACAATGCTGCATGGAGAAGAAGGGGCCTTCTGTGGGGGATGTGGGAGGTCCCGGCTCATCTCCAAGGAAAAGGCTCTGCTGGGCCCTTTTCCATGAGCCACTTCATGGAAGGCCTCAAAAAAACTTCCTGCCAGACGCTCGGGTTGCCTCTGACAGGGCAGCAGGAGTGTCCCTGGTTCCCGTGGATCTCACCGTGGCTAGTTTAATCCTCTGCAGATCTGTGGCATCTACCAGCGGTGCTCATTTTATCTAAGAAAAAATGAGCTTTTCACTTTCTGCCGACAGGTGGATTACTCTCAAACTGGAGGGATTCCGATGGCCTCACCACAAGGCCAAAGAAGGAGGTGAAAAACCTTCCACTTTCTGGAAGCATGTCACGAAGCCAGGTAAGAAACGCTGCACTGGCATGCCCACCGCGTTACCATATGGCCTCCTGCCCCAACCAGCCGCTCCCTGGGAGCCTCACACAGCATGGGCCAAGTCCCTCTGCCACTTTTCCTGAACTAGAGACACGCGATGGGCGACAGTAACAGAGGGAAGGCGGCGGAACCCAGTCTTCTCCTGCCTCTCGGGATTGAGTCTTTCCACGACTCAGCACCCAGCTGGCATTTATAAAGCATATCCCCTCCTGGAGACCCCACTCTACTCACACACAGAGCTCCTAAAAATGGGTACCCAGACATCAGAATGGTGGAAATTGCCGGGCTGAGCTGGGAAGAATTGGGAGCAGAAACCAAAATGACTCCCAAACTTGAAATCACCAGGAAACACAGGATCTGGATGGTCTGAAAGAAATAAGAGGGAAAACTGTAAAAAATTCCAGAGAGCACTGTGGACAGATGAGAGCTCTCGCCGCAGGCACACTGCGAATTCTAAAGAGCGCAGAGCACACGTCGCCGTCTGTCATTAAAGGAGCGTGAGGTGTTACACGGTGCCGGTGTTAGAGAGAGTCGTATATAACTGCCCTCTTCTATTGCTGATAGAATTATTAACCAAGCAAATCACGGAGTGATATATGCATTTTTAACTTTATTCTGCAAAAGGTAGTTTAACAGGTTTTTGTTTGGTTTGGTTTGGTCTAGGGCAAATAGATAGGGAAAAATTTTCTAGACAATGGTCCAGTTAGATGGCTATAGAAAGCAAATTTATCATGGGAATGTTAATAAAGAGCTCAATTTCAATTGAAGTAAAGTAGACCAGAAAGTCTTTAGTACCATAATTTATCTTGTCATCAGATTTTAATAATTATTAATACTTTTTAATGACACCAGTGGTGGTGATAATAGTCTGTATTTGTTGAGCACTTTCTGCATTTGAGCTATTCATCTCGTCTCATTTACAGATAAGAAAAATGAGGCGCCAGAGTTAAAATAACTTGCAAAAGCCCTGCCGACGGCCAAGCGGAGGGGCTGGGTCTTTAGCCCCATTCACCTGATGCTGAGCCTCACTCCCCTCCCTCACTGCTCAATATCCATTCAACGCTGCTTTAAAGCTCACTGTCCTAATTGTTACTGACTATCCCAGACGTCAGGGGAATAAAGCAGGTGAAAAATCACTGTTGCCAGACGTGTATTACGTCCTTTACTGATGAATTCCTTGGAAATCAAGTGAGTTAGGAGCAAAGGATTAGGACGCGAGCCCTCAGAAGCACCATGTACGGCATCGTGGGCTCTTTTTACCAACTTTGCTTGTCGTCCTCAGTAAGAAGGCAAGCCCGCTGCGCACTTGTGAGCAAGGATAGTACATGATCTAATTCACGTTTTTAAAAGATCATCTGTCTGCTGAGTTGAGAGTAGATCATAAGGAGACGGAGCAGGGGCATGAGTGAAGAGGGCATTTCCATAATTCACACGTGAGACGCTGCCAGCCTGGAGGGAGATGTGGAGAACAGAGGCGGCTGAAGGTGCGCTGTGGAGATTAAACCCACCGGACTTGCTGACGGTGTGAATGTGGATCATGAAAAAGGGATGAAGGGTGCCTCCAAGGGTCTCGGCTTGAGTATCTGAAGTGATGGAGTCAACACTGATCTAAAATTGGCATGAGAAGTGGGCTTGGTGGTGGAAGGTCAAGCTTTCAGCCCGGGGCAGGCTAGGGAGAGGTGTCGAGCAGATATTCAAGTGGAGATGCACATAGGCTTTTGCATATGGGAGTCTTAAGTAGGGAGAAGAGATCCTGGCAATAGATACAGCCTTTTTGTTCCAAGTTGTAAATGAAGATAATATTTAAATCCCTGTTACCAGGTGAGTTCTCCATTGTAACAGATGTGGAAAGAGAATGGAGTCAAGAACTGAGCTGTGGAGAACCCCAAACTTAGGGTTAGCAAAACAGAAGCAAAAAGCAAGACCCAGAAGGAAGGAGGAAACCCAGAAGGGTTGATGTCCAAGAATAGAAAGAAAGGGAAAGTCGCTCAGTCATGTCTGACCCTTTGTGACCCCATGGACTGACTATACAGTCCGTGGAATTCTCCAGGCCAGAATACTGGAGTGGGTAGCCTTTCCCTTCTCCAAGGGATCTTCCCGACCCAGGGATCGAACCCAGGTCTCCCACATTGCAGGTGGATTCTTTCCCAGCTGAGCCACATGGGAAACCCAACAAGACTGGAGTGGGTAGCCTCTCCCTTCTCCAGCTGATCTTCCCGACCCAGGAACCGAACTGGGGTCACCTGCATTGCTGGCAACTTCTTTACCAACTGAGCTATCAGGGAAGCCCATCCAAGAATAAACACAGTATTTCAAGTAGGAGAGAGTGATCAACTGCACCAAACCTTTCTATTAGTTTGAGAAAATCAGCACCAAAGACCTGGAAACTGGGTTAGCAGCTTGGGGCAAAGGGGACAGATACCACCAGATATGTCTCAAGAGAGAGTGTCATCCAAGAGTAATTAGAGACTCTGACTTCCCGCCATTCGGAAGTGCTCCTGGGAATGCAAGGGGAGGCGGGGGCATTAGCTGGAGGGTGTGTGAAGTTGAAAGTGTTTGTTTTTGCTTTTTGTTTGTTTGCTTTCAAGATGGGGAGAAATTGCAGTAAGATTCTGCCCTTATGGAATTGATTAAGAAAATTTTCAGAGAATTACTGGAACAAGTGATAAAGGTTGGGATATAATGCACCCAGAGAAGAATATCCTAATGAAGGTGGGCATTTATTTTATTTTTAGCAATGGGGAGGAGATAAAGAATATATGGGCACTGCTGCTGCTGCTGCTGCTAAGTCACTTCAGTTGTGTCCAACTCTGTGCGACCCCAGAGACGGCAGCCCACCAGGCTCCCCGTCCCTGGGATTCTCCAGGCAAGAACACTGGAGTGGGTTGCCATTTCCTTCTCCAGTGCATGAAAGTGAAAAGTGAAAGTGAAGTTGCTCAGTTGTGTCCGACTCCTAGTGACCCCATGGACTGCAGCCTACCAGGCTCCTCCGTCCATGGGGGTTGCCAGGCAAGAGTACTGGAGTGGGGTGCCATTGCCTTCTCGTATATGGGCACAGATGTGAGTAATTATAGATGTTTAGCAGCTTGCAGACTTTCTCACTGGATAGGCTCAATTTTCTTAGCATTTTAGGAAGCAAAGTGATCAATGGAAAAGGAAGACTCTAGAGGTTTTGGGGGCGGGAGAGGGAAGGAATGTATGAAGTGGTTTTCTTGGGTCATAGGAAAGTGAACAGATGAAATAGATACCATGCACATTTTAGGCAGCTTTGACAGCCATTTGGGCTTATGATCATAAATAAGAAGTGATGTGTATGTGTGCATGTGAGTGTGTATGCTTTCAGGCATGGTTAGTTGCATGAATTCAAGTACAGATTAGGCAAATGGGCAGCGTTAGAGTTAAATCAATGTCATAGATGTTTTTCTGGAGAGTGTGCTATAAGGATATGAGGATGAGGTTGTTGAGGGCATCACAAGAGAGGGGACTCTGGGGGTCGTGGCTGGGAGGGTATGCTCTGTGAAGAAGGGTTATTATCAATAAGTTTCAGCAAGGTTAAAACAAACAGTCAATGGAAGTCAGAGGGAACGACCTTGAGAGATTAGAACTTGTGGCTGGAGTATGAGGTTCTTGAGAAATAGATAAGGATTGTGAAAGGTTGTTGCTGAGCCGTGAAAGACACTGCGATTCTTGGCCTCCAGAGGAGAGGAATTCGATCCGGGCCCGGAGGTGAGGTTGATTGATTGCTCAGAGCTTTTGTGTGATAAAGATTTATTACAGTGTAAAAGTGATAGAGAAAGCTTCTGACATAGACATCGGAAGGGGACAGAAAGAGTGCCCCCTGCTAGTTTTGAGCAAGAAGTTATATACCTATTAGCAGTTGCTAATCAGAGAAAGGACATGTCTCAAAACTCAGAAAGTGGTACCAGGCTGCTCACCCACAACATGCATTCCGGGATAACATGGCACCAGGTGAGTCATCCCAGGACCTAAGACAAGTGACGTGAATCTTGAAGAAAGGCAGGTTTCCAAGCAAATACAGAGTCTCATTAACATAGCTTAAGGGAACATTTCCATGAGTAAAACATACTGGTTCACAGAGCCCTAATCTGTTCTGAGTCTTAGGAAGAATTGACTTGAAGAAAGAGTCTAAGGTGAATACATAGTTCATCAACATAGCTTAAGAAAAACATTTCCATAAGAAAAACCACATTGGCTAGCTCAAGGTTTGAGAAAGCTGAAGTTCAGGTGGAACCAGGTGTCATCACGGCAATACAGAATTTTAAAAGAAATCTCCTTTTAAATTTGTATAGAGAAGAGAAAAAAATCTTACATTTGTAGTTTGTTTTCTCCTGCTGCTTAACAGAGAGATAAAAAAAACCCTGATATTTGCAGCCTACTTCCTCCACTGGGGGCCCGGAGGTTTCCTGCCTGTTACCTTCTCAACTGGTTTCCTGCTCCTAGTATTGATACGGTACAGGGTATGACTCAGGGAATGTTTGTCTAAGGAAGGCTGGACAAGATCCTTGGGGAGAAGAGGTCAGGGAACTAAGAGGGCACAACACTGGGAAAGATCACAAACACAGATATTGAAATAGCAGTGGCTCATGACAGAAATTCTACTGTCTGGAGTGATAGTGATGGAACAGCCAAATCTTAAAGGGAAAGAGTCAATTACCTGGGAGAGTCAAAGAAGTGGGAACTCCCTGACATTTGTCTTTGTCTCTCCAATTCCTTCAAGGAATATGGGAATGGGGCTTAAAAAAAAAAACTCTTAAGTGTATAGTTCACTGATTAACTCAAGTGTGTAAAATAGTAGCTGGCACATTGCAGGGGCTCAATAAACGATCGGTGAATGTATGAATGAAAAGCATATCTCTTATGATATCTCTTATCGCTATCTCTTACTGATATCTCTTACTGATATCTCTTATTGATTCCTCTTATTGATTGCTGAAGCACGTGGTGAAATGTGTTTGTGATTCTAGGCTACCCGTTGGTGGACCGTGTCCATACAGAGGCGGCGCCTGGTGAAAGTCTGTCTGCCCAGGATGCAGGCTTGTCCACGAGGACCGTGTCCATACAGAGGCGGCGCCTGGTGAAAGTCTGTCTGCCCAGGATGCAGGCTTGTCCACGCGGACCGTGTCCATACAGAGGCGGCGCCTGGTGAAAGTCTGTCTGCCCAGGATGCAGGCTTGTCCACGCGGACCGTGTCCATACAGAGGCGGCGCCTGGTGAAAGTCTGTCTGCCCAGAGCGTGCCTTTTCCTCCTCCGTCACAATGCTGCATGGAGAAGAAGGGGCCTTCTGTGGGGGATGTGGGAGGTCCCGGCTCATCTCCAAGGAAAAGGCTCTGCTGGGCCCTTTTCCATGAGCCACTTCATGGAAGGCCTCAAAAAAACTTCCTGCCAGACGCTCGGGTTGCCTCTGACAGGGCAGCAGGAGTGTCCCTGGTTCCCGTGGATCTCACCGTGGCTAGTTTAATCCTCTGCAGATCTGTGGCATCTACCAGCGGTGCTCATTTTATCTAAGAAAAAATGAGCTTTTCACTTTCTGCCGACAGGTGGATTACTCTCAAACTGGAGGGATTCCGATGGCCTCACCACAAGGCCAAAGAAGGAGGTGGAAAACCTTCCACTTTCTGGAAGCATGCCACGAAGCCAGGTAAGAAGCGCTGCACAGGCATTGCCCACCGCGTTACCACGTGGCCTCCTGCCCCAACCAGCCGCTCCCTGGGAGCCTCACACAGCATGGGCCAAGTCCCTCTGCCACTTTTCCTGAACTAGAGACACGCGATGGGCGACAGTAACAGAGGGAAGGCGGCGGAACCCAGTCTTCTCCTGCCTCTCGGGACTGAGTCTTTCCACGACTCAGCACCCAGCTGGCATTTATAAAGCATATCCCCTCCTGGAGACCCCACTCTACTCACACACAGAGCTCCTAAAAATGGGTACCCAGACATCAGAATGGTGGAAATTGCCGGGCTGAGCTGGGAAGAATTGGGAGCAGAAACCAAAATGACTCCCAAACTTGAAATCACCAGGAAACACAGGATCTGGATGGTCTGAAAGAAATAAGAGGGAAAACTGTAAAAAATTCCAGAGAGCACTGTGGACAGATGAGAGCTCTCGCCGCAGGCACACTGCGAATTCTAAAGAGCGCAGAGCACACGTCGCTGTCTGTCATTAAAGGAGCGTGAGGTGTTACACGGTGCCGGTGTTAGAGAGAGTCGTATATAACTACCCTCTTCTATTGCTGATAGAATTATTAACCAAGCAAATCACGGAGTGATATATGCATTTTTAACTTTATTCTGCAAAAGGTAGTTTAACAGGTTTTTGTTTGGTTTGGTTTGGTCTAGGGCAAATAGATAGGGAAAAATTTTCTAGACAATGGTCCAGTTAGATGGCTATAGAAAGCGAATTTATCATGGGAATGTTAATAAAGGGCTCAATTTCAATTGAAGTAAAGTAGACCAGAAAGTCTTTAGTACCATAATTTATCTTGTCATCGGATTTTAATAATTATTAATACTTTTTAATGACACCAGTGGTGGTGATAATAGTCTGTATTTGTTGAGCACTTTCTGCATTTGAGCTATTCATCTCGTCTCATTTACAGATAAGAAAAATGAGGCGCCAGAGTTAAAATAACTTGCAAAAGCCCTGCCGACGGCCAAGCGGAGGGGCTGGGTCTTTAGCCCCATTCACCTGATGCTGAGCCTCACTCCCCTCCCTCACTGCTCAATATCCATTCAACGCTGCTTTAAAGCTCACTGTCCTAATTGTTACTGACTATCCCAGACGTCAGGGGAATAAAGCAGGTGAAAAATCACTGTTGCCAGACGTGTATTACGTCCTTTACTGATGAATTCCTTGGAAATCAAGTGAGTTAGGAGCAAAGGATTAGGACGCGAGCCCTCAGAAGCACCATGTACGGCATCGTGGGCTCTTTTTACCAACTTTGCTTGTCGTCCTCAGTAAGAAGGCAAGCCCGCTGCGCACTTGTGAGCAAGGATAGTACATGATCTAATTCACGTTTTTAAAAGATCATCTGTCTGCTGAGTTGAGAGTAGATCATAAGGAGACGGAGCAGGGGCATGAGTGAAGAGGGCATTTCCATAATTCACACGTGAGACGCTGCCAGCCTGGAGGGAGATGTGGAGAACAGAGGCGGCTGAAGGTGCGCTGTGGAGATTAAACCCACCGGACTTGCTGACGGTGTGAATGTGGATCATGAAAAAGGGATGAAGGGTGCCTCCAAGGGTCTCGGCTTGAGTATCTGAAGTGATGGAGTCAACACTGATCTAAAATTGGCATGAGAAGTGGGCTTGGTGGTGGAAGGTCAAGCTTTCAGCCCGGGGCAGGCTAGGGAGAGGTGTCGAGCAGATATTCAAGTGGAGATGCACATAGGCTTTTGCATATGGGAGTCTTAAGTAGGGAGAAGAGATCCTGGCAATAGATACAGCCTTTTTGTTCCAAGTTGTAAATGAAGATAATATTCCCACCGGACTTGCTGACGGTGTGAATGTGGATCATGAAAAAGGGATGAAGGGTGCCTCCAAGGGTCTCGGCTTGAGTAACTGAAGTGATGGAGTCAACACTGATCTAAAATTGGCAGTACTGTATGAGGAGTGGGCTCGGGGGTGGAAGGTCAGGATTCCAGCCCGGGGCAGGCTAGGGAGAGGTGTCGAGCAGATATCCAAGTGGAGATGCACATAGGCTTTTGCACATGGGAGTCTTAAGTAGGGAGAAGAGATCCTGGCAACAGATACAGCCTTTTTGTTCCAAGTTGTAAGTGAAGATAATATTTAAATCCCTATTACCAGATGAGTTCTCCATTGTAACAGATGTGGAAAGAGAATGGAGTCAAGGACTGAGCTGTGGAGAACCCCAAACTTAGGGTCAGCAAAACAGAAGCAAAAAGCAAGACACAGAAGGAAGGAGGAAACCCAGAAGGATTGATGTCCAAGNTAATATTTAAATCCCTATTACCAGATGAGTTCTCCATTGTAACAGATGTGGAAAGAGAATGGAGTCAAGGACTGAGCTGTGGAGAACCCCAAACTTAGGGTCAGCAAAACAGAAGCAAAAAGCAAGACACAGAAGGAAGGAGGAAACCCAGAAGGATTGATGTCCAAGAATAGAAAGAAAGGGAAAGTCGCTCAGTCATGTCTGACCCTTTGTGACCCCATGGACTGACTATACAGTCCGTGGAATTCTCCAGGCCAGAATACTGGAGTGGGTAGCCTTTCCCTTCTCCAAGGGATCTTCCCGACCCAGGGATCGAACCCAGGTCTCCCACATTGCAGGTGGATTCTTTCCCAGCTGAGCCACATGGGAAACCCAACAAGACTGGAGTGGGTAGCCTCTCCCTTCTCCAGCTGATCTTCCGACCCAGGAACCGAACTGGGGTCTCCTGCATTGCTGGCAACTTCTTTACCAACTGAGCTATCAGGGAAGCCCATCCAAGAATAAACACAGTATTTCAAGTAGGAGAGAGTGATCAGCTGCACCAAACCTTTCTATTAGTTTGAGAAAATCAGCACCAAAGACCTGGAAACTGGGTTAGCAGCTTGGAGCAAAGGGGACAGATACCACCAGATATGTCTCAAGAGAGAGTATCATCCAAGAGTAATTAGAGACTCTGACTTCCCGCCATTCGGAAGTGCTCCTGGGAATGCAAGAGGAGGTGGGGGCATTAGCTGGAGGGTGTGTGAAGTTGAAAGTGTTTGTTTTTGCTTTTTGTTTGTTTGCTTTCAAGATGGGGAGAAATTGCAGTAAGATTCTGCCTTTATGGAATTGATTAAGAAAATTTTCAGATAATTACTGGAACAAGTGATAAGGGTTGGGATATAATGCACCCTTTTATTCTATCAATTCTTAATTATTCCTAATATTAGAATTACCTTTAACAAATACCTTTTGAAGTTCATGACTGTCTGCAATTGCTTGAAATAATTGTTCTCTTCCAGTGTTGAAAACACAACTAACATTTCAAAAATATCTTTTTAGGGTGAGAGACTGAAATTAGGCTTTTTCAATTAATAAATGAAAAGGACAACTGCATTGTCTTTTGTTAAAAGTTGGAGTTGCCATTCGGAAGTGCTCCTGGGAATGCAAGAGGAGGTGGGGGCATTAGCTGGAGGGTGTGTGAAGTTGAAAGTGTTTGTTTTTGCTTTTTGTTTGTTTGCTTTCAAGATGGGGAGAAATTGCAGTAAGATTCTGCCTTTATGGAATTGATTAAGAAAATTTTCAGATAATTACTGGAACAAGTGATAAGGGTTGGGATATAATGCACCCTTTTATTCTATCAATTCTTAATTATTCCTAATATTAGAATTACCTTTAACAAATACCTTTTGAAGTTCATGACTGTCTGCAATTGCTTGAAATAATTGTTCTCTTCCAGTGTTGAAAACACAACTAACATTTCAAAAATATCTTTTTAGGGTGAGAGACTGAAATTAGGCTTTTTCAATTAATAAATGAAAAGGACAACTGCATTGTCTTTTGTTAAAAGTTGGAGTGAATAACCTACCAGGATGACCTGAGATTCTAGAGTAGAAGTGTTTAGAAATGAGAGGGAAAGACAGATCCAGAGTCTCCACGGGAAGCTAGGAAGATGCTGCCAGGATTTCCATGCCGAGCAGTGAGTGTGTCGGTGGAAACTGTGCCCTTGGGAACAAGATTTCTGTTTGCACGAGCCCTCAGAAGAGGCTTTGGGGAAAAAAAAAAATTGAAGGATAAAGAGCATAATGCCGCTGTGCTGTGTGAGAGCTGGGTGCGCTCAGCCACTCAGTCGTGTCCGGCTCTTTTGCAACCCCATGGACTGCAGCCCGCCAGGCTCCTCTGTCCATGGAATTTTCTAGGCAAGACTACTGGAGTGGGTTGCCATTTCCTTCTCCAGAGACTCTTCCCCACCCAGGGATCGAACCCGTGTGTCTTGCATCTCCTGCCATGGCAGGTGTGTCCTTCACCACTAGGCCACCTGGGAAGCACCCTAATGCTGTTGGCTCAGTTCAGGCGCTCAGTCGTGTCCGACTCTTTGCGACCCCATGAATCGCAGCACGCCAGGCCTTCCTGTCCATCACCAGCTCCCGGAGTTCACTCAGACTCACGTCCATCGAGTCCGTGATGCCATCCTGCCATCTCATCCTCGGTCGTCCCCTTCTATAACACTGTTAACTAACCCTGAATTCCGATTTTCGGCAGATTTCCAAATCTGGGGATGAGTGGGAGTTAGGACTCTAAAGGCGATATTAAGGAGCATGCGGGAATTCAGTCCTGAATATGAAGGGTGTTGACCTAGGACACCTGGGCGTCTCATAGTTCCTCCCATGAACGGGAGAAAATGAACAGTGAGATTACTCCGGATTGTCTCATTTCAAAATGTTTAAGAAATATGCTCAAAATAAAATCAAGTTGAACCATACTGAGCAAAATCAAATGATTAAATCCTAAGTCTCTACTATACTAAAGATAAATTATAAGAGGATTTATCGTGTAGATTTCTGGTGGAAAAGATCTAATGGTTTCCGTTAGTTTACAGAAGGGCCTGAGGAAGATGCAGCCTTCCTATCAAGCTCCATTTCATGTCCCAGTAAGCCAGGAGTCAGGGGGGTAAACAGGAAGATTCTCCCAGGTCCATTGTAGACTGTGGCCTGGATACATTCATAATATTTTCCCCAGGGTTCCCCTTGTAAGGAGATGGACTTACTCCAAGAACTGTGGCTTCTCTTGGCAGACCTTTTGGCAGGCCGTCTTCTTTCTGGTAGGCCTGTCCAGGCTTCTCTCTTTCGGAAATAGCGACGCCCTTTGGGGTGAAGGCATCAAGGGCTCGCTCGGTCACGAGCTTGAGCGGGGATGGCATGGTGCTGGTGACGCTGGGAAAAGAAGCGAACCCAGCTGGGACCCAAGGTTTGACTTAAAGATAGGAAACCAGACTTTGCGGGAGCTTAGGATTTTTCCCCATTGTCCAAGAGGGGACGGGGAGCAGGGGAAGTGTTGGCCGGTAGCACGCCTGCCGCGGTGCTTTCACTGTGGACGGGAAGCGCGTCGCGGGGAGAAAGCCGGAAGCATTTTGAGGAGTCGCACGGTGTGGAGGCAAACAGCCCGCAAGGAGCTCGCTTCACACCCACTTCACGCTCCTTCCAGCCACCCCCGCTCTCCCCGTCCTCCTTCCCCCTCTGCACCTCGGCTCCGCCGTGGAACGTTCCCCAGCACGTCGCCCGGCATGGTGTGGCCAGACCTCGCAGCAAGCAGGGCGCGGACCCAGGCCCTCTGCAGTGGGAGCGCAGGGTGGGAGCCACCGGGGAAGCCCCGCCCTGTACTGTGATTTTATGCTGCACCTATTCCTCCCAGTCTTCCGTCATTCCCATCTTATTTTCTTTCCTTTAAGATGTCGATCAACCCTATTCCACATCCTTTTCAGCAAATGACTTATCTCACCTAGAACGGGGGCTTCCCAGGTGGTGCTGGTGGTAAGAAATCTGCGCATTCAATCGCTGGGTGGGGATGATCCCCTGGAGGAGAAATTGGCACCCAGTCCAGCTGCTCTTGCCAGAAAGAAATCCCACGGACAGAGGAGCCTGGCGAGCTATACATAGTCCACGGGGTCGAGAAGAGCCAGCCAGGACAGCGGCCGCGGCGCCTGGAACAACCTCCTCATCTCCATCAGTTTAATAGTTGTCGATATGAACACTTGTATTTAACGCCCGCTGAATTCTAGGCACTGGGCCGTAGTAGCTGTAATCCTTACAACAACTGTAGTTAGTTAGTTCAGTCGCTCAGTCGTGTCCGACTTTGCGACCCCATGTTATTCAATCCACTTCATACATTTAGAAACTCGGGGACAATAAGTTCAAGTGGTTTTCATTAAATGAAAGTCATCTGCCACCCTATAGCCAACATAATTATGCAAGCTCGCATTCGCATAGCTGGGAAGGGTCTGCACCAAGGCCGTCTGACCTGGGAGTTTTCTCTCAGGACCACGTTCATCCTTTTCTTTGCCTTTCTTTCATCCTAACACTGGCAGCCTCAGTGTGGACTCAGGGAGAGAGCTGTCCGCTGTCCACCTGCTCAGCAGCACTGCCGCCTCTGGGGTGCTCCCAGATCTGTTCTCCGAACAACAATCTCTCTCTTTCCCAGGTCACACTTTGAATAAAGCCCCATGATCATCTGCTGGGGCCACTCTTAGGAACCATTCTCTCAAGGTTCATTCACATTGACACATAGTGCAGAGTTTCCTTCTTTTTTGAGACTGTTCTTAGGGAAGGCTAAGTGTAGTGAGCCGGTCACAGAGGACAAAAGCTGCACGATTCAGCTTATACATGGCATCTAAACCAGACTCATAAAAGCCCGGACTAGCACGGAATGGGGGTTTCCAGGAAATGAGGAGTTGATGCAAAATATGTGTAAAGCTTCAGTTATGCAGGATAAGCTCTGGAGATCTGCTGTGCAACATCGTGCCTATAGACAACAATACTGTATCGTACATTTAAAATTCTCTTACAAAGAGCTTGTGTGCTACGCTCTTACCACAATAAAAATTAAAAAATAAAATTCGAAAGAAAAAAAAATTGACCTTCAACTTAAAGATTAAAAATAAAAAGTCTCTGTGGTTCTGGATTCCTTCCTGTATTTGTCGGTTCTGTAGCCGAGGGCTATCGCCTGTGCTCGGCTCGAAGCCTGAGGCTAGGGCGGGGGTCCGTTGGCGCCTCTGCCTCACTGCATTCTCACACGCCACGTTTGACTATTGTCTGTCACACTTAAGCCTTCAGCTTCACATAGGTGTGCCGCTGACTGCCGGTGTTGCGCCCGTTTCGGGTGTAGGCTGCTGGAGACCCCTGGACACTCACAGGCAAGCCCGGGCCAGTCTCCTGTGGGGCCGCTGCTCCTTTCTGCTGGGTCCTGGTGCACAAGGCTCCGTTTGGGCCTCCAAGAGTCGGTTTCCGAGTCCTGTCTAAGTTCTGGCGGCTCCATGGCGGGGTTAATGATGGCCTCCTCCAAGAGGGCTTGTGCCACACCCGGGTCTGCTGCACCCAGTGCCCCAGTGCCCAGGCCACTGCTGACCCGGACCTGCGCAGGAGACACTCAGACACGGTTCTGGCTCAGTCCCATCACTTCACGGCAAATAGATGGGGAAACAGTGGAAACTGTGACAGACTTTATTTTCTTGGGCTCCAAAATCGCTGCAGATGGTGACTGCAGCCATGAAATTAAAAGACGCTTACTCCTTGGAAAAAAAGCAATGGCAAACCTAGGCAGCATATTAAAAACAGAGACATTACTTTGCCAACAAACATCCATATAGTCAAAGTTATGGTTTTCCAGTAGTCATGTATGGATGGGACAGTTGGACTATAAAGAAGGCTGAGTGCCAAAGAATTGATGCCTTTGAACTGTGGTGTTGGAGAAGACTCCTGAGAGGCCTTTGGACTGCAAGGAGATCCAACCAGTCCATCCTAAAGGAGATCAGCCCTGAATATTCACTGGAAGGACTGAGGCTGAAGCTGAAGCTCCAATACTGTGCTGCCCTTAGTCCCTCAGTCGTGTCTGACTCTTTGTGACCCCAGGGACTGCAGCCCGCCAGGCTCCTCTGCCCATGGAATTCTCCAGGCCAGAATACCAGAGTGGGCTGCCATGCCCTTCTCCAGGGGATCTTCCCAAAGCAGGGATTGAACCCAGGTCTCCCCCCGCATTGCAGGCCGATTCTTTACCAGCTGAGCTGCCTGGGAAGCCCATTATGGACAATTACCGTTATGAGCAATGCCACAGTGAATATCTTTGCCCCTCCATGGTGCCACGTCTATTCAATTACCTTCTCATAATAACATTTAGAAGTGTTTTTAAGGAGTTTAAGGCTACACTACTGGAATTTTGACACATACGGCCGGCTTTTAGGAAGAATTCTGTATCACCAAGATTCTTTATGACTTTGCAAGAAGGCTCTAGACTGATGCATCGTCTCCAAGCTCCACTGTCTGAGAGAGCTCCTTTTTCCTTCCACATTCATCAAGGAGAGATAACGTTGTGGTAGCTCCCAACTTTGCAAAACACTTCTAAAACCCCAACTTTGAAGACAAGTCACCACTTGGAAGCCACCTGCTCTGCAAAGAGCAATTATCCTCTTAGAGAATTAGAGCAGAGCGGTGGGGCTCGGTGCTCAGGGTTCAATCTAACTGCACAGTGTTTACTGAGAGCGTGTTCTGTGTGGGACTGACACACCGGGAAATGCAGAGAATTATAGAAAATCACCCCCTCAACACCGTGAAGGACACCTAAGGATCATTTCACTCCATTCTCTGATTTGGAAAGTGAGTAAACAGAAGCCTGGGAAGTCTTAGCAAGCCAGGCAGGGGGTGAGAGACAGAATGAGAATCCTATGCCCGGCTGCCCATTTAAAGGACAGTCCTCGCCCTGCAAATTCATGATCCAAGTCAAAAGAAAAAGTGAAAGTGTCGGTTGCTCAGCTGTGTCCAATTCATTGCGACCCCATGGACTGGAGCCTTCCAGGCTCATCTCTCCATTGAACTCCCCAGGCAAGAATACGGAGTGGGTTGCCATTCCCTTCTCCAGAGGAGCTTCCCGACCAGGAACCCGGGTCTCCTGCATTGCAGGCAGATTCTTTACCATCCAAGCCACTGGGAAGCCCAAACCAAGGCGCCTCCCTGTTCCTGCAGCCCAGTCCCGTGTGCTGTGGCTGGGAGGCAGCTCTGCCCGGGGAGCTCAGCCAGGCCCTCCCACTGCTGTTCCCGCTGCAGCGACCTTGCTCCTCTGCCCTCCCACTTCTGACACGTCCCATCCCTTCTTCAAAATAGCAGTACTTCCCATTACACAAGAACCTGTTTGCTCTATTTACAGACAGTTGATGTGTGAAAAATACTTCTCCTTCCTCTTTCTGAATTTCAAGGTCTGGGAAATAACACAAAGGAGGAGTAATAGATAAGAGGAAGAGCTTGTGAAGATGTGTGAGATGCACAACCGCAGTTAGAATCCATTTCCCTTTTCCTTGGGTACATTCAGCTAATTCCTTTAAGCCTGAGTTTTCTTATCTGCTAAACTTTGACCACCTGCCGTGAAGAGCTGACTCATTGGAAAAGACCCTGATGCTGGGAAAGGTTGAAGGCAGGAGGAGAAGGGGACGACAGAGGAAGAGATGGTTGGATGGCATCACTGACTCAATGGACATGAGTTTGAATGAACTCTGGGAGTTGGTGATGGACAGGGAGGCCTAGCGTGCTGCAATCCATGGGGTCGCAAAGAGTAGGACATGACTGAGTGACTGAACTGAAGTGAAATGAGGCTTGTTGTTTAGCCATTAAATCATGTCCAGCTCTTTTGCAACCCCATGAACTGTAGCCCACCAGGCTCCTCTGTCCATGGGATTTCCCAGGCAAGAATACTGGAGTGGGTTGCCATTTCCTTCTCTAGGGGATCTTCTCAACCCAGGAATTGAACCTGTGTCTCCGGCATTGCAGGCAGATTCTTTACCACGGAGCCACCTGGGAAGGTAGACAATAATAATGTGGGCAGACAATACTAATTCCACTCTACGGCTGTTGGGAAAATTAGAGGGAGAGGACAGAAAGAGTTTACAGAATGTAGGCATTCCATAACTTGTGATAATAATGATATTAATTTTGAACTTGGGGAACGGATATACTTCCCCGTTGACCCGGCTGTTGGCAAAGTGAAACCAACCTATGGCATCTCTCACTGCCCACTTGTTGCTTCCTTTGGATGTCTCTTCATTTCCTGGCTTCATATCTTCCTAAGTTCAGGCTCAGAAAAGTCCAGGCACATCTCAGGAAGCATGTCAGTAGACTGGAGTCAAAGACAAAGCTATCAGGGCGGAAAGCAAGCTCGTTTTCCAGGAGGTATGCATTGCCGGGGCGCCCCTGGTTGCTCGGTAGGTAAAGAATCCACTTGCAGTGTGGGAAGATCCCCTGGAGGAGGGCGTGGCAAGCTGCTCCAGCCTCTTATCCGGAGATCCCCATGGACGGGGAGCCTGGGGGCTGCGGTCCATGGGGTCCCAGAGTCGGACACGACTGAGCGACCGGCACAGGTGCATTGCTGGGGACGTCGTTGCCACTTCCACCTCCTTTTAAGGCTGCTGGGAGAGCAGAAAGGGAGAGGTCAGGATGACTCTGGGACGTGCAGCCGGTGACAACAGCTGAAAGGGAGACGTGCTGCACGCTTTTCACCTTCCCCAGGGCTGACAAGGCTGTCCCCGAGAGAGGAAGCGGTCTCAGCCAGGAGGGCTGTAGGAAACTTGTAAAATGCTTGGGGAAAGTTTTAGTCCAAATTTTTAATCACTTCAGTCCATTTTTTAAAATCACTCCAAATGAGGTGGTACTGCTGAGGGAACTCGCCCCAGATCGCAGGTCAAGCTGGTGAAGGAGAGCAAGTCTTGGCCGAAGGCCCAGGCCGCACCTCGGCGACGGTCTGTCATTCTGTCGGCACCGTCTTCATCCCCGTGGCCCACGTCTTCTTCAGCTAAGAAAACCCTCCCGGCCCGGGCCCCTCTCCAGGTCTGTGATCTGCTTTGAGTGGTTTGCCAAAGAAGAGTCTCAGTCATCTGGGCTGCCCTCATCCTCCTCGAGTCTAAGCAGGAGTTTATAGGAAGGCCAGCTGACTATCTCGTCAGTTTCCTCATATGCTAGACGGGAGCGCGAAGCCTCCAGAGCTGGCATGACTGCCGCTCACGAAGCCGCGTCCACGCCTCCGTCTGCCCGCCGTCTCTGGCTGCGCTGAGCCTGTGCTGTGAGCGCAGGCTGCTTCTGGAGGCGGCCCCCGGGGCCCCCTCGCCGCGGGCTGTGGGCTCTGGGGTGGCAGCTGCGGCTCACGGGCCTGGCTGCCCCGCGGCAGGTGGAGTCTTCCCGACCAGGAATCGAATCCAGGCCCGCTGCATCGGTAGGAGACTCCTAAGCCTTAGACTACCAGGGAAGTCCTGTAAAGTCGCATGTAAAGTGCCCAGCATCGAATCTGACAGAGTAACACTGAGAAAAATCTGTATTGCGCGTCAGCATCTTGTCCCGCCTCCTTTGTAGGAAGGGGTGCTTTACCCCTAGGTTGATCTCTGGGCTCTGGATTTTTTCCCCACTCACTCTCTGATTCTCCTGTGCGTTGAGTGGGGCATCCTCAGGCCTTTCAGCGTTTCCTGGGGCTCTGCACTGCCAGCTCCTCCTGGCGTTAAGTTTGCTCTAAGGGTGCAGTCTAGGGTTGGACACGACTGAGCGCCTGAACTGACTGCCTAGGGATTTACCAGTTTCCCACTCACCCCGCCCTCTAACCGGCAGTGAACCTAGTGACGTGCATCTCAGATTTCTACTGACCTTGAACGTAGGTGACTGAGATTTGTTTTCTCTCTAGAAATAGGGAACGCAGAGCCTACTGTCCAGGAGGGGTTCCCCGGGGCATAGTTCACTGACCTCTGCAGTCTGACTTCGGTTACCGTCTCTGGGCGTGTGCTAAGCCGTTTCAGTCGTGTCCGACACTCTGCGACCCCATGGACTGTAGCCCAGCGGGCTCCTCCGTCCGTGGGATTCTCCAGGCAAGAGTACTGGAGTGGGAGCCGCCTCACCCAGGGGATCTCCCCACCCGGCACCGAACTTGAGTCACTTAGGTCTCCTGCGTTGGCAGACGGGCTCTTTACCAGTCGCACCACCCGGAAAGCCCGGATATTGACTCTCCTCGTGGGCTTTCCTCTGCTGCTTCTTAGAATCTCACATCGTGACGGCAGAAGGAAAGCAAAGGATCTTTACCCCAGCCTCACATTGGGAGATTTTGTCTCCTGACTGTTAGCCTAAGTTATATCAGATATGTAACTTACTACCAGGTGTGTGGCAGTCTGTGGAGTCTAAATTTGAGTTCAGGTAATCAGATGTCAGGGGCCAAACTCTAACTAGTCTGCTGTGCCCTCACTGCCGGGAACTTGCTTTCCCGATCCTCTTTTTTAAGTTTTTTTTTTATTAGGCACTGTCTTTCTTTAGGAGAAGGCGATGGCACCCACTCCAGTACTCTCGCCTGGAAACTCCCATGGACGGAGGAGCCTGCTGGGCTGCAGTCCCTGGGGTCGCTGAGTCGGACACGACTGAGCGACTTCGCTTTCACTTTTCACTGTCATGCACTGGAGAAGGAAATGGCAACCCACTCCAGTGTTCTTGCCTGGAGAATCCCAGGGATGGCCGAGCCCAATGGGCTGCCATCTGTGGGGTCGCACAGAGTCGGACACGACTGAAGCGACTTAGCAGCAGCAGCAGCAATCTTTCTTTAATTTTTGTTTATGTTGACGTGCGGTTGACTAACACCGTCTGTGAGTTTCAGATGAGCAGCAAGCTGACTCAGTGGCACACGTGCACACGCCTGTTCTTCCTGATCGCTTTCTCTTTCAGGTTTCCACGGAATATTGAGAAGAGCTCCCTGTGTGGGTCCTTGCTGGTTATCTGTCTTAAATACAGTAGCGTGTATATCTTGACTTGGACAGCTGAACTCAGTTCTTCTGTGAAAACTTTCCTTCCGAGTGAGATGTGAACAAATTGTTATTTGGTAATGGCCTGGATCAACACAGCCGCTGGGACTGGGCATCCACTGGTGCAAAATGGGACAAAGAGTGAGGCTGCCCCCGACGGTGATAAGCTGAGCACCTGTATCTTTGGTCCACTCGAGGCCAGACAGAACAGTGGCGGGGAAACCGCGGAAGGTGGAGTCTCCCTTCACACCACCCTCAGCAGCTCTGTCAGGCCACGGAGCTGCACAGAAAATCTTCCTGAAGAGGTTAGGGACACAGTAACCCTTCGAAGGAATTTCCAAATGGAAAAATAATGGACCTTGCTTTTCATGCAACTCGTTTTTCTGAGTGCCTTTTCTGTGCCAGGCTGTGTTCAACAGACTGAATGTTTGTGCTCCCCCAATTTTTATGCTATCAGGAGGTGGAAGCTTTGGAAGGCCATCGGTTTTAGATGAAGTGATTAGTGTCCTTATAAACAGGAAGAGGCCAGAACCCTCTCTCTCTCTGCCATCGGAGGACTCAAGAAGCTGGCACCTGCAAACCCAGAGGAGAGGTCTCACCAGACACCAAGCCTGCCGGCACCCTGACCTCGCGCCTCCCAGCGTCCAGAGGCGTGGGAAACCTACACCTCTTGTTAATAGCACACTGTCTCCAGCATTTGAGAATGACTGGGTGCATCAATGGACTGAAGATGACAAAATCACCTGCCTTTGAAGACTTAGTTGAAAATGTTTGAAAAATTATGAAATGAAACATTGAAGACTTAATAAGTCTACTTCCTAAGTATTTTCTTAAACAAGCAGTGAATAGATATGGGGCCATTTTACCATCACTTGGCAGATTATTATTAAAATACACTTGGAAGAATTGCATCTTTCATTTTTAAATATACAACACCTGTATCATGTCAGATTTTAATGGTATTTTAAAACCCAAAATTTGTTTGTCAGTGTTTCCCATCATTTTGGCTAGCAGTTAATTTTGAGTATAACAGGTAAATATCTCTAGGAAATAAAGCTGAGCATGTCTCATTACAACTGATTCAACCTCCTGAAGCTGAAAATGCTGATCAGCTATGCACACCAGGACTTGTTCTAAGCAACTCGCATTTCCCACCATAGTTTCAGTTTTCAGTCTCTTTACCGGCATCAGTTCAGTTCAGTCACTTAGTCGTGTCTGACTCCTTGCAACCCCATAAATCGCAGCACGCCAGGCCTCCCTGTCCATCACCAACTCCCAGAGTTCACTCAGACTCACGTCCATTGAGTCAGTGATGCCATCCAGCCATCTCTGCATAAGCGGGATGAAATGTCCTTCTTAGGCCCAGTTGAAAAACTCCTGACTTCCCCTTCACTGAGTAGTGAATTTTCTCTCTGGTTTGTTTCCTTTCTGGGCACATGTATAAACATACAAACTCAGCTTTATTTATTTCTTTATTTTGGCTGCCCTGTAGTGATATTTATTTGACTCTTTGACACACATGTCAAATCTTATTAGATAACAGGATTAAAATGTTTTGAGGCTTCTGATTCCACGCGTGATTTGAGATTTTCAGTATTGATTAATACTGCACTTCAGTATTGGTCTTCTGCACTTCAGGCCAATTTTTTTTTTTTTACCATCTGAGCCACCAAGGAAAAGTGGGCAAATTTTTAAAGACATTGTTGTGAAATGTCACCTTCATTTTAAGTAAGTAATATTCAGATAAAATCACTTCACCTCTAACTGATTATAATGTGATTATAGTGTAGTGTTACAGACATTTATTCACTTAAAATACAATGATTTTTTCATTTAAATTACATTTATTTGTGGTTACCTTTTACTGTAAAAAAATTAAAAAATACTGCATAAAAATGTGCCATGGTGGTATTTGGTTTATTTTTAAATGTATGTATTTAAATAGGGAAAATGAGTTACTTAAAGTAAGTAAATAATATTACAACTGGTTTAAAAGTATGGCTCTTTAAGTATGGAATTTAGGGATAAAACACTTTTTCTAAGACAGAACCCTTGAAAAATCCCATTTTATTTTCAAGGAGTATCACACAGTGTTAAGAAATTTAATAGCTGAATTTCTACAGCATGAATATAGGCAATATGAAGAACAGAAAAAATAGGAGAAAAATTCTCCTATTTGGGTTTTCAGAATCTTTGCAACTTGTAACTGAATAAGCTGGGCTCACAGAATCCAAAGAAAACAGCCTCATTCTTTCCCCACAACTGTCCTTCGTAAACACCCCAGTGCGGTAGTTCCCCTCAGCTTTTTGTTTAAAATCTAAGATAAGTTGCTGTCAGCAAGTGGAGAATTCTTGTCACTTCAGCATTAAAATGTACTGTCTTATGCAAAAATAGAAACTCGGCTTTTACAGGGAAGCTGGAGCTGCTTGAGACAGCAGTCCCATCTTGGGGAGGGGGGGAGCGTGGCTTTGCTTTTAACCATCGACTCGAGCTTGCTGGGAGGACTTCCCGGTCCTTGCAGAGCGCAGGGTGGAAGGAGGACAGTATTCTTGTCACTTCAGCATTAAAATGTACTGTCTTATGCAAGAATAGAAACTCGGCTTTTACAGGGAAGCTGGAGCTGCTTGAGACAGCAGTCCCATCTTGGGGAGGGGGGGAGCGTGGCTTTGCTTTTAACCATCGACTCGAGCTTGCGGGGAGGACTTCCCGGTCCTTGCAGAGCGCAGGGTGGAAGGAGGACAGCTGAGGGCGGGAAGCGTCTCCTGGACCGCTGCTTCCCCAGCTTGCCGTCCAGCTGGTAGAGCTGACGGCTTTGTGGCTCTGCTGCTGAGATTCCTTGGCTGTGGATCCTTTTATTCTAATCCGCTTACTCAGTGCTCACAACTCCTCCCACATCCCACCCTGAGTGTCCCTCAGCATTTTCCAGGCTCCTTCTCTTCGAGGTCTTCTCCTCCTGATGTCCTCTTGAGGCAAAGTCTAAGACGGCCAGGTGCTGTCTCTCTCCCGCGGCTTACCTGTAGCGGGAGGCTGTCCCAGGACGACCTTCCTCTCCTGCCCAGTGCGGGCAGACAGCCCCTGGGGTGGCTGGTGACTGTGCCCCCTGGCGCTCGGGCCCGTCGGCGCAAGCTTCCCCTCGACTGTGGACAGCAAGACCTGAGACCTGCCCTGAGTAAGTGCCGAACGGCGAAGGGGCGAGACGTGTGTGCGGGCGCGTGCCTGCGGGTGTCCCAGGGCACCGCAGCCCTGCCTTCCTGGTTTCTCTAGTTTTGTTTTTAATCATTTATTATTATTAAATAATTATTTGGTTAACGGTTCTAAAGCCATCTTTATTTTTCAGCTTATCTTTGAGTGTGCCGAGTCTTCGTGGCTGGGCCCCAGCCTCCCTCGTTGCAGATGACGGGGCTGCCTGCTCGTTGCGGGCCTCCGGCTTCTCACGGTGCTACGTCTCCTGCTGCAGTCGCCGCGGCTTGCGGGCTCAGTTGCCCTGTGGCGTCTGGAACTTTCCAGACCCGGGGTCCAACCCAGTCACCTGCATTAGTCCGCAGTTTCTTAACCCCTGAACCCGAGGGGAGCCCCCCGGGGTCGCTTTCTCTCCACGGCCAGCTCCGAGGACACAGGCAGCCTTGCTGGGGGCCTCCACGTAGCAGGGAACTGGGGAAGCCTTTCGCTGGGGAGGGCGGCCTTAGCCAACAGCCTGCGTGGACCGCCAGCTAACGCCCAGCAGGACCCCGGGGCCCTTGGTCCTACAGCTGCAAGGAACTGGATTCTGTCAACAACAGGGAAGCTTGAGCGGGAATCCTCCAGCCGAGCCTCAGTGGAGACCGAAACCTTGCCACCCCTTGTCTGCGCCTTGGGAGACCTAGACGCATAGGGGCCTGTCAAGCCACTGCCAGTTTCTTGGGCTGTTTCAAGCCTCTGAGGCGGTGGCGGTGGGTCCTGCAGCGACGGGAACAGGCGCCGGCCACCAGGGCTGGGAGCCCGGCCGCGGGCTGCTCTGGTTCCTCCCAGTGTGCTCGACTCCAGTCTGCGGTGGCGACCGTGGCCCGCTGCAGCCCGTCTCACTGGGCTTAGCCTTGAGGAGGGGCAACGCCCCCCAGACCTCCAGTAAGCTTCTCCCAGTGGGATTCTGCAGCAAAGTGTTCAGACGCTATGTGTGCGTGGGCTAAGGTGCTTCAGGGGTGTCTGACTCTGCAGCCCCGTGGACTGTTGCCCGCCAGGCTCCTCGGTCCCTGGGATTCTGCAGGCAAGAATACTGGAGAGGGCTGCCACGACCTCCTCCAGGGGATCTTCCCGCCCCAGGGATCGAACCCTGGTCTCCTGTCTCTCCTCGTTTGGCAGGCGGGTTCTTTACCACTAGCTCCACCTGGGAAGGAGCACCTTTCAAATAACAGACGGTTACGACCTTCTCTCGGCTCCTTCTCAGTCTTCAAATTTATTTTCTGAGCAAGTTGAGAAAACCACCTGGCTATCCTTTTGTAGTTTTTTCTTGGGTGAATGCGTAAATTCATGTTGTAAATTGGGAGTGACTGTCAGTGGCAAGAACGGGGTGATGGAAGTGGCCTGTCCAGGTGCAGGCCATAAGGAAGAACACGGTCTGGAGAAGCTTTCAAATAATGACTGAACCGTCATCTACCCTTTATCATCTATGTGTAAGCAACTCTAAATACTGATAATAAAATACTGCTCCAGAAAAGTCTAATCGGAAAATGGCCTGTTCCCGGGGCACCTCCTTCCCACTGCCTGTCTTTGCTATGACGCTGTGTTATCTACTGTCTCTGGGCCTCACATGAACTGGGCAGAGCTTCCTTCCTGCTTAAGTCCCGTTATCCCCGATGGACGACCAGTCCCCAGCTTCACACTGCCTTCTGGGGCTGGATCAGATGCAACGGCCCTTTCTTTGCTGCCATCTGCTGGGCAGTAGTGAAAAGTACCTGGTCCCTGCAGGTTGCAAACTCAGCGGGTGGGGCCTCTTGGATCAGTGTGTTGTTCCACCTGCACCCTGATTTGTGGTGGTACTGTGTGTGTTTGTGTGTGTGTGTGTGTGCGTGCATGTGCGTGTGTGTGTGTGTGTGTGTTCGTGTGTGCGTGTATGCCTGTGTACATGCACACAAATGTGTACATGCAGCTGTCAGAAAGCAGATGGAACATTTATTGTTATCTAAGATTGGGCTCGATAAAGGACAGAAATGGTCTGGACCTAACAGAAGCAGAAGATATTAAGAAGAGGTAGCAAGAATACACTTCTTGAGAGTCCCTTGGACTGCAAGGAGATCCAACCAGTCCATCCTAAAGGAGATCAGCCCTGGGATTTCTTTGGAAGGAATGATGCTAAAGCTGAAACTCCAGTACTTTGGCCACCTCTTGCGAAGAGTTGACTCATTGGAAAAGACTCTGATGCTGGGAGGGATTGGGGGCAGGAGGAGAAGGGGACGACCAAAGATGAGATGGCTGGATGGCATCACGGACTCGATGGATGTGAGTCTGAGTGAACTCCAGGAGATGGTGATGAACAGGGAGGCCTGGCGTGCTGCGATTCATGGGGTCGCAAAGAGTCGGACACGACTGAGTGACTGAACTGAACTGAACTGAGCTTCTACAATTTGCTTCTGGGTATATTTCATGCAGCGTTTTCCAGTAATGACCAAGAACCTGGCTGCCAGTGCAAGAGATGTAAAAGATGCGGGTTCAGTCCCGGGGTCGGGTAGATCCCCTGGAGGAGGGCATGGCAACCCACTCCAGTATTCTTGCCTGGAGACTCCCATGGGCAGAGGAGCCGGGTGGGCTACAGTCCGTAAGGGTCCCAAAGAGACGTGACTTAGCACAACCTGCTGCTGCTGCAGCTAAGTCGCTTCAGTCGTGTCCGACTCTGTGCGACCCCAGAGACGGCAGCCCCCCAGGCTCCCCCGTCCCCGGGATTCTCCGTTAAGACAGCATATTTCATGCAGTGTCCACATTCTAGACAGCCTCTGCGCCTCCGTGTTCAGCAGAACGCTATGCAGGGACTCCCAGACAGGTGTCTGCCAGACGTAAGCTGAGCCCTCTTGACGGTTTGTGGAGCAGGCAGAGGTTTTTCCCGTGGAGGGACGCACTCATGTCGCACGGCCTCTCACACGCTTGCACATATAAATTCACCTCAGTGGTCTGAACCAAGCTGAAAGCCTGAGAACGGTACTCTGTTTTATCCGTGTTTTAGGAAATGGAGAAGGAAATGGCAGCCCACTCCAGTATCTGTCTCTTATACACATCTTAAGCTGAGCCCTCTTGACGGTTTGTGGAGCAGGCAGAGATTTTTCCAGTGGAGGGACGCACTCATGCCCCACAGGTGGTGAGTACCAACGGCCTCTCACACGCTTGCACATATAAATTCACCTCAGTGGTCTGAACCAAGCTAAAAGCCTGAGAACGGTACTCTGTTTTATCCGTGTTTCACAAGTAGCGCTGTGCCTCATAGAATGAGAACTATTTGTGGGAAAGTTTCCATCTTATTTATCAGTTGGCTGTGCTGGGTCTCAGCACGCAGGCAGGATCTTTAGTTGCAGCCTTGGGATCTGGCTCCCTTAGCAGGGCCTGAACCCGATCCCCGCACTGGGAGCGGGGCATTTTCACCTCTGCACCACCAGGGAAGTCCTGGGAGAATTTTTTCTAAGACAGTTTTTAAAGAGAGAGCTTTGATGAGCTTTTGTCCCAGGAGTTTAGAATGAATGTTGCTGTCCCAGGTATCTCGCTGGACCATACACCAGACAGCATCAAATAGCTCTGACTGCAGCTGCTGCCCCAGCCTCAAGCTCAGTAATTATGATCACCAGGCATCCGAACTGTCTAAAAGCAAGGAACATGAAAGCAGGAAGCTCAGCTGGGCTTTTTGGTCCAAAGTGCTCACTGTCAGGAGGAAAAACTGAGGTCCTCAAAGGGAAAGGACTGACCCACAGCAAAGCAAAGAGGAGCCAGGACTAACTGGCAAAATGCAACTCACAGTTCAGGTTCCTTTTCACTTTATCCCACCCTTTATTGGCAAGAACGCCAGTGACTGTGGGTTTAGTCCATTTTCTGTTTGTGGGGTTGTTTACAGATTATCCCATTTGATAAAGCACTATTTAAAATGCAGACTCCGGAAACTGTTCTTGGTCCTTAGCATCACTGAATTGATATTTTGACTCCCAATTATCCCTGATCAATCTCCTCCCCACTGTACACACACACACACACATACACAGTAAATAGCTCTGACTGCAGCTGCTGCCCCAGCCTCAAGCTCAGTAATTATGATCACCAGGCATCCGAACTGTCTAAAAGCAGGGAACATGGAAGCAGGAAGCTCATGGGGCTTTTTGGTCCAAAGTGCTCACTGTCAGGTGGAAAAACTGAGGTCCTCAAAGGGAAAGGACTGACCCACAGCAAAGCAAAGAGGAGCCAGGACTAACTGGTAAAATGCAACTCACAGTTCAGGTTCCTTTTCACTTTATCCCACCCTTTATTGGCAAGAAGGCCAGTGATTGTGGGTTAGTCCATTTTCTGTTTGTGGGGTTGTTTACAGATTATCCCATTTGATAAAGCACTATTTAAAATGCGGACTCCGAAAACTGTTCTTGGTCCTTAGTATCACTGAATTGATATTTTGATTCCCAATTATCCCTGATCAATCTCCTCCCCACTGTACACACACACACACACATACACAGACACAGATAAGAAATCAAGTTAAATGATTCTGATTTATTGAACAAATACTAGTGATTAAGGATATACCAAGGAGATCAAAAATACACTGATAATACATGATAATACATTGCATTATGGGGTAAAGTGACTATGAAGCAGGCTGGATGGATACATGTACATTAGGCAATCTCAATAGAGAAAATAACCTTTAAGTTGATGTTTTAAAAAAGATAAATTGAGGCACTAAGTATGTGAAGCGCATTCCGGTTGCATTCTCAGTGTACGCCCAGAGTAGGCGCATGATAAAGGCAGGAAGGCACAGAACAACTATCAGAATGGCCTTAAGACAAAAAAAGTGTGATGTGTATAGAGATACACAGTCAACATGTGGTTGAAGATTGACTGAGTGGAGGAAAGAGCAGGGCAAAACATTATGCAATCAGGAGGCAGACCAGTGGAAGCCCCGGTGGGCCACTGCTGGAAGCAGTGGAGGAAAGAGCAGGGCAAAACATTATGCAATCAGGAGGCAGACCAGAGCCGCTGCTGGAGGCCCTGGTGGGCCACGTTTGGATGTGAATATATTTTCCTTGAAAGTGTGTGATTATATCTATGAATGATTAAGAACAGTGAATCGGTTTGGCAAACTATGAAGTAAAAGAGTATAGTGTTAAGCTGTTGTCAAGTTTGGGGAAACAAAATTTTAATTTCGGAAAAAATGAAAATAGGAAACCTAGGCTCCTGAGGTCGGATAAACATAAAAACTGACGTCATCATTGGTTGCATGGTTACGTGGTCTCTTTCAAAGCCTGGGGAAATTAACACCTACTTACCAATTTTTAATTTTGGCAATCCAAATAAAGTAAACGTGCTTAATTATTTCATTAATTAATTTGTGAATAATACCCCAGCTGATCCTTCAGTCTCTCCCCGGGGCTCCTCTATCAAGACTTAGGCTAAAAGTGTGAACTGTTTCTGCCTTCTCTTTAAAATGTCGAAGCGCGCCCGCCTGGGAGCTTCGCTTTCCTCTGCCCCTCTGCTCGCAGTCCCGGCTCTCCTTCTCGCGCCGCACGCGCCCGCCGTCTCTCTACACGTCTCTGCACGCGTCTTGCTGTCGCGTGCCTCGCTGCAGCCCTGTTTTGAGTTCCTCCGCACCTTCTTCGCTCGCTCACTGTTGCTGTTTTCTCTGTCCCCTCTCTACATCTCACGTGGATTATCCCTGTTGATCTGTCTCTTCCTGGAGTCGGCAGACACCGTCTCTGACAGTTACTCATTCTTTGTCTGGCCTCTGTCTACTCCGGGCCGCCTGCTGGCTGCAGCCTCACAGTGCATTTTCCTGCCTAATTCTCTTATTTTCTGCCCGAGGTATTTTCTCTCCTCTCCCCGCACCCCACCCGCATCCCGCCACCTGGTGATGTGTATGTCCCCACTGGTTACAGGCATGTAAAGGCTCACTTGGCTTTGCTTTTCTCTCTTAGCATAGAGTTCTCTTAGAGTGTTAACTTTCTTCATTTAATACTGATCTCTCTCACAACAATACTAAACCTCTGTCACCAAAATCCATCCTTGCCCGCACTCTGCCCTGAGTACTACCAGGCAATCTGAAACTGCATTTCCCTTCAGTCTCCTAAAAGTGACAATCTAAGACTGAACTTAGTCTGGGTCTGTCTGCACTCCTCACGTGTCAGTTTGTATTTCTCACTTCCTATGTCTTTCAACATTGCCCGATGTTCTTTTATCTTAGATTCAAATGCATAACATGTTAAGCAACCGGTCGCCTCTCTGGTTTCATTCTTTAATTCAGCTCATTAGTGGGAAGACCAATAACTCTTTCTCCATTTTTTAGAAACTTTCATTTCTCTTCATTTCCACTGACTTCATTTTAGCTCAGGTCTTAATTGATTCTTCTTTCATTTCAAATTCTTCATTAAGTGATTTTTCCTTTATGGTTTACAGCTCACCAGATATAGCGAGTAACTTAATAAAACTCCCTACTGTTTATTCATCAGTCTGCAAACAATTTTGAGCAATATTGTATCAGTGAATGTGCTGCTGATTCAGGCAAAATATAGATTTTTATGAGATTTTGTTCCTCTGAAAAAATATACTATCATTGAGGGGACATAAAATATTTGCCTATAGAAAATTATAGAGTGTAAGGTGTGTGTGTGTGTGTGTCTGTGTGATTAGGAAAACATCATCTAGAGAGAGAAGCAACCAACTAGAAAAACTTAAAGAATCAGATGGTATTTAAGATAGGCTTTACGGAAAGGAGAGACTCAACCGAAAATGGAAATGAAGAAAGAACATTTCAACCCCGGATGCTGACGTGAGGCGGTCAAGCAGGATGCGTGTTAAAGAGAAAGCTGAAGTGGGACTAGGAAGTGGGACTTTCAAGATACAATGGACTTAAATTTTATATCGTTAGAGACTACGAAGATTTGGAGATTGCTGTATGTGAGCATGAATGAATATTCATGAATTAATATGAATGGATTGATTCCACAATAATTTCTTTTTTAGAGCACTCTTAATTTATACTGTGGCGCTTGCTTTGGCAGCACATATGCTAATTTATCCTGTGTTTGCATGTGTTTCTACACACACTTTTAGAGCTGGCAGGTCAATTATTCCTATTATCTTAATGTCACAGATGAAAAAGCCCCGGTTAAGTAAAACGTTAAAGGATTTGCCACAGCTCACTCGATAAAGAAGCGATAAGCCTGGTACTCCAGTGCACTTGATAAGATCAGTAATCCTTCTAACACACTGTGTTCTTTTGTTCATATAAGACCAAACACAATGAGGAAATATCTATTGCTAATTTGATATCTTTCCACCAAAATGCCTAATGCATGCCTGAAGAATCTCTATTCATGAGTCCGTCTAACAAGGTCTTTCTGACTCTATTCTTAATTTATGTCAATGTGGTCTTATCATCTCCAAAATTTCTCCTTTCCTATGTGACTTCTGACTCGGCCTGGTGATATACCTTCTCTGCATCTTCACCCCTACACTCCATACACCCAACTGAGCCCCCACCGTGGATGAAATACGGGAATACACAGTGTGAGGGAGACAGGGGTGATCAGTCTGGCTTAGCCGGCTCTCAGTAAGAGTTTGCTGAATGGACTTTGCCCTCAAGGTGCTTGCAGTGAAAAAGGGGGCACAGATCACACACAGCTGCAGCTCTAGAAAAGGCTGAGAGCAGACAGGAGCAAACTGTTAGGCTTAACTCAGCTCTCAGCCAGTCTTCCTCTTGTTTCCCCTATTTGCCCAGTTATGCTTACTTATTACAGGCGGGCATCCCAGAAGGGATGGGTGTGACATAGTAACAGAAAACAAGAAATACAGGCGTCTATCTTACCTACAAATGGGGGGTGGATTTACGTGAACAGAGACGGTAGAATATTGCCGTCCGGAGAAAAAACCATAATATACACTTGTCAAGTCATAGAAGGAATTGGAATTTTGTCAGTAGCCTCTTACAGAGAGATCATGGCTTTCCAAGCTTTTTGCTGTGAATCAGAATATTCTGGACACATGATTCTTATGAATCAGCAGGAGAAGTTGTCTCCTCTCTTTCTTCCAACTCACTGTAAATCGGTGAATATATATTTACTTCTTCATAAAGACGATCTTCTGGAATCTGATGAGGTGAGGGGAAAAAAAACATTATAAATCACCAAGAATTTTCCACCATTAGAATACTTGTGTAAGAGGCGTATCTCATCTTTTTTTGTATCTCACAGCCTGCCATTACACTGTGATACTTTAGCCACCTGATGTGAAGAGCTGACTCATTGGAAAGACCGTGATGCTGAGAAAGACTGAAGGCAGGAGGAGAAGGTGATGACAAAGGATGAGATGGTTGGATGGCATCACCGACTCAACGGACACAAGTCTGAGTAAGCTCCAGGAGATAGTGGAGGACAGGGAACCCAGCGTGCTGCGGGTATATCTCTTCTCTTACTTATCTCTAAGGAAAGTGATCAGAAAAGGCAGGTAGACTTGAGTGCTCCAGGCAAGTGGAAAGATGGAGGGAGTGTGTTTTACCTGGAAGATCTGAGTAAATGTATATGTATCAGGTATTTCTAACTCTCTTTCATTCGTCACGGGTATAAAAATGAGGAGACAAGTGGAAGCACAGCTGGTAGTTATGACTCAGAGAGGAAACAAAATACAGGCTTCGGAGCAAGTGGGGAGGCGAGATCCAAGAGAAAGAGCAGGAACAACTTAGAAAAAGCCCAGATATTTAAATGATTCTAACATGTGCTCGCTGTATATGTGTCTCTTATGCTGAACATAGGCTTAATACTTTGAAGCATCTACATTTCCCAAAATGATGAAGATCTTACTTTCCTAAACTTCAGCCAAAGGAATCACATTAATACTATGAAGTTTGTGAGTGGAAAATTTGATTCAAAACATGAGATTTGGTTCCCATTTCTTCACACCCTCTCGAGCATTTACTGTTTGTTGACTTTTAATGATGGCCATTCCGGCTGGTGGGAGATGACACCTCGTTGTGGTTTGATTTGCATTTCTCATTAATAATGCGTGAGGTTAAAATAAATTAATTCATTCAAAACATGAGATTCAGAAACCAAAATACTGAAACTTGAAGAAATGGAATATTGAAACTGGAAGCAATGATTCAGGAAACCCAGAACATACTTTTAAGCAACAAAGCCCAAGGTCTTTATCATTTAGGATTTAATATCAGGCCTCCGCCTACCTGATTTCCTTCAATTATTTCGCCAATTCCATAAGCTATGAGTGACACGGCGCTGCCAAAGCCCAGGATGGTGAGAAACAGGATCGTCGCCACAACTTCCTGTTGAGCAAGAGCCAACAACAAGCAGAAGGACAGGTGGGGCCACGGGGTGGGAGAGCGCGCTCCCCGCCAGCAGCCCGCTTTCATCACCCGGGCCCACTCAGCACACGGCCAGCTCCCACAGAGTGACACGTGCGGAAGCCAGGAGGAGGCCACTCAAAGCCCCTGGCACCACCCTGGCGGGGTTCAGGTCGAGGCGGGGGAAAGAGGCTGGCACGGCCCTGGGCACGAGCCCCCAGAACACTGCATTACGAGATGCGGTGGCAGGAAAGGGTGGTGCTCATAGAAAGGAAAAGGAGGCGTCCCACTTAGATCAGGACCAGGACCTCAGCCTGCCCGTGAGAAATACACACAGTGGAGAAGCAGGCCAGGGAGCAGTAGTCGTTCTCATAGACCTCCTCGCAGCCGGAGACGTAAGTGGCGCTCTGCTTGAGGTTACCGATGAGGATGCCGACGCCGGTTCCCGCGGCTACGCTGCTCGCCGCATTCGCTCCCAGGCACCCTCGGATCTGACGGCAAAGGGGAACATTCAGACTGGGTCCCGCGCCTGCCGCAGCGTTCAGTAACCCACCTGCATCTCAGGGCTGGACACGTCCAATAAGCTCCGCACTTAGGCAAAGAGGAAGCAGTGAAGCCGCTCAGGCGTGCCCAGCTCCCTGCCAATAACCCACCTGCATCTCAGGGCTGGGCACATCCAGTAAACTCCGCACTTATGCAAAGAGGAAGCAGTGAGGTCGCTCAGGCGTGTCCCACTCTTTGCGACCCCATGCACTGTAGCCCACCAGGCTCCCCCGTCCATGGGATTTTCCAGGCAAGAGTACTGGAGCGGGTTGCTGTTTCCTTCTCCAGCGGATCTTCCTGGCCCAGGGATTGAGCCCGGGTCTCCCGCATTGTAGGCAGACGCTTTACCATCTGAGCCACCAGGGAAGTCCATTTATTCAAAACATAGATCACAAAGGGACATGTAGAAAACATACTGTGTCATAAGGACCTGCCGCCTTCTCTCTGACTGCACGCGGGAAGACCACAGGGAGACGCGCACCGCCGCTGCTGCTCCGGGGCTGAGCCAGTGTCCGGCTCTGCGACCCCACGGACTGCAGCCCCCGGGCTCCCCTGGCTTTCACTGTCTCCCTGAGTGTGCTCCGATCCATGTCCGCTGAGTCCAACCATCTTGTCCTCTATTGTCCCCTTCTCCTCCTGCCTTCAATTTTCCCCAGAACTGGGGTCTTGTCTAATGAGTGGGCTCTTCGCATCAGGTGGCCAGAGCTTCAGCTTCAGCATCAGTCCTTCCAATGAATTATTCAGGGTTGATTTCCTTTAGGAAATGGAGAAGGAAATGGCAGCCCACTCCAGTATTCTTGCCTGGAGAATCCCATGGACAGAGGACCTTGGTGGGCTACAGTCCACGGGTCGCAAAGAGTCGGACACGACTGAGCAACTTAACTTTCACTTTCCTTTAGGATGGACCGGTTTGATCTCTGAGCTGTCCAGCGGACTCTCAAGAGTCTTCTCCAACACCACAGTTCAAACGCATCAATTCTTCAGAGCTCAGCCTTCTTTATGGTCCAACTCTAACATCTGTACATGACTACTGGGAAAACCATAGCTTTGACTAGACAAACGATACTCATAGTCTCTCATCAAATAGACTCTTTAATCGGAAAGGAATCATTTGTTGGATCACAGGACTATAGTGTGAGGACATAGCTGGTGTGAGGGTATTTTTTCAACAAGTGTCAGAGTAACACATTCATTGTTTTTAAGTGATACAGTTGGTATTTTAATGATTACATGTTTAGTGACTATATCCAAGACAAAAGTAGATTGGCAGAAAATCACACATCCACGTTCACTCAGAAGAGATAACAGCACGTCTCCTTCAAGACTCTTAAAATTAAATTTTTCTTACCTTCTCAAGGATAAAGACAGAACGCAACTTACCAGATATGCTGAAGGTTTCTTTTCAGACATGATTGACAAAATTCCAGAAATAGCAAACTGTTCAAAAAGATGGAGGGAAAAAAGCACAGTGGGCCTCTGTTCTTCTCTGTGTTTCTTTCATCCTCACCTTCCAAATAGAAGGTAAAGTTGTGGGCATTCTATAAAGATGTCCTTTAATCCATTTATTTTTTAGTTTTATTATTTTATTTTTCTGATTTCCTATAGAAAGATTCTCATAATTAAATGTCCATGTGAATTATCTTGTTAAAATGCAAATTGTAAGTCCTAGCTGTGGTCTGAGATTCTTCGTTTGTACCAGGCTGCCAGGCAATGCTAACTCTGAGAGTCCATGGGTCCCCACTAAGTGCTGAGAAGCCCAGCAGCCCCTGGGGCACGACTCTGCTATAACACGACTCACATTTTATTTAATCATTTGCTCGTACGAGCATCTTGTGTGTTACAGGGTCAGTTCCTCTGGGCAAGAAGCATGTGTCTGTCTCCGGAGGTGCCGTCTATCTTGTAGACATAAAGCCATTATGAAAAAACGCACGGTGAAGGATTTAGTGAAATTATCAACCAGGAGCACATATCCAAAACATTTCATAGATTCAGACTGTATGGTGAGTTGAGAGACATCTAATAAACTAAGTGATCAGAATGAAAAGACAGTAAGGAAGTTTCAAATCAAATATAGCAAAAGGTTAGGGAGAGTTTTGAACAAGAGACCTGAGACCTGAGTATTTAGCAGAGGGCCAAGTCAAAGTAGTATTTTTAGGGTTAAAATGTATCCTCATGAATGAAAATGTTGACGCAAAAAGCAACACGGATTAATCAGAAACCAGCATGCTGAGGGCGAGAAGCTAGGCGTTAGAGAGAAGATGGCGTTATCATTCATTCACATCAAACTCCAGAAAACGCGAACTAATCCGTAGTGACAGAAAGCAAGCGGCTGCTTGAGGACGGGAGGACAGGGCTTGAGGGATGGGTTACTAAGGGGAGCGGGGAATTTTTGGCCCTGAAGAGTATCTTCATTATATCGATGTGGAGAGGTTCTCATGTGTCGTCAAAGTTTATCACATTATCCACCGTAAATAGGTGCTGTTTGTTATACACCAGTTACACTTCAATAAAAACTATATATTTTTATGAGCTCATTCAGCCATCTAGTTTCCAACTAGTACAATGACGGAAAGAGATACAATGAGATAGTACCTAACAGAGTTTCCAGGGCACAGTCGAAGTTCATCAAACGTCAGCCTTGTTCTCCTCATTTCAACAATCTCTCCCCCCACCTTTGCTAAGATAGCTTTACTGATGAATGGTGTTACGCAAATTTTTCTCAAGTTGGATTCTGAAAGTTTAGGTTCGATTCTTACTAGTTAAATGCCCCTTGAGCAATACATAAACATGTATTAGCTTATTTAACCCAAAGTGCTTTGTAAACTGTAAATATGCATCTATATCTATATATATATCTGTATACATATTAGAATACACTCATATATTCTCAACACTTGTTAGAAGAAACAACTGTTAAATCTGGTCTGGATAAAAGAAAAGCCACATGCAGTATTATTTCAGACAGCTGTAGGCATATACTCACAAATAGGGCTCCCCAGAATGGATAGCCAGCTTTAAATGATGAAAAAAAGTATTCAGTAAACTCTGAATCATTGATCTCGGAGCTCACAATTATTCCAAAATAAAGGTATATCAAACCAATCAGAATTTGTGTTACCTGTGGAAAAATGCATAGATTTTGTGAAATCAGAAGGTATTTTTCTCAGATTACATCAATTTCCTTATAATTGAGGCCAAATGTGAGAAATCGCTTTGGTGTCTTGGGCCGTCCTCAAAAGGACCCAAATGCAGTATTTTGCAGTATCATCTGGCCACTCTAAGAATTTATACTGGCACGACCTCAGGCAAGCATAGCCATGACCTCATGCGAGCATAGCCATGACCTCATGCGAGCATAGCCATGACCTCAGGCAAGCATAGCCATGACCTCATGCGAGCATAGCCGTGACCTCAGGCAAGCATAGCCGTGACCTCATGCGAGCATAGCCGTGACCTCAGGCGAGCATAGCCGTGACCTCAGGCGAGCATAGCCGTGACCTCATGCGAGCATAGCCGTGACCTCAGGCGAGCATAGCCGTGACCTCAGGCGAGCATAGCCGTGACCTCATGCGAGCATAGCCATCTCCTGCGCCTTTATTTGCGCTCTCATGGTGGACGTCAGTGATGGCTCTTTCTATCAGTGAGAAGACAAAGATTATAAATCATTCACAGGATGATATTGAGCCATTGGCCACTGACCAGAGTTGGCAGATCCTATTTGCTAGTCTAACCCTAGTCTTCATGAGGAAATGCTTCTTTCTACCCAACAGGGTGCCTGGAGGTGGTGGATCAGTTGCTAAGCTGTGTCTGACCCTGGTAACCCCACAGACTTCAGTCCACCAGGATCTTCTGGTGAGATTTCCCAGGTAAGCATACTGGAACTGGTCGCCATTTCCCTCTCCAGGGAATCTTCCCAACCCAGGGCTGAAGCCGGGTCTCCTGCACTGCAGGCAGATTCTTTGCCAACTGAGCCCCCGTTAGGGCTCTGCCTAGCAGTGTGCGGTGAGCGTCAATAATTTCCTACTAGGTTTTTCCCTCCATGAGTCTGAGTAGGGAGGCTAAGTTGATGCCACCAGATACTCCTTCTTAGAGCCAGTCTTTACTCTAGTTGAGGCTGGAGCAGGCTCACTCACCCCCAGGAATTCCAGCTCTCTCTTCAAAACAGTCAGCCACGTTTGGCGTGGTGCCGTTGGGGCAGGCTTTTCCAGTAAGACGCTTTCCTGGAGAGGTATTTCTGCAAGTTCAATTTCAGATGCACTGTGAAGTTTACACAGAAATGCAGCTGTGAGAAAACGAAGTCTCCATGCAAAGATCGCAACTGACAGAAAGGAGAGTTTTGCTTATGTTTCAAAATAATTCTGTAATTAAAATCTTCACTGTAAAAGTACAGGAAACTCGGAGGCTCAGAGGGTCCAAGTTAGTGGCCAGGATCACTATCTGATCATGGTTAGATGGAACAAAGTCCATACCAAGTCTTCCTATTCTTGTGCTTCTGTGTACTTAATCACTCAGTCATGTCCGATTCTTTGCAACCCCAAGGACTATAATGTGGCCCACCAGGCTCCTCTGTCCATGGAATTCTCTAGGCAAGAATATTGGAGCGGGTAGTCATTCCCCTCTCCAGGTGACCTTCCCGACCCAGAGATCAGACCCGGGTCTCCTGATCGCAAGTGGATGTTTTACCATCTGAGCCAGCAGGGAAGCCCCTTCTTCTTCTTAATCCAGAGTTGTTACCAGGTTCTTTCTCATTAATCTATGCTGGTAAGTAAAAGTAAAAACTACCAAACATGTCTCCCTGCATGTCTCTCAGTCTTTTTAACATAGAAATGGATCTGAAAAGATGTTGTCAATGGCACAGTCAACTTCATGTGCGTAAAGGAGAGACTTTGAAGGCTCTGTTGGTCTCTGTTCCTATTTTCATCCTTAGAGGAGGCTCACCGGCAACACTATGTCTTCCCAAGCATTGGAGTATACGTAATATTTTTACAATGACTTTCAATCTGTTACTGATTTTTGAAGCTCTGCCTTCAGTTTCTCCCCAAACCTTTAAAAGGAAGTTTTAATATGTGCTGGGGCTTCCCTGGTGGCTCAGACGGTAAAGAATCTGCCTGCAATGCAGGAGATCCTTAAGTCAGGAAGATCTCCTGGAGAAGGGCATGGCAACCCACTGCAGTGCTCTTGCCTGGAGAATTCCATGGACAGAGAAGCCTGGCGGGCTGCCGTCCATGGGGTCGCAAAGACTTGAACATGATTGAGCGACTCACACACACCCCGTATGTGCTGATCTTCGGAATCCAGAGGGTTGGAGAAGGGCATGGCAACCCACTGCAGTGCTCTTGCCTGGAGAATTCCATGGACAGAGAAGCCTGGCGGGCTGCCGTCCATGGGGTCGCAAAGACTTGAACATGATTGAGCGACTCACACACACCCCGTATGTGCTGATCTTCCGAATCCAGAGGGAGACTATTCACACCTCCACCCGATTGCACCCTGCGAACATTTCCCTCTAAACAGGGGGGCAGGACCCGCAGCTTGAGAGCCACAGAGATTCACACATCAGACACAGAGGCAAGTACAAAGCCCCTACTTCAAGCCTAGAATATGAGCCCCTTTTGTTAGAAAACTTCAGCTGTTCCCAACTAACAGGCTAAATAAAAACCTTCTTCTCCCATCGACCAGAGAGAACTACTGGGAAAGTATAGCAAATAACTTCTTTATACTCGGTATTTTCATTAAGCCCAGTGGGCCCACACCCACGTTCACGACCTGGCATCGCCCCAGCTGTGACTATCTCCACCTCGTTAAGTGACGGGGAATAGAAGCGAGTAACAGCTTGCGCCTACCTGGCGGGCTCCTGCGGAGTGGGGAGAGCGAGCTCTGTCCTGCTCCTGCCTTCTGCCTCCATTGCTTTGCGAGCAGAGCTCTCCAGGGATGAAGAGCAATGCTACCCCGAGCCTTGGTGGGCTCCCTCTCAGAGTTTCCGGACGGTCAGCGAAGATGGGCGACTCATCACGTGGATGACTATCTTCATACTTTAAGACATTGGTCAGAAAGATACGTTTCCTGGCTGATTATGATCAACAGGGCTTTTCTTGTTATCATAAAGAACAAAATTCAATGGGCTACAGAATTGGGGTGAGTGTGAACTGGGGAGACTTGAGACTCTTGGAGGATAATTCTTTCTGAAATCAGCAGGATTTACAGAACCCCAAATGAGAGGGTTTGGTTGGAATTGCGAAGGTGAGAGAGAACTGCAGGGCAAACAGAGACTGTGCTTCTCTCCTGGTGCTTTCTCTGCTTGCGACCCAGGTCAGCCACCCCCGTGTCAGGAGTCCTCCAGCAGTCTTCAGAGGACGGGGCTGCCCAGGCGGTCTGAGGCTGAAGCACTGTCTGAAGTGTGAGTGCCTCCGATGTCTGTCTTTCTCTAGATCCATTCACGCTGCTGCAAGCGGTGTTCTTTCATGCTTCTTCACGGCTGAGTGATACTCCATTGTATATGTACCACAGCTCCTTTATCAAGCCGTCTGCTGGTGGATGTTTAGGCTGCTTCCACGTTCTGGATATTGTAAATAGTGCTGAAGTGAACACTGAGGTGCATGTATCTCGTCAAATTATGATTTTCTCCAGATATATGCCCAGGAGTGGGACTGTTGGATCAGAAGGTGGCTCTATTTTTAGTTTAAATAGTTTCATTCTCTCACGTCTCCCTTAGAGAAGTTACACCATATCTGCTAGAAAAGACCTCAAAGAAATGTCTCCTTATGGTGCTTTCTGGAAGCAGTCTGTAATACTTCATTATGCTTGCAGAGAATAATCAGAAACTAAACTTGAGGTTTAGAGAGGAAAGAGATTGGGGATGGTCTTTGGTGTTTGGACACAAGGCTATTTTGTGAGAATTTTCCATAGAAACTGGCAAAATGCAAATCAGTAGCTGAGATGCATCTTGTGAGTTTCAATGAGTTTCACGCGGCAGCTTTCGCCAGCTCCGTCCCCGGTCCCCGGCTGAGAGGCTTATCACCTTCCGTATCCTCACTTTGGGTCTTAGTATAAACACACTCCTCGATCTTTCGCAACACTAGACTTTGAAACATATACCAAAGTGCCTTTCTTTTGGCGGGGGCAAACTTATCAAGATGAGGCTTGACCACGCCTCCGCCTGAAGGAGGAGATAACGTGCTAACATTCCTCCCGCGGCGTCTGCTTCCTCCTTCTGGGGCACATCTGTCCACACTCTTCACCCGCTCATCATCCCGCTTCCTCTTTGACAAGCCACACTTCTTCTCTTTGATATACACTGGGTTTATTTCCCCAGACTCCAAAGAAATTTGCTTTCAGATCCCATCTGGACAATTGTTTCCTCAAACTGAATGTTCAGGTCACTTAAATGTGCTCGCGTTTACATGTTGCGAATGGAAAATTGCTATCTCTTCACGGTATTTTCTGAAACTCCAAAGGAATCCCAGTCTTTCTCTCTCTGACACACACACACACATACACATATGGTCTAGAGCAAACAAGCATACCTCTATGCTTTTGCTCTTTGACCTCCAAAGAGCAAATTTCTTCCTCTTTTCAATGTTATAGAAGTTATCCACGCCAATTCAACGAGAGAAAAAAGTGTGAGGATAGATACTGATCTTTTTTATAATTTTATTTATTTTGGGCTCTGCTGGGTCTTTGTTGCTTAGGGGCTTTTCTCCGGCTGCGGTGCGTGCAGACTCCTCTGCAGCCGCGGGGGGTGCGGACTCCTCTCCAGCCGCGCGGGCAGTTGTGCTTCGGTAGTTGTGGTTTGTGGGCTGTGTGTGGCTCACAGGCTCTAGCGCACAGGCCCAATAGTTGTGAGACATGGGCTTAGGTGCTCTGTGGCATGTGGGATCGTCCCGGACCAGGGATCAAACCGCCTACAGTGGCAGGCGGATTCTTTACCACTGGGCCACCAGGCAGGCCCTATACTGACCTTTAAAAAAGAAATGAAATGGCTTTCACTTGCAGATGTAAATAAGAGCAAGATGCAAAGATGAACAAAATAAAGGAAAACATTATATAATTAAAAAGAAGACCTGATTAAAGAGAAGAGGCCTGATTAAAAAGAAGACCTAATTAAAAAGAAGATCTTATTAAAATAAGACCTGAAGAGCAAAATATAAATGAGACCATTTAATATATTAATATTAATAATACTTCAATTCCCACCAAATTGGTCTATGATTTTTAAATCAAACTTGCAAGATATTTCAGAGCTTTATATAGGAAAATCAGAAGTAATGAAAAATGATAATACAAATGTTACTGTAAAACCTTTCCTTCCACAGAAGTCTGTTCACCAATGGTTTGGCTCACTGTATCAGACTCCTTACCATCCTTCTTCTCTTTACTCCTTCCAAATCATTCTGCATTGCAGCCTCAATGATAGTCCTAAATTCCAAGCACACGACCGGTCCGTCTTTGTTCATTGCTGTGCTGGTAAATATGGAACAGCTGGCTTTCTAGGGTTGAGGGTGGGACTTGGCCCTGGACAGTAAGGACTCCACCTGCAAGGCAGGGTCTTCGGTCCCTGGGTCGGGAAGATCCCCTGGCGGAGGGCGTGGCCGCCCTCTCCAGTGTTCCTGGCTGGAGAATGCCACGCACAGAGGCGCCTGGTGGGCCCCAGCCCCCTGGATCGCAGAGGCAGACACGACTGAACCCTAAGCACCCACGTGGTATCGACAGTTTCACCGGAGCCTGCTTCAAGCTACAAGCTTATGTTCAGTCAGCCTCACTGAAAATTAAACGTCACCACTCTCGAGGCAATATAAGCCGGCCCAGCAGCACCGCATCCGCTTCAGCTCGTCTGCTTCTCTTCCAGGCAAGGCTTTCCTGGGGCCCGGGGCCGCAGAGCGGAGTGAGAAGGGGGGCCCCCGCCTGCTCACGCCCTGGGGAAGGGGCAAGCTCATTGCCCACGGGCTTGCAGGCGGCCTGGAGGGGTGCTCCGGGGTTCGGCCCTCCCTGAGGCGGTGCCGTGTGCAGGGGCAGGCTCGGCGCCTTGCGGGCTGCTCTCTCTCGTCTCCTGCAAGGCATACGCGTCTCTCCAACTGAGGCCCCGCCACCTGCCCCTCACGCATCCAAGTCAGACACACCAAAGCCTCTGGTGTGTGCCCTGAATATCCCCAATTCTCTCCTGCTTAGAGGCTTCTGCATATATCCAGCCTCTTCCTTTTTCCCTTCATCATGCTAACTCCCAATCATCTTTAGGATCTCAGTTTAGGGGACTTCCCTGGAGGCCCAGTGGCCAACACTCCAAACTCCCAATGCAGGGGACCTGGGTTCGATCCCTTTTCAGGGAACTAGATCCTGTGAGCCAAGACTTCCTATGCCGCAACTAAAGATCTCACATGCTGTAACGAATACGCAGTGCAACCAAATAAATAAACAAATAAAATTGCTAATGTTTTTGAAAAAAAAAAAAAAATCTCAGTTTAGGAGAAAAGTCTTCTCCCCAAAATTGTTATTTTCATCTTTTTAACCTGGTTTAGAAACTCTTTCTATGAGCTTCCAAAGACCCCTACGCTCTTCCTATCACAGCCCTTATCACTCCATGTTATAACGGTGTGTTCCTGTGGGTCTGTATTGCCCACAAAGAGCAACAGAGAACAGAGACTGGCTCACTGGCTGTTGTATGCAGACCACGTGGCACGTAGTAGGCACTTCCTGAATAACTGTCAGTGGGTTGAAAAAAGAAACAAATTATATTTAATACCCATGTATGCATTTCTTCATAAATTATGTATATTTTACATATATGTGTTATCTGGAGAGGCAAGAATCGTTAGTAGAGAAGACTGCAGAAAAATCTTTGCACGTATGGCAAACAGGGAGCTAAGAGAACCTTATAGGTGTGAATTTATGGACACCATGGATGGCTCAGTTCCCTCTCAAGAGAGGAAAATTAATTCATAAAGCAGAAATATAAGTCCGCCAGCAGTAGATATACAAATCAGGAGCCAGAGATATCAAAGATGGTCGCGGGTGTCACTGGAGGGAATGGGAGGAGCCACACGGAGTGTGAGGGTCCCTGCCGTCCTTAACGCACACCCGCCTGACCACCATCTCACCTCAGCCCTACCAGCGCAGAGACCGCAGCCAGCAGCAGCAGCATCACCAGACAGCTGTGATTCTGCTTTCACATCTGCTTTATTTTCACTTAATCTGCATAACAGTGAATAAGATAGTTGGTACTGTAATACCTATTTACACATGAGAAAAAAATAGATCAGAGAGATTAAGTTCACACAGACAGTATCAGACTTTGCACTCAGGTTTGTAAGATTCTAAAGCTTTAATTCTTTCTTCTCTGCATTACAGATTCTCAGTGTCCTTTGAAGGACAAATATTGATTTTGCTCTCAAAGACCCCCATCGAAGGCATCATTTTTGTATCTGGACATGTGTGAATTTCAGCAGCTCACTGAAAAAAAAGACTTGCCCCTCCTACCTCAAAGATAGTAAAAATTTATCTTAATGTTATTTTGGTGATCTTTTGGACAGTTTTTGCAATGTTGGTGTCAACTAAAGTCAAGAAGCATTTTTCTGTAATGGGAAACGTCTCACTCATTTTTCCTTCTCACTGGGGTTGGAAGTTGGAGTTTAGAAAGAATATATGAAATAGGGAGTATTCTCCCTGCCTTTTTTAAACCTTAGAAGACAATGAAGCAGGCAGATAAGAAGAAAGAGAATGGATTTTGGGGAACAATCTTAGTGCGGCGATCATAGCAGTTACAGAAGAAAGAGAAGCACATTTGTCCTTCTATTCCCTGGACTTATGAGGGAATTTACAGTCAGGACAGAAAGGATTGAGCCCAGGTTTCTCGCGATGGGCACCACGATGGCAGAGACGTGGGTCACAGGCTCGCGTTCTCTGGAGTCCCTGGATGGAGCGCTGACTCACTGGAGACTCAAAATTGAATTTCCTTGCTCTCATTTGGAGGCATTCTTGATTCCCCAGGATTAGAAAGGGAGGAAATTCCCTGGAAAATAAAACAACATCAAACTCCAGGAACAGGATCAACACGGCCCTCTCCTTCCAATTATCATCATGATCAATGCCAACGATACTCATCCACTGATTATCACTGTGCTCACATACTATATACATAGTCCTTACGGCAGGCATTAGAAATGAACAGAAACAGTTTATGTCGGCTGAGGCCTCTTGTTGTCCACCTGAGACCATCACAGCATTGTTAACTGGCTATATGCCAACACAAAACAAAAAGTGTAAAGAAAAGAAAAGAACAAGGGCATTTCCAGTTTACAATTAAGCTAAAATCCAGAAAGAATTTGTGGGTTTTCCTGGAAATATAACTAGAAAGTGACAAGTTTAGAAAATAATAATTTAATTCTATCCACGTGAAAAACGTATGCTCCTATTTAGAAATGATATGGCCAGTAAGGAATTAATATCCAACGTATATAAAGAGCTCATACAACTCAATATCAAAAGAAAAAAGAATTAAGAAATGGGCAGAAGAGCTGTGTAGACATTTTTCCAAACAGGAAAAGCAAATGACCAACAGGGACATGAAAAGACACTCAACGTCACTCACCCTCAGGGACATGCACATCGTAACCACAACCAGACACCACCTCAGGCCTGCCACAGTGACTATTATCAAAAAGCCTCCAAGTAACAAATGTGGATGAGGATGTGGAGAAAGGGGAACCCTCCTCCACCCTACACTGTCGATGGGAAGGTAAATCGGTACAGCCACTGGGAAAGCAGTATGGAGGTTTCTCAAAGAAATAAAAACAGACCCACCGTGACTCAGCAGGTCCACTCCTGCGTGTACAGCCCCCAGGCCCCAAAGGCTAGCTCAGAGAGACACACGCACTTTACCGTTCATAGAGCATCATTTACAACTGCCAAGAAACGGAAGCAACATAAGTGCCCATCAACAGATGAACGGAGAAAGAACACAGAGCTATATTCATAGAGATATACTCACATCCACGGATATTTATATGCAGTATAGATATATTCACTGGAATACTAGCAAAGTATACAAAGGAACAAAATTTTGCCATTTTGCAGCAACATGGATGGATTTGGAAGACATTATGCTAAGTGAGATAAGTTAGACAGAGGCGGATAAATCCTGCATAATATCACACATGTGGACTCTAGAAAATACAACAAACAAATGAAAATAAGAAAAAAAGAAGCAGACTCACAGATGTAGGGAACAAACTAGTGGTTATCAGTGGGGAGGGGAGGGCATGGAATACAGCCAACCTTTTGCAATAACTCTAAAAGGAATGTCATCTTTAAACATTATTAAAATGTAAAAATTAATTTTTTAAAATGCTCTTAAACATGAAATACACTGTTTCCTCCTGTATTTTTAGGTTAGGATTCTTTTCCAACCTTCATGCCAAGTCTAACACTTGTACGAGCTGTAACTCCAGGAACCCCACAAATCATTACCGTATGAAAGCTTCTCTCCAGTTCCAAAAGTCAGGGACAATCTCAAACCCTAGAGGGAAGGTGCAGATCGTGTGGATTTTAANCTCTTAAACATGAAATACACTGTTTCCTCCTGTATTTTTAGGTTAGGATTCTTTTCCAACCTTCTTGCCAAGTCTAACACTTGTATGAGCTATAACTCCAGGAACCCCACAAATCATTACCGTATGAAAGCTTCTCTCCAGTTCCAAAAGTCAGGGACAATCTCAAACCCTAGAGGGAAGGTGCAGATCGTGTGGATTTTAAGTCATTTAAACAAACCCACCTTTCTTAAGTGGCAGCAGTTTGCTTTGAGCCACAGGGCTGCAACAGCGCAGGCTATGCATAATTCCAGTAAGGTGAGGACCAGCATCAGTGACACGAGGCCCTGGGGGTGTGAGGCCGCAGGTGAGATCCAGCAGAAACGCTCCGAGGAGGAAGAAAGGCCAGCCGGAAGCCAAAGTACAACCCCCGCCCTCCCTAAACCAGGGCAGAGTGAGTCACAGTGGATTTAATACACAGCCACACACCAACACTCTACGTGAGGCACACGGCCCATCTAAAAACATGTGAACCTTTTTCCTGGAAAGAGAGACACAGGTACTTCTGTATCAACCCATGTGAAACAGCTATAGCGGGGAAAGCGCTGACATTACCATTAACATCTACCAGCTGGAATAGCAGTGAACCCAGGAGATGCACAGGCTGCTTAGGAAAAGGGGCCAAGGGGCCCTTTCATCAGTTCTTTAACTGTACTCCCTAGAGGGTTAGGCACTTACACTGTGCCTGCAACTAAAACAGTGAGCTGAAAAGTGGAGCACAAGATCCCTGGCTCCTTCTACATCAGCGAGGCACCTGGAAGAAGCAAACGCTAATCCCTCTGGAGAGAAATGCTTCCAAAATACACACACACACACAATCAAACCCATACAAATGCTAGCTTAGATTATTAAAAATCTAATGGAGAAAGTGAGGACTCAGACTTCCATGAGTAGCATCAGCAAAGAGGAAGATGAAGTCAGTAAAAAACAGTTCACAAATCATGGGAAAATAAGCAATTTGGAGGAAAATATTAATTTCTCAGTTGACTGTAGAAGAGGGAGAACACGTAAACACAAGCCAAAAAAATACTTTGGAAAGGCTATTAAAGATTTTCCCTTCTAAAATACCACACTCAAATAAATCCAAAAGTAAAGCTGTTCAAAGCTGCAGTGGGTCACTATTTGAAAATCCCAGACCACAGAGAAAAATTATAAATCTCCCAAGTTAGTTTCATTAAGAAAATTGTGAAATCAAACTTTTTAAATGTAGTCTCTCTGGGGCATGTAACAGTATCAGTAGCAGTGCGTGCTGCATGCTAATTCCCTTCAGTCCTGTCTGAATCTTTGCAACCCCATGGACTGCAGCCCACCAGGCTCCTCTGTTCAGGGGATTCTCTAGGCAAGAGCACTGGAGTGAGTTGCCATGCCCTTCTCCAGGGGATCTTCCCGACCCAGGGATCAAGCCTGCATCTCATATTTCCTGCATTGACTGGTGGGTTCTTTACCACAGGTACCACCTGGGACGCCCATTAGCAGTGGCAGCAGTGTGTAATAATCATCTAATACCGTAGGCATTGTGTTAAGTGCTGGCTTCCCTGGTGGCGCAGATGGTAGAGCGTCTGCCTGCCATGCAGGAGACCCAGGTTCGATCCCTGGGTCGGGAAGATCCCCTGGAGAAAGAAATTACTTATCAAATATTAATTTATATTAATAATTCAATCTATTCCTATCCTCATTTCAGTGATGATAAAATTGAAACACAAAGAAGTTCTCTTATTTGCTCCTTCAAAGCAAAGATACTAAGTGGTAGAACCAAGATTCAAATCGAGGCAGCATGGTGCCTGAGACAGTAGTTGGGTCCTCTGTGCTTTGGATTGTTGAAGCACTTCATAATGATGCTTAGCTTTATAAGACATACGTTTGAAGAGGCTTCCACGTAAACGCACAAGTCGGGTGGCTGGGAAGACTGACAGCCCTTGAGTAATGGGTCGTTAGCATATAAATTCATTGAGAGGTAAACAATCCCGACTACTGCGACCGAGGCGCTGGCGGTGTGCATCCCCAAACTGCTCTCCAGCTGCAAGAGAAGGAGAGGCCATCACTTCACACGGGCGCCACATGCCGCGTCCCTGTGGCTCCCGCTCATCCAGGTAAACAGCCACTGAAGGGGGTGCACACACCAGCTGTGGCCTAGGTCCTCGAGAAACACCAGTAAACCAGACGCTCCGCCCCGAGACTCAGGGTCTCGGCGGGACTCACACCCCCTACTCTCCCGCTGCCACGCGGGAGCTGTTTCTGCTCCGGTGATCACAGAGGAAGAGGGCGAATGGCCACTTACCAGGGTTTTTGTGGGTTTTTTCCCGGCTAAGACAGATAAAATTCCGGAAACAATGAACTGTTTGAAAATAGGAAGTGAAGCAGAGAAAGGAAGATGTAGTCTTAATTAGCAGGTAACTACCAGTAGTTGTACAAAACTTCTCAAGCTCACATTCTAGAACACGAAATTACACTTGATTTTACTCATTATTTAATACAATTTTAAATGACTTTAAATTTTGCATAAGTGTGTAAGACTTTCATTTTGTTTTGTATCTGGCCTTTTACAGGTTATATGGATATGCCCAGTTTTACATATAACAATACACATATTTAATGTAATATAATTATGTTTATGCTTGTTTACATTAAATATAAATATTTACTTACATATGCATGTATATTTAATATCATTCTCATATTCTTATCCAAGCTTCAGATAATGTGTTTCATTTATTGGACTAGGTGTTCTAAAAATCTTTTATACATCTAAATGTCTATATGAACATACAAATGTCTATTTTGATGTACTATTAGTTCCACGAGTCTAATTTTGATAAATGGAATTCTCTACATGTTCATGGCATTCTCAAAACTTCCAGTCCATTCTCTGCCTCAAAAATCTCACATTCACCAAGCCACTCGTAAAATCTGAGCGGAAAGTTGCCAAAGTACATTTCTAGTAGTGGCGGCTAGGCAAGGATATGCAGTCAGCAGAATCTGAATACTCACAAACATGGCCCCCCATGTGGAATAACCTGTGTAAACAATCGAGAAAAAGAAGTAACTGGAGGGATGGAACACGTTTTGCAAGGAATGTATGAAGCCACCCAGAGCCAGAATTACTGCTCCATTCAGGATCTGGACGGCCTGCAAAAGGAGGGAAAAAGAGACAGCGTGAATGGCCACGTGCTGGTCCACCCTGGGGAGAGGTCGTTTTCCTCACGTTTATTTTTTCTTTCCCATCGTGGTCCGCTGCAGGGTATTGAATACAGTCCCTCTGCTCTGCAGGGGGACCACGTCTATCCACCCGACACGCACACTAACACCCCGGTTCTATCCACCCGACCTGCACACCAACACCCCGGATCGCCCAGGTCGCGCCTCCCGCCCCCGCCCCTGTGCGAATCGCAGGGCTGCCCGCATCCGCTTCTGTTTCCTGGACGGCTCGTTCGGGCCGCGGCTTAGACGCCACTCATAAGTGACATCGTATGGTATTTGAAGAAGAGATCACTTTAACTTTCCTCAAAAAGGAGATCTGTGCTTGAAATGGTCAGAAAACCAAGCCTAGAGGGCCTGGGCGCGAGTCTGCGCCGGAAGGCTTCGTCCCTGCGATGCCCCCTGGTCCCCATGGCAACGCTGCCTCGGCCCCTCTCCCCGCCCCGCCGGGTGGTCCTCACAGTCTCCGCGCAGAAACCAGCGCGCGGGGCCGGCTGCTCGCAGCCCGGGGGCCCCTCCGCGCCGCCCGGCGCAGGGCGGGGAGCCCGTCCCGGCGGGGCCGGGCGTCTGCAGCGCGAGGAAACCCCCTCGGGCTCCGCCGGCGCCCCGGCTCCCTGAACCGCATCACCGAGCCGGTGACAGCGACTCAGGGATCCCCGGACAGGGGCAGGGCTTCCCGCGGCGTGGCTGCCGCCCCCCGGCCTCCGTGTGCCGACTGCGGCCACTTACCCCGAGAGCCTGCAGCGCCTCGGGGTGGAGCCGCGGCCTGGGGGGGGGCCCCCGGGCCGCCCTCCGCCGCCGCGCCCCCCGGGCCGCCGGGGCCCTCGCCCGCGCAGGCGGCCCGCGGCTCCGCGCCGTCCGCTCCTCGGGAGGCCATCTGGGGTCTTGATGGCTGTCAGAGAAAAGAAACGCAAACTGCGTGTTTTCCCTTTTATTGCTAACTAATAATGGCTTTTTGTTTCCAGTGCAACCAAAGGGTTCTATTTTGTCTAGAAATCAAAACCTCTGCCAGCGCTTACTCCCATCTGATGCTGAGGCCGCAGGCACTGAAAGGTTGTTGTTGAATTACAACGCGGGATTCTTGGCCCCCGGATGAGAAGAATTCAATCCGGGGCCAGAGACGAGGCTTGATCGCTCAGAGCTTTTGTGTAACAAAGTTTTATTAAAGTATAAAGGAGATAGAGAAAGCTTCTGACATAGGCATCAGAAGGGGGCAGAAAGAGTACCCCCCTGCTAGTCTTTAGCTGAATGTTATATAGTCATCAGCAGTCTGTTAATGAAAGAAAGGAATGTCTCAAAACTTAGAATGGCACCAGGCCCCTCACCCATAGGATGTATTTTGGGATAATCTTGGCTCCAAATGGTTTATCTTGGGCCCTAAAAGGATTAACTTGAACCTTGAAGAAGGGCAGAGCACCATACAAATAGTGTTATTTACATAGCTTAAGATAAACATTTCCATAAGAAAAGGCAATGGTTAACTTCAGGTGAAACCAGGTGTCATTATGGCAACACAGAATTTTAAGAGAAACCTCCTTTTAAATTTGTATGGAGAAGGAAAAAATATCGCTAGTTTGTTTCCTCCTGCTGCTTAAGAGAGATAAAATGTCTGACACTCGCAGGCTATTTCCTCCGTTTGGAGACCCCTGGCCTTCCTGCCTGTTACCCTCTCAGCACCGTCCAAGCTTTACCCGAGGCCGGGGCGCAGCCCCTCGCTCTGGCGGTGCACACGGCCCCTTTCTCTCTTCTAGGTGCGCGCACGTATTATGCGGTCCTCTTGCGTCCCGGACATCCACATTCGAGACGGTCTCACTGAGCACCCATCTCTCACAGGAGGAGGATAACCTTAGTCACATTCTAGGATAATAACATGGAGAAGGTGATGGCACCCCACTCCAGTTGTCTTGCCTGGCAAATGCTATGGACGGAGGAGCCTGGTAGGCTGCAGTCCATGGGGTCGCGAAGAGTCTGACACGACTGAGCGACTTCCTTTTCACTTTTCCCTTTCACGCATTGGAGAAGGAAATGGCAACCTACTCCGGTGTTCTTGCCTGGAGAATCCCAGGGACGGCGGAGCCTGGTGGGCGGCCGTCTATGGGGTCACACAGAGTCGGACACGACTGAAGCGACTTAGCAGCAGCAGCAGCAGGATAATAACACGTGTCATTTATTGAATATTCACAGCTGTGTGCCAAGCACTGTCTCGTTTCTGTGAATTTATTAACATACTTAATCCTGCCAACAACTTCGTGGTACAATACTATTATCCCTATTTTAAAAATGAGAAAACTGAGGCATAGACAGCTTACACAGCTTTCTCAAACTTATACAGCTTGTGAGTTCAGATTCTACTTGAGATATCTACTTTAATGTTCAACATTTTTTAAGTCATTGATTTATATAGCAATATATGGAATAAAGCACAGTGGATAGAGTTTAAGTACCATGGGGAAGCCAGGTGTAAACCCAAATTTGACCACTTACTAGTTGTATGACCTAGTAGTGGGAATCTCAGTTTTTACAACTGTAAAATGGACATAATTTTAATTTCATATTAACATTGCAAAGTCCAGGCTAAAAAAAATATCCATTGAGAAATAGGTATATACTTTAGATAGAATATTTGACTTGCTAACATGTACGTAGTGTGGCTTCCCACGTGGCGCAGTGGTAAAGAATCTACCTGCCAACACAAGAGATTCAGGAGATGTGGGCTTGATCAGGTCAGGAAGATCCCCTGGAACAGGAAATGACAACCCAGTCCAGTGCTTGCTTGAAAACTCCCATGGACAGAGGAGCCTGGCGGGTTGTATTCCCTGGGGTTGCCAAGAGTTGGACACAGCTGATCACAAACACACACAAGGCAAGGGTCTGCATGCATGTGTGTCCATGCGTGCCTTTTCCCAAAGAAATAACTGCAGGATTACGCCAGCACTTTTTCACTACGGCATCAGAGCAACAGCCAAATTCTAAGGGGAAGGCATCCTCAGAGTTAAATGTTTAGCAACCGCACAAAAAACCCTGAAGACATTCTGAGCGTCCCATTGGCTGGCAACTTTGACAGACAATAAGAAAAGTGGGCTTTCTGTGGAGAGAATCTTTTTTTTAATTAACTTTTGTTGGAGCAGAGTTGCTTTGCAATGCTGTGTTAGTTTCTGCTGCACGGCACAGAGAATCAGCTATTCGTGTACATACACCCCCTCTTTTTGGATTTCCTTCACCACAGAGCACTGAGTTCCCTGTGCTATAAGTAGGTTTTTATTAGCTATCTCTTTGCAAAACAGTTATAGAGACACAGACGCAGAGAACAAACACATGGACACCCAGGAGAGGGGATCTATAGTATTTACCTTGGAGGCTTCAGACCTTGGTTGAATTATTTTCTCTTAAGCCCATCTCATTACAAGCAGGAGACACTCAATAAAGATCGCTTATGGTACCCTTTCCGGAAAACAGTAGCCTCTTTTAACTCAGGCTTGATGCAAGATTTTGCCTTACGCCACATGTTAAAGGAGTCAATGCCAATAATTTGCTGGTGGCCTGCAGAGCGTGCAAACCACATCTGGGTCTGTGGCCCCTCGGGTTTCACTGTGCTTTCCTGAAGGGTAAGTGTTGATTAGGTCACTGGTGTTGGGAGTAACTGTCTTCCAGCTTTGAGATGTTGCTTAGTACAGTAGTAGAAGCAGAAACACCAGCAGAAACAGGGGGAGATGGAGGGGAAGGCTTGAGGACTGGAGGTAGAAGTTATTTGCATTGTAAGAAGAGACATCACCGACTCAGTGGGCATGAATTGGAGCAAACTCTGGGAGGTGGTGAAGGACAGGGAAGCCTGGCGTGCTGCAGTCCACGGGGTCTCAGGGTTGGACATGACTTAGCAACTGAACAAGAGACAGAATCAGATTATAAGAGTAGTGTTGAAGGGGGCAGGTGATTCAACGCTTAACCGCACGAGGGGGCTGCGAATAGAAAATGTAAGGGAGATCGCAAGGTGACGATCACTCAAGAAAATAGGTTTGCTCAACCACAGAGCCAAGCGGGTTTGCTTGGCAACAAAACCCTGAAACAGAAGCCTAAGACAGGCCCCAAACACGAAGACGGCGGCGGAGACCCACGTCCTGCCCAGCGCGCTGTGTAAGTTAAGGGTCCCGAGGACAAGCTCTCTGCACACATAAAAAGCAATAATTTATGGAAAGGTGGCGGTCCAAAGCAACAGAGGCTCACTGTACGGAGACCTGAAATAATTTCTCCGCGGTGCCACGACCGTCCTAGCCTGACCATGTAGGGACAAGAAAACACCCCGGCCCAGCCTGGAGGGGGAGCCGCTGATGGAAGTGCGACATTGGCTCAAGAATGAGGAAGAAAGAGCCTCTGTTCCCCTCTCCATTTGTCCTTTGATGATAAAACTGTAGCCCGTTACAGTCCTCAGGGTGCAGCCGCCTGTCACCCACCCGCTTGCAGCCTCATACGCATCCTGTTCTAATAAGCCACTGCTTGTCTACCATTTGCGCTCACTGAAGTCTTTCAGTGTCTGGAGTGGGGAGGGTGGTCGTGCTCATCATCACATTCAATTCACGCAGGCTTAGCAGGGTTAATTAGTTCACAAACATGGATGTAGAAATGATGCCAATTGTAGCTGAAATGCATTTAATGAATACTAGGTAAGCAGACACTGTTCTCAGTGTTTCACATGGATTCCCTCCTTTCCTTCTCACAATGCCGGGGTCTTCTAGGGTACCATTAACCCAATTTTATACAGAAGTATGGCTTCCCTGGTGGCTCAGAGGTTAAAGCATCTGCCTGCAATGCAGGAGACCTGGGTTCAGTCCCTGGGTCGGGAAGATCCCCTGGAGAAGGAAATGGCAACCCACTCCAGTCTTCTTGCCTGGAGAATCCCATGGACGGAGGAGCCTGGTGGGCTACAGTCCACGGGGTTGCAAAGACTCGGACACGACTGAGCAACTTCACTTCATGGCATAGAAGGGGGCTTGAGGTGTGGGTTCGACCCCTGGGCCGGGCAGAATATCCCCTGGGGGAGGAAATGACACCCCACCCCAGTGAACTCGCCTGGAGAACCCCCACGGACGGAGGAGCCTGGTGGGCTACAGTCCATGGGGTCTCAAAAAGAGTCAGACACGGCTGAGCAACCAAGCAACCGGAGACTGGCTCAGAAACGTCCGCCGGCTTTCCCGGCGTCCCAGGGCGCCAGCTGAGCCGCGCGCAGGGCTCAGGCTCCGGGTCCAGCGAGGGCAGGTCCTGCCTGCCGTCCCTGCGGGACTTTGCTCCCGCCTCCTTTCCCTTCCGCACGTGTCCCTGCTTGGAAGACAAGCTGTCTCCCTGAATGAACACATGTCCTGACACGGGTGATGGGAGGGTTAGAGCAGAGGGAGGGAAGACCCCAAACACGGTCCTAGGGAGCCCCCAGCGCCCGAGGGGCGGGGCAGGAAGGCCCGCGAGAAAGAGAAAGCTCTGCCAGGAGGCTGCGGCCCCGCTGCGGGCGAGGGAGGCCCGCGGGCACGCAGGCCCGGGTGCCAGGAGGCTGCGGCCCCGCTGCGGGCGAGGGAGGCCCGCGGACACGCAGGCCCGGGTGCCAGGAGGCTGCGGCCCCGCTGCGGGCGAGGGAGGCCCGCGGGCACGCAGGCCCGGGAAGCACAGCGTGGTGGCCCCTGCCAGGTGAGGGGCACACCGAAGCGGTGCTTGCAGCGAGCCCGGACTCTTGCACCTTCTCCCGCGGGGAAGAGCACTCAGCGCCTGGGCTTGCGGCAGCCGGCCCTCCTTGGTAACAGCCGTCTCCGGCGCGGGCCGCCGCCTCTGCGGAGCTTCTGGGTACGGTGGCGCCCCTCCCGCTCGCCTCCTTGGGGCGGTTCTCTCAGGGTTTCCTGAGACGCTCCTCTCAGGCTTGAAGTCCTAAAAATTCCACCAAATAGAACATAGCGCTCAGCTTTCAGGCTGACAGCTGCCCGTGGAGGCCGGCGCGGCGGTCCTGAAGGAGAGGCCTGGATCCGAAGGAGGGGCCTGAGCATCGGAGGACCAGCCGGGAACCATAAAGAAATGCAGAGCGAGGGCAGGAGCCCCGCGGCCCCTGCCTCTGTCCACCAGGGCCTGCGAGGAGCAGCAAGGAGCAGACAGCGCGAGCGGGGAGGAAGAGCCCAGGACGCGAACCTCCCCAGAGCGGCGCCTTTCACGGCGCGCGTTTAAATTCGGAGCGGTAGAAAGAGCTCAGAAAGGAGGTTGCATAAACAATCCGAGCTCGGTTATCTCACGGGGGAGTTTCAGACCCCCGTGCCCACCTCCGAGAACAGTTATCAGGGTGAGAGACAGAAGCACGCAGAGGCCTTAGCAACTAAGCCCTCATGTGCCCGCAAAATCCATGATGAAAATGAGAACTTCCTCACTTCCTTAGAGAGAAGGACTACGGAAACTGCTTCCCAAAGAAGTTTCATAGAGATTTCTTCCCTGGGTACAACTTCCCCTAAATGCAAGAGGAAGTGTTTGCAAGGAGGCTGGCTAGATTTTGGTGCTGAAGTATCATAATAAATAAACAAGTTCAAAAATCAAGTTGCTAATTTCCGAAATGAAAAAATAAATCTTTATGTGAGTAAAGCCAACAGTCTAGTTGTTCATTTACAAGGAACCATAGCACACTGTTTGGAAATAGATGTATTTCTCAAGGCTTATTTGTCTTAATCCAGTTGCTTAATAGCAACACTTGCATTGTTGGTTTTACCCCTATACCCACCCATGCTGAGGTGTGCACATATTTACTAAAATTATGCTCTTCTGGAGACAGTACCTCTGGGTTATCTTAACACCTCTGTAAACTCTCATTGAGGAAAACAATCAATTAACCATCTAAGGCCTCTGACTTTTGGAATCTGTTAAATGTGTTTGCTTCTAATTTATAATTCTGCAAGTTTTTAAGTCATTGCTTGGAAACCGTGCCTTTCTAGAAGTGACATTATTTAGTATAATTTTAAGACAATGAAAGGCTTCCCAGGTGGCTCAGTGGCAAAGAATCAACCTGCCAAAAGAAATTACCCTGAATGAACTTCAGGTTCCTGTGAACTGGAAAATAGTCAGCATCAAATACCTAGTATTAATGTTTACTTGTTGATCTAACTAATATAGACATGTCTAAGAGTCATTAACATTAAGCATTATGCCTAGGCTTAATATAACACATCTGTTACAAATTTTTAAGCAAGGAAAATAACTTGAGTGAAGAAACGTCTAAGGAAAGAAAATGTAAATGAGATAGGAGATTTTAGATAAACTCTATTAAGAATAATTTTGCTTTGGGAATGTCTGATATGCTTTAGCAATGTCTGTCTAAAATAGTCTCTCCACATATGGGTAACTTGAATTTCTAGGGTTGTGCTAAGCCAAGTGTTGAAAGTTTATTGAATAGATAGGTCATTTCCAAATAAAATAAGATTCATTTCTAAATAAAATAAGATTCACAATGACCTTCAACCCTATCTGACTGAGTGTTCTAAACCCTTTTGATATTTATTGACAAATCTTCTTAAATCTAATTTTAATGAAGCACTTTTGACTTATAGCTAACTTTGGGGTGCTTCAGAGGACCCTTGATTAGGTTCATTTGGTATATGGAATTACATGGGAAGTATTGTCAAATGAGTGATAAATCTCAGGTTATACTATATGGCAGATGTTGCTAATATAGATATCCTAGAAATTATATAGAATTCCTAAAATTCTTGTATGTCCTGGTATTCTAATGAGGAACCAGATGGCTTCACAAAGATTAACAAAAGGACTGAATTAACTGGTGAGTATGCTTATAACTTTTATGGTTTCTATCTGAAAAAATTAGGGGTCTGAATCAGTTTCCAGGTGGAAGGAAAACTATCTTATATCCATATAATATCCAATATTATACTAGACAGAAGTGGTTAGATTTGACAAAATTCAACATCCTTTCATGATAAAAACTCAATCATTAGACAAGAAAGGAACGTGTGTGCGTGTGTGTGTGTGTGTGTCTGATTCTCTTTGTGGTACAGAAGAAAGTAACACAACATTGTAAATCAACTCAGATAAAAAATAAATAAATAAAATTTTAAAGTGCAAGTAAATAACAGATGGCACATTTCAATCCTTGTAACCGATACAAGAATTCTCTCCCTGAAATCAGAGTGATTTTGTTATTATATTGCTAGACTCTCTCTTTTAGGAAAAAGAAGACAGCGTTATAAGTGGTGATAAATACTCATCTATTTTAGTAAATTGCTCTAAAGTGGCAGGATGATTCCATGTTGTCCACTTCAATTATTTCAAGTGTGGAAGAGTCATATTAGAAATAAAGGAAAATAAGACCTTCAATTTCAGTTAAGGAGGTGGTTACTTAAATTCTAGACTATAAATCTAATTTCCTTCTTTAATAATAAAACACTTTTAGGACTCAACTTTACTAAACAGTAAACAGAAAGCCCCCACAAGTTACAGTATCCTCCAGGGAATTAATAGGTTAAATTTTAGTCTCTGGCACATTCACAGAGACTATACATTCATGTATATTTCTATTTTTATTAAAAAAAAATAGATTTAGAAAATATTTACTGGAAGTTTATATCAATTAAATCCTATTGTTATCACTGAAGACCTCTTGCTGAATCTACTCTATAAAACTAAAAATTTTAAATGGGTAATAGAATTATCTAATAGTTAACATTAAATTAATAAGACATCCCTAAAACTGTCTAAAAAATATAACTTCACTGAATCAGGACCTACACTGAATTAGGAGTTTTAGTGATCAGATATCTAAGGAAAGGTTTATACCAATTTTTTAATCTGTAAAACCATAGTTTTTCCAACACATTTCATGGTATCAATTTCAAGTTAAGTATGGAGTCAGTCTGACTAGAATTTAATAATCCTAACTCTTCTGGTGTTGTCTTAAAGTCAGCAATGAAGGGACTGGGATCCAATTTTATTTCATTTTCGGTAGAAACTGGCATCAGCCACACTGGCTTCCTAAAGAGAAGAGAAACAAAAAGCAGATAGGGTCGGCATCCTTGGTGCCAGTTCTTCCTGAATCTAAACCTGGGCCAAGGTGTTTTTACTACTGTTTAATATCCTGATCACTTTCAATATGATGATTTATGCGTGCAGCAGAGGGTCTGTACCCTCTAGGAAATAGAGGATTTGTAATGCTTGCCTTAGTCGAGTATCAAAGTCCCCAGTAAAACAGACTTAGATAAATGGATCCTAAGAACAATAAAAGTTGTCAAAAGCTTAATCTGACCCAGTGTACCGGTGTTGGAGGTGGCGTGTGAGTGTGTGTGTGTGTGTGTGTGTGTGTAGCATTAAAATTCATGCATCAAAAACCTAATCATATGCCTTTGTTAGCCTAGTCTTCATTTTTTTAAGAACAATAGGTGCAAACGGGATAATAATTATGATCAAAAGAGAAATGCTTTAGTCATCGCTATTAATCTGGTAGCATTTGGAGAAGCAAGAGCCCCATGGGATTAGGTTAAACATTTTTACATTATTCTAAGCATTGGCCAACATAGAGGAATAAAAGCGTGTGTGTGTGTACACAAAATCAAATCTTATTTTCTATTTAGGGGTCAACTACTTCCCATAATATCACTAAATCCCTTAGCGTTGGTTTTTCCATGTGAAGATAAGTTAAAGGGAAGCTCTACAGTGTTCAATAATGTGGCTGTATTCAATGCCACTGAATTATGCCCTAAAGATGGTAAATTTCATCTTACATACATTTTACCACAATAAAAAAGACCAGTTCTCCATCGCTTCTGAAAAGGGGCCCTGATGGTGTTAAATGTGCTGCACGCTTGCTCTAAGCCACTTCTTTTTTCCTGTCAGCTGTTGTTGCTTAGCACTAAGTCATGCTCAGCTCTGTGTGACCCCATGGACTACAGCCCACGAGGCTCCTCTGTCCATGAGATTTCCCAGGAAATGATACTGGAGCGGGCTGCCATTCCCTTCTCTAAGGGATTCTAAGCCAGTTCTTTTTTCCTGTCAGCTGTTGTTGCTTAGCACTAAGTCATGCTCAGCTCTGTGTGACCCCATGGACTACAGCCCACGAGGCTCCTCTGTCCATGAGATTTCCCAGGAAATGATACTGGAGCGGGCTGCCATTCCCTTCTCGAAGGGATCTTCCCAACCCAGGGATCAACCTGCGTCTCCTGCTTGGCCAGCAGATTCTTTACCACTAACCATCTGAGAAGCCCATGTCAGCTACTTCCATATATTAAACAACAATAGGATGGGGAAAACTAGAAATCTCCTCAAGAAAACTGGAGATACCAAGAGAAAATTTCATGCAAAATGGGCACAATAAAGGACAGAAACAGCAAGGACCTAACAAAAGCATTAGATATTAAGAAGAGGTGGCAAGAATACACCGAAGAACTGCATAAAACAGGACTTCATGAGCTGGATAACCACGATGGTGCGGAGTGTGAGGTCAAGTGGGACTTAGGAAGCGTCACTACAAAGCCAGCAGAGGTGATGGAATTCCAGTCGAGCTAGTTGAAATCCTGAAAGATGATGCTGATAAAGTGATGCGCTCAGTATGTCAGCAAATTAGGAAACTCAGCAGTGGCCACAGGACTGGAAAAGATCAGTTTTTTCAATCCCAAAGAAGGGCAATGCCAAAGACTGTTCAGACAAGTGTATAATTGCATTCATTTCTCATGCTAGCAAGGTAATGCTCAAAATCCTTCAAGCTAGGCATCAACATCACGTGAACTGAGAACTTCCAGATGTACAAGCTGGATTTGGAAGAGGCAGAGGAACCAGAAATCAAATCGATAACACCTGTTGGATCATAGAGAAAGCAAGGGAATTCTAAAAAAAAACCTACTTCTGCTTCAGTGACTACAGTAAAACCTTTGACTTTGTGGATCACAGCAAACTATGGAAAATTCTTAAAGAGATGGGAATCTCAGACCACTTTACCCGTCTCCTAAGAAACCTGTATGCAGGTCAAGAAGCAGTAGTTAGAACCAGACATGGAACAATGGACTAGTTCAAAATTGGGAAAGGAGAACATCAAGGCTGTATATGGTCACCCTGCTTTTTCTTAACTTATATGGAGAGGACATCGTGTGAAGTGCCAGGCTGAGTGAGTCACAAGCTGGAGTCAAGATTGCCAGGAGGAATATCAACAACCTCGGATGTGCAAGTTAGTCACCTGCCTCTCCACCCTGCAGGTTAGACAGGACTCTAACGGCAGAAAGCGAAGAGGAACTAAAGAGCCTTCAGATGAGGGTGGAAGTGGAGAGTGAAAAAGCTGGCTTAAAACTCAACACTCAAAAAACTAAGACCATGGAATCCAGTCCCATTACTTCATGGCAAATAAAAGGGGGAAAAGTGGAAATAGTAACAGATTTTTTTTCTTGGGCTCCAAAAATCACTGCAGACGGTGACTGCAGTTATGAAACTAAAAGACGCTTGCCCTTGGAAGAAAGGTTATGACAAACCTAGGTAGCACTTTAAAAAGCAGATACATCACTTTGGTGACAAAGATCCATGTAGTCAAAGCTATGGTTTTTCCAGTGGTCATGTATGGGTGTGAAAGTGGGACCATAAAAGAAGGCTGAGCGCCGAAGAATTGATGCTTTTGAACTGTGGTGCTGAAGGAGAGTCTGGAGAGTCCCTTGGACTGCAAGGAGATCCAGCCTGCCAACCCTGAAGGAGATCAGCCCTGACTATTCGCTGGAAGGACTGATGCTGAAGGTGAAGCTCCGATACTTTGGCCACCTGATGCAAAGAGTCAACTCACTGGAAAAGACCCTGATGTTGGGAAAGATTGAAGGCATGAGGAGATGAGGGTGACAGAGGATGAGATGGCTGGATGGTGTCACCGACTCAATGGACATGAGTTTGAGCAAACTCCAGCAGACAGTGAAGTAGAGGGAAGCCTGGTGTGCTGCAGTCCATGGGGTCGCAAAGAGTCGGACACGACTGAGTGACTGAACAACAGCAGCAAAACCAGGATGATTTTCCTGTGGTTTTCAGGCCGTTTCTAAGACTTGTCCCTCAGGTTTATGGCACTCAATGTAAATATTTCAGTGACATGGTAAAAGTGTGTCAGGATATACCATGTCCTTTTGGGATTCAATCTCTCAGTTCTACAAAATTGCAAAGTGCATTCAAAGATAGTCTGAAAAGCCTTTCCTTTCATATATGTCCATGAGTTAGTATTAAAATGAAAAACTGGTTTTCTCTCAACTTTTTAGTCATTTTCTCTCCTAACATGGAATTGGACCATAAAATATATCAGAAAAAAATATTATGAAGGAGAACACATTGAAAGATAATATCATGCTTGGTTCTTCCATTGACTAAGGTGACTAACGATTTGCTTTGCAGTTCAGTTACTGTAGAATAATCTAGGTACACAAGATTGTATAAAGTTTTTATCCTAAAATTAATATTACCTTAAAAAAATTTTTAAACATACTCAAAATATTTTTAAGTGCTAATTTGGTGTTTGGACTTATGCTTATAGGTGAGTCATGTCATAGTCTCTGAATCTATGCTTCTGCAGAAGCGTCTGGTAAGTAAAGGTGAAACTAACTTTCAGAGGATCTGGTCTGCTGGACTCACCTAGAGGCAGAACATTCCAGAGGAATTTTCTGAGGGCCATAACGTATATTCCTAGGGTTAAAGTATATCTCTGCCTGAAAAAGGAGCGCCTCCTCTGAAACAACCTAGAAGAGCATGAAGGTTAAACAGAGGCTATTTCTAGTGACACGGGAGGCGAAGACACATAGGACGCAGAAAAGCATTCANAGAGGAATTTTCTGAGGGCCATAACGTATATTCCTAGGGTTAAAGTATATCTCTGCCTGAAAAAGGAGCGCCTCCTCTGAAACAACCTAGAAGAGCATGAAGGTTAAACAGAGGCTATTTCTAGTGACACGGGAGGCGAAGACACATAGGACGCAGAAAAGCGTTCAGGTTGCAGCAAAGGCTACTGACTTTCAGGCTGAACAAAACTCCACGACCCACTGGGCCAGAGAGTAGTGTTATCTGTGAAAGTAGATTTAAAGTACCTGGAAAAAAACCTTAATAGTGCATAGGAGCAAGTAAACTGTTACCCAGAAATCTTTGTCATTCACTAACGAAAAGGTTTTCACTAGTTCTCCTGAGAAAGATGATTTGGAAATCAAATAACAGAGTGGCTTCACACATAAGCTTTGAAAGGCACTCTTCTTTGTCTGGCATCATCAACAAGTCACCAACTGGCTCTGCATCCCTGGGAAAACTGTTAAAACACCTCCCAAAGCTCTTGCTCCCTCAAGTGTAAGACACAGACATCTATCTCATAGGGGACCGTTTCAATTAGGCCTCGGCCCCAAATGCTTCTGCAGCATAAACTGTAAGCCGTTTACATCTGGGAATCAATGAAAAGATGACACCCCAGGATAACATCACAGTTTCAAGATTTGTGCCTTGCAAAATCATTTAGGGGTTTTATTCCACATTTTATTCCAGTCCCCATATACACACACGTCCTTGCAGGGCATGGCTATCTGTTGCTGAATACGAAAGATCTTCCCAGAACTAGTGACCTCCCGCGTTAGGAACAGTGAGTGGAATTTAAACCGTCTCTTAAGCGTTAGTGAAATACAACAGTAGTCCAAAGACAACTTAAAATCAGTTCACTGACCAGCCTGGAAATCTGTGCTATAAGGTCTTGTGGCTGGAGAGGGTCACTATTCAGTAACTAAGGAATTACATAGTCCTCTACCTTACTATAACTGGAAGCAAAATTTGTTCTTAAAGAAAAACAACCAGGACAATAATTTTAGCACCAGGCAGAAAATTCTGAAAAAAATATCTAGAGATTATTTTTTAACAGATAAGCATTATTCTTACCCTTATCCTGATCCCACATTCATAGACAGGGTATATAAAATCATACATGTATGTTTGCATCTGAGTCATGGGGCAGCCTGATCCCAGATACAATTCATCAACAAATATATACCGATTTCTGTATGCACACTGGCTAACAGAGACCATCGCATGGAACAGCTTACTTTCACTGCAGAAAGAATCATATGAGAAAATGTCAGCTGTGTATTTATCTTAAGGAAAAGCCCAAAGAATATTGAACTATACTTTGTGATTAATTAAACAATGTTTCTTTCTCTGGTAAAGGTAATAACTTCGAGAACAGCATGTAAAGGGTTTTCATATTACCAAGACTCTTCCAAATATCTGCATAATTATGTCCTCAAATATGTAAATTCCAGTTATTTCACAGGGGAAAAAAATCAGTGCATAAAAACATCATTATCTTTCGGCTTTCTGTCTCCTCTTAAAGGAATTAGATTCCAAAGAGAACGATACAGTTAGGGTTACACGTAAGGGGACAGAAGTATTGTGATAAATTGCAATGCATCAGAAGAGGAGTGATGCATTCCAAGTAATAAGTTTAAAGAGGGAAAAGGATAAGGCAGGATTCATATTTACAGCAATTGGAACCAGACACAGTCATGTTCACAAGAGGAAATCGTCTGAATAGGGAAAACCCATGTCTGGAAGCTTCATGAAAGTTTTAATGTAAAACCCTTTCTTCTCTGCACTGAGAACTTCAGTAAATCAATAATAATCACTATTCCTATTTGAGTCACTTTTCCCTTGGAAATGAAGCAAAAGTGTACTGCATTCTGACTGTGCTAGACAGTCGTTAAAGAGAGGTTTTCAGGGGATAACCAGAGTCGCGTTCAGAAGTCCTTCTACTGTTCAGGAGAGCAAACACTTACTAGCTTTAGTATTTACAGATGTATGATAAGTAGCTGGGAGGGCATAATAGACAAGATCGCAAAGCTTCCAGACTGAAGAACGAAATAGAGTGGACAGAAGTAAGCAAATTTCAAATAATCTAGAAAAGACAAAACAAAGCAAAAAAGATAGAAGCAATATGTTGCAAGTGCATTAGCAATCGTATATGGTTGGATGGCATCAGGGACTCAGTGGACATGGGTTTGGGTGGACTCCGGGGGTTGGTGATGGACAGGGAGGCCTGGCGTGCTGCAGTCTATGGGGTCGCAAAGATTTGGACACGACTGAGCGACTAACTGAATGTAAATGAGCAAGTGTTCAAAGCTAAATGAAACGCAATGTAAAAGAAATGAATGAACGACATGCTCCAGGCCAAATGAATGACGGCAGAATGAAGAAATAAACTGTAATATATTTATGCAATCAACTGCTATACAACGTGGAGAATTACAGTCACACCTACAAATATCTAAATGTAAAAACGCATTGTGAAAAAGACGCAAATCACAATACAAACCGTACATATCTGCTGACACCAATGACAGAAACATTTTTCAAGGATTTTCTTCCAAGGAAATAGACGTTCTTAGACAGCCAGTATCTACAGTATCTATCCTGTATTTATAGGCATTAGAATCACAACGCAAAGCATGACTCTCAAACTCATCTGATACAACCTCCTGTTTTACAAAAGCTAGAGTAACAGGGCTACATCTTATCTTCTTATTTTGACTATAATGGGAAATAGCAACCGACTCCAGTACTCCTGCCTGAGGAATCCAGTGGACAGAGGAGCCTGGCGGGCCATAGTTCATGCGCTGGTGAGGAGTCGGACACGACTGAGCGACTAAGCAATGAATGAGCGGCTGTAATAAGCCTATCATCCAAGCCGGACTAAATCAGTGCTTTCAACACCGGCTTCATTTCTTAACTGGATTCACAGTGAAGCAGAGTACATACTCAGTTGGAGCCCTTGCTGGTGGTACGATCTGCGTGCAGGACTGCCACATGAGCAGAAACGGAAGCCCTCCCGTTCCTTAAAGAAGAAATCCCGATGCAGCATATAAAACAGGTAACGAGAGCATACTGTCCAGACCTGGGCCTTTCCTCAGTGCGCTGCGCTGACCGAAGGGGAGGAGTCCAAGGGGAGGGGGTGCATGTGTGCACGGCTGGGGCATTCTGCCATGGCGGGAGCTAACACAGCGCTGTGACGCAGCTACACTCCAATAAATGGAGAAAGAGACGGCTGCCCACTCCAGCGTTCTTGCCTGGAGAATCCCACGGACAGAGGAGCCTGGCGGGCTACAGTCCATGGGGTCGCAGACAGTGGGGATGGTTTGGAGATAATTCAGTCACATGACATTTATTGTGCACTGTATTTCTCTTATTATTACACTGTGATATATAATGAAATAGTTATACAACCCACCTTACTGCAGAATTGATCATCAGGCACTAAGATTCTTTACATTATTTACTTACTTTAAATTGAGGTAACACACATTTAGAGGTATTGCAGCCAAAGATGGAGAAGCTCTATATAGTCAGCAAAAACAGGACTGGGAGCTGACTGTGGCTCAGATCATGAACTCTTTATTGCCAAATTCAGACTTAAGTTGAAGAAAGTAGGGAAAACCACTAGACCATTCAGGTATGACCTAAATCAAATCCCTTATGATTATACAGTGGTAGTGAGAAATAGATTTAAGGGCCTAGACCTGATAGATAGAGTGCCTGATAAACTATGGACGGAGGTTGGTGACATTGTACAGCAGACAGGGATCAAGACCATCCCCATGGAAAAGAAATGCAAAAAAGCAAAATGGCTGTCTGGGGAGGCCTTACAAATAGCTGTGAAAAGAAGAGAGGTGAAAAGCAAAGGAGACAAGGAAAGATATAAGCACCTGAATGCAGAGTTCCAAAGAATAGCAAGAAGAGATAAGAAAACCTTCTTCAGTGATCAATGCAAAGAAATAGAGGAAAACAACAGAATGGGAAAGACTAGAGATCTCTTCAAGAAAATTAGAGATACCAAGGGAACATTTCATGCAAGGATGGGCTNGGGAGTTGGTCATGGACAGGGAGGCCTGGCGTGCTGTGATTCATGGGGTGGCAAAGAGTTGGACACGACTGAGCAACTGAACTGAGTGACTGACTAAGGACAGGATGATACAGCAGGTCTGGAGAAACAGATTTATTTATGCCACTACCTAAGAAGGAATGGCATTTGAGACATATTTCAGGAGCTTCTCTTTAACTGTCATCCAATTTCTTATTAGAAAATTCAATCCTCATTCCGTTATTAAGAAAGAGAGTTACTCTGCACCCACACTTACCTGGATTTTTGTTGATTGCTTGGGAATCTGCCTTGCCCCTCATCTCTGACAGTATGGAATGGTCCCATCTTGTGATTGGTTGGTTAAGGTCCCAAAGGGGCAAATTCTCCAGAGAAGACTCGCTTTGTCCTGAAGGCTAATCGCGGTTCTCAAGGGCTTAACGAGTATAAAGAATATACTATTGTGATTATTACCCCCTTGTTACTTCTGTCAACTGACTCAGAATCCAGAGTAGGTTTGAGAGAACTCCTAAAAGCATGTGATTTTTGTAAGATTTTTGAAAATGCTGTCACTTAATCCAGTGTTTGAAAAATGAAGATATTTGACCAAATGATTAAACAAGATTCTAATTCAGAATTTTTGTTTAAAATTATCAGAAATTGTGCCATCGAATAGAATTTTTTCCCAAGATACTAGCACTTTATATGAGTGAGATAGAGAAATCTAAATTCTCAAAGTGACCTAAAATTATTATCACATAGAAAAATGAAAGTGATGCAAAGAGAGAAAAAACTAGAGAACAGTGAAGAGTAGGGAACAGCTTAGGATATTAAATGCTCGTATTATGATATCTATAATAAAATAGCCTGCAGTTCTGAGATGGGCTTCCCTGGTGGCACAAGTGATAAAGAATTCACCTGCCCATACAGGAGACGCACGAGACATGGGCTCAATCCGTGGGTCGGGAACATCCCCTGGAGAAGGAGGTGGCAACCCACTCCAGTATTCTCGCCTGGAACATTCCAGGCTCCAGTCCATCGGGTCGCAGAATAGTTGGACACAACTTACCAGCTAAACAACAAGAAAACTATTTTGAGACAGTTACAAAGAGACCTCTGATTTTACCTTATTTTACATGCATTATTGGAAGGATTGACAGAGGGATTAATTAGAGAATCGTTATTACAGTAGAACAGTTATCCACCTGCCCCCCAGAGCATTAGGTGATGAGCAAGCCTGTATACTTCACGAGATGCAATTGCCTAGAGCTCTACAATGCCTTGCAAGTCAGAACCTCAGGTTTCTTCAAAGAAGAGAAAAAACTATTCAAATATATAGAAATTTTTGAAAATTGCTTCCATTATGAAGTTAAAAGTCTGGGAAGTTCCTTTCCCCCCAAATTGCTTATAAACATGCACAGAAGAACAGTCATTTTAAGTAGAACTTTATTAAAAAGGCAAATGACGCTGTCTGTAGGCACTGAGTCCAACTTGTGTAAGAGGCAGAGCAATCCTCAGGAAGCCCAAGTACCAAGGTCAGTAGGACTGTCTTATGCACTAGAGTTAAGGGTTGATTCTTTCCCTTAAAACCAAGGTGAAGTCCATTATGAAGTTAAAAGTCTGGGAAGTTCCTTTCCCCCCAAATTGCTTATAAACATGCACAGAAGAACAGTCATTTTAAATAGAACTTTATTAAAAAGGCAAATGACGCTGTCTGTAGGCACTGAGTCCAACTTCTGTAAGAGGCAGAGCAATCCTCGGGAAGCCCAAGTACCAAGGTCAGTAGGACTGTCTTATGCACTAGAGTTAAGGGTTGATTCTTTCCCTTAAAACCAAGGTGAAGGAAGGTGAAGTCACTCAGTCGTGTCCGACTCTTTGCGATCCCGTGGACTGTAACCTACTAGGCTTCTCCGTCCATGGGATTCTCCAGGCAAGAACACTGGAGTGGATTGCCATTTCCTTCTCCAGGGGATCTTCCCGACCCAGGGATCGAACCCGGGTCTCCCACACTGGAGGCAGACACTTTAACCTCTGAGCCACCAGGGAAGCCCCAAAGGATTAAAAAAAAAATTACATACTCCAACAAGAGAGGAACTGTTCCTGTAAGGAAGGAAAAGAAACAGTGGTCATACAAGCACGAAACTTACATAATTTAGTTGCACTGACCAGCTTCAGCTGCATGCAACAAATTCTGGTAAATTCTTTTCATTTTTATTCTGTTACAAATATTCCCTAATTGTCCTTGTTGTGGCTTTTTTAGATACAGCCATCATTTAAAAGTGGACATTTAATTTTCAAATACATGGAATTTTTAAAGTATCTTTGATATTAATTACCGATTTTGATCAGAAGATCCCCTGAAGTAGAGAATGGCAATCCACTCTCCCGGCAAGTGTTCTTGTCTGGAGAATCCCATAAACAAAGAAGCCTGGCGGATTAGAGTCCACGGGGTCACAAAGACTCACAACTGAGCGACTAACAATTTCACTTTCTTTCACTGATTTTGGTATTAATTTTGCATTAAATTCTTCCTTCTCTGCAGCCATCCTCTGAGTTATTTTTAGTCTTCTAACTTTATTGAGGCTTTCAATGACTGAGTCAAAGATGTCTCTTGGTAAATGTCACATTGTACCTGAAAATATGTGGGTTATTCTCAAATAGCTTTTGATATTGACTCCTAACACAATTCCAGTGATAAGAGAAAAGATTCTGTATGATTTCAATACATAGTGGAACTATATGTAACTTTGTTCTGTATTTTCCAAATCTCCTATAAATGTATTATACTTTCATAATTTTAAAAATAAAAAAGAGAAATGAAAAGAAACTGTTACATAAAAGTTCTTGAGATATTTCACTGTGGCTTAAGTAGGAAGGAATACAGGCGTTGGGAAACAGGGCACCAGTTTTACACCACAGAACCTATTACAGGTGTACCTCATTTTATTGCAGTTTGCAGATATTACCTTAAAAAAATGGAAGCTTTGTGGCAACCTCAAATCAAGCAAGTCTGTTAGTGCCATTTTTCCAACAGCATTTTCTCACTTCATTTCTGTTTCACATTTTTGTAATCCTCACAGTATCTATAAATTTTTCTTTATTATTATATTTGTTATGGTGATCTGTGATCAGTGATCTTTAGTGTTACTGCTATGCCTGGTAAGGGCTCAAATGATGGTTAGCATTTTTTAACAACGAGGTATTTTCTTATTTAAGGCATATGTACTTATTTTTAGTCACAGTGCTATTGCACATTTAATAGACTAAAGTGTAGGGTTAATATAAATTTTATATGCACTAGGAAACAAAAAATCCATGTGACTCATTTCATTGCGGAATTCTCTTCATTGCAGCGGTTTGGAACCGAAGTTGAGGTATACCTGTAATGACTCAAGTGTAGCCAATGCATTCCATACCTGTAGCCACTATTTGTTTATATGTTTATAAATTTCACAAAAGAGCGTGTCAAATTTTAAGATATTTATAAATTTTAATAAATATTTATAAATTGAGTTTGGCTCAAGATGGCAGAGGAATAGGATGGGGAGACCACTTTCTCCCACCCCACCCCTGCCCAAATTCATCAAAAGATCATTTGAATGCTGAGCACCTTCCACAAAGCAACTTCTGAATGCTGGCACTCAGAAATGGAGCCCATTCTCTTCAGAAGGAGGCAGGGCAAAATAAAAAAGACAAAAAGAGAGACAAAAGAGTTAGGGATGGAGACCTGTCCTTGGGAGGGAGTCATGAGGAGACGAAGCTTCCACACAGTAGGAAACCCTCCACAGGCAGGTCTGCGGGGAGCTTTGGAATCTCAGAGGGCAACATAACTGGGAGGAAAAAAAAAAAAAAACCCACAGAATAAAAACAGTTGTCTAATTGCAACTGCCAGCAGAGAAGTAGCTCAGATGCTTGAGTTTGCCACCAGCAACTGGGGCTGGACAGGGAGGTGTGGGCTGCATGCTGAGGGTACGGACCAGGCCTAAATGCCCTGAGGACGATCTGAGGGACCTACGGTGAGCCAGCAACCCACACTGAGGGACGGCCAGAGAGACAAACCAAAACAGAGACAGAGAACTTTCTCATGGAAGACTCTCCCGCCTAGGCTGGCCCACATTGGAACAGAGGATTGAGAGAATATCAAAAGAGAGCCAGCCAGGGGCAGAGGGGCAGGCAGGCGATGGCCAGAGCCAGAAGGCAAGGGGCAATCTCGGCCCCAGAAAGAGACAGCATCCTCCACCAAACTGTGCGCAGGCTTCTGGTTGCTCACCCCACTTTCCTGGGACCCCAGATGGTTCACATCCACCAGGAGGGCCGCAGCCTGAGATCCGCTCCCCAAGGAGGCACACGGCACACCCGAGACGGTGCTCTCACAGCACACCTGGGGAACCGAGTGGCCAGGACCGGGGAGCTGATTAAGACACACAGCTCACCTGGGACGGTGCACTCGCCAAGCGTCTGGCCGCCTGAGCTGCTCGCACCTGGGAAGGGTGCAGAACGCACTCCCAACCAGGTCTGTGCCTTTGTGGAGTGCCTGAGAGCCCGAGAAGCGTAGACCTGGGAAGTGCACGAAATTCAGGGCCCACTTGGGACAGCACCCTTGCAGAGAAACCTGGAGCCCGAGCAGTGCAGACCCGGGAAGCACACACCGCCTTGAGCCGGGGCAGACCCAGCGTGCTCCACACACTGGGAGTACTCCCCACATGAACACGCCAGGGATGCTTGTTTGCAGTGTCCGTCCCTCCCAACAACATAACTGAACAAGTGAGGCTAAATAACTGATCACCTTCTCCCCCTTATGTCAGGGCAGAAATTAGACACTAAAGAGGCTTGAAAACAGAGGAAGCCAAAATAAACAAAGAAGAGGCAACACCTCGGAAGTGACAGGTGCAACGGATTAAAACCCTGTAGTTAATATTGACTGTGCGTGGGAGGGGACCTCTAGACCTTGAGAACCAGTACAAGCTGGAACAAGGAAACCTCTGAAACTGAGCTGATGCCATACTGCCCACAGCAGCTCCAGAGAAATTCCTACGTATATTTTTACTATTATCACTTTTTAATTTTTTTAAAGAAATTTAAGTTCTTTATTACTCTTTTAATGTTCATTTTTATAACCTACTATTACCTTACCAGGGAGAAGGCGATGGCACCCACTCCAGTGCTCTTGCCTGGAAACTCCCATGGACGGAGGAGCCTGGTGGGCTGCAGTCCACGGAGTCGCGGAGGGTCGGACATGACTGAGCAACTTCACTTTCACTTTTCACTTTCATGTACTGGAGAAGGAAATGGCAACCCACTCCAGTGTTCTTGCCTGGAGAATCCCAGGGACGGGGGAGCCTGACGGGCTGCCATCTCTGGGGTTGCACAGAGTCAGACACGACTGAAGCGACTTAGCAGCAGCAGCAGCAGCAGCATTACCTTACCAAAAAAGACCCTATTTTTAAAGCAAATTTCATATATATATTTTTTTAATTTTTGTGATTGATTTTTTTTTGTATTTTTTATATTATATTTTTGAGACTCTAACCTCTATTCTAGATTTTTAATCTTTGCTTTTTGGTATTTGCTATCAACTTTGTACCTTTAAGAATCTAATCTTCAGTGTCCATTTTCACTTGGGAACTGATTACTGGTTAGATTGGTCTCTTCTCTTTTGATTCCCCCCTCTTCTCCTCCTGGTCACCTCTATCACCCTCCTCCCTCTTCTCTCCATGTAACTCTAGGAATCTCTCTGGGTGTCCCTTGCTGTGGAGAACTGTTTCTCCACATAAAACATTAACCTAACTGTTTTATCATCTGTGCTGTATGGATGGAAAAGTCTTGAGGCTACTGTAACAGAAGGACTGAAAGCCAGAGGCAGGAGGTTTAACTCCAAAACTTGAGAACTTCAGAGAACTCCTGATTCCAGGGAACATTAATAGACAAGAGCTCACCCCAAAGTCTCCATACCTACACTGAAACCAAGCTCCACCCAAGAGCCAACAAGTTCTAGTGCAGGATATACCATGCTAATTCTCCAGCAAAGCAGGAACACAGCCCTGAGCATTAAAAGACAGGCTGCCCAAAGGCATGCCAAACCCATAGACACCCCAAAACTCACTACTGGACACTCCACTGCACTCCAGAGAAAAGAGATCCAGCTCCAGCCACCAGAACACAGACACAAGCTCCCCAACCAGGAGACCCTGACAAGCCGCTAGTCGAACCCCACCCACAGGGAGCAGACTCCACAATAAAGTGGAACCACGAACTTCCACCCTACAGAAAGGGCACCCTTTCTGTAATCTAAACAGTTATCTAAACAAAATGAAAAGGCAGAGAAATATCCAGCAGGTAAAAAGGAACGTGATAAATACCCACCAAACCAAACAAAAGAGGAGATACGGAGTCTACCCGAAAAAAGAATTCAGAATAATGATAGTAAAGATGATCCAAAATCTTTAAAACAAAATGGAGTTACAGAAAAATAGACTAGAGACAAGGATTGAGAAGATAAAAGAAATATTTAACAAGGACCTAGAGGAAATCAGTCAGTTCAGTCATACAGTCCTGTCTGACTCTTTGCCACCCCGTGAATCACAGCACGCCAGGCCTCCCTGTCCATCACCAACTCCGAGTTCACCCAAACCCATGTCCATTGACTTGGTGATGCCATCCAGCCATCTCATCCTCTGTTGTCCCCTTCTCCTACCCCTAATCCCTCCCAGCATCAAGGTCTTTTCCAATGAGTCAACTCTTCGCATGAGGTGGCCAAAGTATTGGACTTTCAGCTTCAGCATCAGTCCTTCCAGTGAACACCCAGGACTGATTTCCTTTAGGATGGACTAGTTGGATCTCCTTGCAGTCCAAGGGACTCTCAAGAGTCTTCTCCAACACCTCAGTTCAAAAGCATCAGTTCTTCGGCACTCAGCTTTCTTCACAGTCCAACTCTCACATCCATCCATGACCACTGGAAAAACGATAGACTTGACTAGACGGACCTTTGTTGGCAAAGTAATGTCTCTGCTTTTTAATATGCTGTCTAGGTTGGTCATAACTTTCCTTCCAAGGAGTAAGTGTCTTTTAATTTCATGGCTGCAATCACCATCTGCAGTGATTTTGGAGCCCAGAAAAAGAAAGTCTGACACTGTTTCCACTGTTTCCCCATCTATTTCCCATGAAGTGATGGGACTAGGTGCCATGATTTTCGTTTTCTGAATGTTGAGCTTTAAGCCAACTTTTTCACTGTCCTTCACTTTCATCAACGGGCTTTTTAGCTCCTCTTCACTTTCTGCCATATGGGTAGTGTCATCTGCATATCTGAGGTTATTGATATTTCTCCTGGCAATCTTGATTCCAGCTTGTGCTTCCTCCAGGCCAACATTTCTCATGATGTACTCTGCATAGAAGTTAAATAAGCAGGGTGACAATATACAGCCTTGACGTACTCCTTTTCCTATTTGGAACCAGTCTGTTGTTCCATGCCCTGTTCTAACTGTTGCTTCCTGACCTGCATACAGGTTTCTCAAGAGGCAGGTCAGGTGGTCTGGCATTCCCACCAGGAGTTCAAACATCGTAAAGTCTCCTGGATTCCTCCCTTATACCCTCATATCCAACTCTTTGCAAATCTTTCTCAGATTCTATTGATATATCTATACAGGCATATATCTCTTCAAAACCTGAGCACTTTCTGTTTATTCCGCTGCTCTGTCTAAGCCAGGCTCCCAGGTTCAGCCCAGGCAATTCTCTTTCCGGGGGCTGGGGGAGGCGCAGGGGGGCGTGCGTGTTGTCGCTGCAGAATGTGCAGAGGCCTCGCTGCCCGGGACCCCGGCTTAAGTGACGCCACCGCTACCACCACCTCTGCTTGCAAGGAAACAAAGGACTCTCCAGACCTGTCTAGTCCCCTGAAGGGACAGATCGCCCGTGGGTGAGAGCTCTGAGAACTGGTCTACCAAGCCCCCCGCCCTCCCGCTCAAGAGCCCGGCATCGGTTCTGGTTTCCCTCCTCTGCCTTTCCTGCAGGAGGGAGCCGCCGCCGCAGCCTTCCCGCCGGGAGGCCCGGACAGGGCGGCCGGGCCCAGCGCGCCCCTGGTGTCCGCCCCGCGCGCAGCAGCCGGGGCGACCCGGCCCAAAGCGAAAAGAGCAAGAGCCGGGTCAGATCTGTCTCTCAGGCTTCCCGAGACTCTCCCGTCCGTTGCAAGCAGAGCCAGGCTTGCAGGCCAGCTTTGAGAGGCTGTTTGACCTCCCCTCCGCACTCCCCTTGTTCTGGGGAGCAGGGTCTCGCCTCGTTTGTGAGCACTTCCCCCTCTTCCGCACTCGCCCGCTGGCTGTGAACCGCCTGGGCCTGGGCCTGGGGTTGGGGTTAGACCCTTCCCTCCCGGGCCTGCACGGCTCGCTCGCTCCCGCCCTTCAAGGCTGCTGCCAGCCACCTTCCAGGCAGGCATTTCCACCCGGATATTACCAATCTCCCTTCTCTGCCAGGCGTTTTTCCTAAGTAGCATTTACCCTATTCCTGGAATTTATAGAATATGGTTTTTTTAATAGTCTGTGCCCTACCAAAATGTCAATTCCATGAGAGCATGTTCATGAAATGAACAGACGATCCAACTTAGCTAAGCTTATGAATCAGCCACCAAGCAGAGAAGAATTAGTCATTTTGCCTTTAAAAACCTCTTTATAGTGAGCGTCAAAGCTTAAAATGACACAGCCCTTCAATAATTACAGACAGGTAATAGAACACACTTTATTCATAAATAAGTCTCCATGGAGTTAAAAGCAGGCGTAGTGTCTTTTTGGAAAAAAAAAAAAAAGATAAGCAGGTAACATGCCATTTGATTTAAAATCAAAAATTAGCCTTTTGAAATAGACAGTTGGGTATCATTCAGTTCCATGCAGCTTCTCTGATTTCTGTAAAACAGCACACTAAATCTTCAGTCCTAAACAGTCATTTCAGAAGTTGCCTTTGAACATAGATCTCATTTCTTCTCTTCCAGTAAGTTACATCATTTGGCACACAGAAAGAATATAGTATTCAGATCATTCCTGAAATAGAAGAAAATTTAAAATCAGTCCCAATATAAACATTATTTAGCTATTTCAATGAGCTTGTTATTCATCAGTAAAGCAGTTTATATGTGTGGCGGTGTGGATGGGAGAGAGGGTGTAGATTAAAAGTGAAAGAGGAGAATTCAAGAGAAAGGAAAACAGTTTACCCTCGGGACAGCATCCTTAAGTGTGCAATGATTCAAGTGCAATGCGTGTTTAAGTGAACAAGGATACCTTGGCCCCCCTAAACTATGAGGTATAACCGAAATTTTCTAAGACTATCCCGATACTTTCTGTTCCATAGCTCCACCTCTCTATTGATAACCCCAAATCAACATGCATGTGGATTTATCTTAATATCCCTTCAGATGTGGTTCCAGGAGAAAGAGCAGTACTGCCTGAAGGTATTCGGTCCTTCCTGGAAGCAGTAACCACCCAGCATTATGGCACTCCTGAGCTCACGTCACCAGGGATTACCAGCGCATCGGAGCCTGCACTTTGTAGGTTCAGTTTGACACTTTTTTTTAAGATTCAGAACTCCACTGGTGTTGGAATTGATGGATATTTCTTTCATCTTTGCATCTATCATGGAATTTCATACGATACCCCAGAAAGACAGCTCTTACTTAAATGGGATCCCTGGAAGTTAGTGACATGCTAACAAAAGCACATGATCAGCAACACCTCCAACAAACCCAGGAAGGAATGCATGGACTGCCCGGGACTGAACGGGAAGCCTTTTAGGCGCAAAACGCCTTAATACAAACGGGACAGCTCCTTGCCCACTGTATTGGCTCTTGCCTAGGACACGCATGGGCAACACCATGAAATGCAGTTCTGAGGACCCTTACTGTGACTGCAATATATAAGCAACTTCCATGTCTTCAGAGCTGGTTTCATCCTCTCCACTTTCAGTTTCATTTGACAAAGGGTACATGCTACAAAAAAAAAAAAAAAATTATAAGGGTACACACTAAAGCAAGAGAAGAAAACATAGAAATATCACATGAATCCAAGATTCACTCAGACCTCACTGCTTCCAAGACTGAGCTTCAGACCGAATTCCTGTGACCAGTAGATGGCTTGATTTCTGTTTATTGTTCCGGAACATCACAGCTGGTGTTTGTGGTGTTGAGTAACATGGGCTTAGAAACCAAACTCTGGGTTTACTTCCTGGTTCTACCATCTACCAGAAAATGATCTCAGGTAAATAATTTCACTGTGCCTCAACCTCCTTAGGAGAAGGAAATGGCAGCCCACTCCAGTGTTCTTGCCTGGAGGATCCCAGGGACGGGGGAGCCTGGGGGGCTGCCATCTATGGGGTCACACAGAGTCGGACACGACTGAAGTGACTTAGCAGCAGCAGCAGCAACCTCCTTACCCCTAAATTGGCATAATAGTATCTATCTCATTAAGCTGTCATGAAGAACAAATACATTTATACAAGTGTTGGAACAGTACAGGAATATGGTGATTAATAACTGTTAGTTGTTATTTATTATCATTATTATCTATGAGATGAACACTATGTAATAAGGCTCTTCTGTAATCACTGAGAGGAAAACAACTCAGTTCAAGATTTTAACCAGAAGAAACTAACAGAAAAATTATCCAAATAAAGTCCTACCAACAATCAGAAGTTTGCCAAGACCTGATCAAAGTTGCTATGATCTAAAATGCTTGATTATTACAAGCTTTCTTAAAAGTTGGTAAGATACCAAAAAAATTAATCTTAACCTATGGATTCTGTTCTAGTATGTTCCATCTCTCTCCCTACATCTTGAGTCCAGCATGCTGACCTTGAATCTTTAGTGAGTTCATATACGATCATTTAGACTTTTCTTATTTCTTTCAGGAAACTTGAATGTGGGTTCACACTTCAAAATAACTAGATTTGATTAAGATCTGGTTAAGATATATCAGATTTTCAGTGACTCTGACAGTTGTATCCAAAAAAAAAAAAAAATCATCATTCCGTTTTTCAGTATTCCTGGTAATAAATATAGGTCTTCCCTGGTGATTCAGATGGTAAACAGTCCGCCTGCAAGACAGGAGACCCAGGTTCAAGCCCCGAGTCGGGAAGATCCCCTGGAGAGGGGAATGGCTACCTGTTCCAGTATTCTTGCCTGGAAAATTCCATGTACAGAGGAGCCGGGCAGGCTACTCTTTTTCCGAGAAGACAATTGAAATAACTCTGAAATATCCAGGGCCAGGAGTCAGCAAACTGACGCCTCCAGCAGGGTCGTGTCCTTTCTCCCCCCAGTTACGCCTTTCACTCTCTCAGGGTCGGTGTCTCATCTTGCAGACTGAGATGGAGCGGGAGCCTGGGCAGGGGCCTGGCCTACCGTGCTTGCTTCGTGACCACACAGGACACGGGCATCTCAGCCATGTCTCCGGAGTCAATGGAGATATACTTGATTTTAGTCTGAAGCAGAAGAGTCTCCTGGAAAGTCTAAAGGGACAAGGAAGAATGTTAAGCAGATGTTTATCTCAAGAGCCTCGGGAAACTTAACTATTACTTGAATAGGAAGTTGTGGATCCTTCAAGCCCTCTAAGTAACCACAGTCAACACCCGCTCATGGGAAACTAAGCCACCCTCTAAACAGACACAAGCATTAAAATCCGGCAGAGTGCTTGTGTAGAAGAGGCAATCAGTACTCGTGAACCGAAAGAAAAAGGGACTTTGTGATTCAAATTCAAGGAAGTTTGCTTATAGCTCTTTTGAGAAGCACCGCTGCTCAGTCGTAGAGAGTATGGGCTGCAAGCCCAGATGAGTGCACTTTGGAACCTGGGCTGCAAGCCCAGATGAGTGCACTTTGGAACCTGGGAGCTGCCTCTTCTCGCTAGAAATCCCAGGGAAATTAGTTGTGTTTCTCTACGATAACAACAAATCACATGGGAAAAATAAAGGAAAAAGTCCCATTTTTTCAATAGCCTCAAAAAATAAGATCCTTAGTGATAAATTTAACTAAGAAAGTAGAGTATCTAACGCTGAAAATCACAAGGCTTTGGTGAAGGAAACTGAAGGCAAACAATGGAAAGCTATCCCATGATCGAGGATCAGAGGAATTAATGTTGTTGAAATGTCCGTGCTACCCAAATCCGTCCATAGAGTCAACACAGTCCCTACCCAGACCCCAGGGACACTTTTCTCAGGAAACAGCAGCCGCCCTGAAGCTGTGTGGACTGCAGAAGCCTTGAATAGTCACAGCAACAGAGACCAGCAAAGCTGGGGATCAGAGCTGCGCTCCAGTCGGCTCAGGACGGCAGCGGGAGACGATCCTAGACGGAGCCCCTCCCACAGACACACTGAATCTATAGCTGTATCAACGGAACTATTTCCTCTTGGGGAAAAAACCTATCCTACAACGCTATATTAATCAAAACATCATGGTACTGGCATAAAAATAGACACTTCTTAAGAAAGCATCCTGCATGCTCAGCTCCACCTTAAATTTTGCTTTCTGTGGAACCCAATAGTGGACATTCAGCTAGACTGGAAAAATTCTATTATTTAATATTCCATTTGGGATAGGGAGCAAAATAGCAAGTAATTTTACAACAAACTTTTGTAGGCTGCTAACATTTTTTAAATTAAGCCAAAATCCCAATCAAACTTTTTCTAGCAGTTTGTATAGTTGGTCATTCACTGTGCCCAGTAAAGCCTGTCAAAGTCTCTGGAGAGCGGGATTGGGTGGGCTGAAGAATGTGAAACGTCTACTTTGAAAAACCTTCTGATGCTTAACAATGCTATTTCCTCCTTCTGACTGCACCAGGCCAAACTTAATAAACTGTAATGTATCACTTTATAAGCTGCAATGTAACGTGATAAACTTGTTAGATGTGGAAACTTTCTAGCTTGCCATCTTCCTGACTTTTCTGTCACTAATTGAATTTAATATCTACAAGGTTCACATTAGAGTTTGCAGTTATTACCCAATAAGAAAATAGGTATTTATCATCTCCTTCATTAATTTCCTCTGTCCTGAATGTGACTATTAGAGAAATCAGTCCAGCTATCTTGTAGATAAAAAGTTAATGACTTCTGGTTTGGGGGCTATTGAAGGAACCATACAACATTCAGATTTTAGGTAAAATAGCCATTCCTCTTACTTTGGTTGTGATGCCACATTTATTAGAATAGTAGAAAAATTCATAATGAGCATCTGGTGAAACGTAGGTTACAGGGCAGTCATCTCCTAAAAATGCTTCATCAGGATTCATGTACAAATTGTGAAATAGTGTGGGTTTAATCTTGGCATAGAACCAAAAGCAGCTGCAGCGTACTTTCATGGCTAAGAAGTAGAAAAGAAAACCTTTCTGTTAGTGTTGCTGTTACACAGATCAGCCAGAAACTTTCAGCACAGTTAATATAAACAAAGAGAACATCCTTCTGTTGCACAGTCACAAAATCATGGCTGACTCTTTGCAACCCCATGAACTGCAGCATCATTCTTCTGCTAAGTTAAAAAAAAAAAAAGTCTTAGAGCTGAGCAATTCTGCTAAAGATGGTCTCAGCATATTACTTCATCCTCTGAAAATCCCCATACAAACGTACATCCTTCAATATGAAATAAAATCTTCTGATCCAGTTCTCCAAAGTCATTGAAAAGAGCTGGCATCGTAAGACTGTAACTATCAATATGTTATACCATTTTTGCTATGAAGTATAGAGCATCTTGGAGAAGGCAACGGCACCCCACTGCAGTACTCTTGCCTGGAGAATCCCATGGATGGAGGAGCCTGGTAGGCTGCAGTCCATGGGGTCGCTGAGAGTTGGACATGACTCAGTGACTTCACTTTCACTTTCATGCATTGGAGAAGGAAATGGCGACCCACTGCAGTGCTCTTGCCTGGAGAATCCCAGGGATGGTGGAGCCTGGTGGGCTGCCGTCTCTGGGGTCGCACAGGGTCGGACACGACTGAAGTGACTTAGCAGCGGCAGCAGAGAGCATCTTTGATCTCCCATGTTCACCTGAAGCTCCTCTAAGCAAGCCCTTGTTTCTACGTTTGTATGCACAGATTCGTGATGTGTAAAAGGATGAACCAAGGGCTGAAGAAGCAATAACGACTTGTCCAAAAAACTAAAACTGAGCAACTATGCTCCTTAGAAGGAAAGTTATGACCAACCTAGACAGCATATTGAAAAGCAGAGACATTACCTTGCCGACTAAGGTCCGTCTAGTCAAGGCTATGGTTTTTCCTGTGGTCATGTATGGATGTGAGAGTTGGACTGTAAAGAAGGCTGAGCGCCGAAGAATGGATGCTTTTGAACTGTGGTGTTGGAGAAGACTCTTGAGAGGCCCTTGGACTGCAAGGAGATCCAACCAGTCCATTCTAAAGGAGATCAGCCCTGGGTTTTCTTTGGGAGGAATGATGCTGAAGCTGAAACTCCAGTACTTTGGCCACCTCATGCGAAGAGTTGACTCATTGGAGAAGACTCTGATGCTGGAAGGGATTGGGGGCAGGAGGAGAAGGGGATGACAGAGGATGAGATGGCTGGATGGCATCACGGACTCGATGGACGTGAGTTTGAGTGAACTCCGGGAGCTGGTGATGGACAGGGAGGCCTGGCGTGCTGCGACTCATGGGGTCGCAAAGAGTTGGACACGACTGAGCGACTGAACTGACTGATGCTTCTACAGAAACTGAGTGTCTGTAGTGCTTTCTCTTTTCCCTTCTAAATATAACTGGACAGTAATTTTTCTAAGAAAGGGAATCATTTTCTAATATAATTTTCTATGTGGGCTAGGTTCTAGGAGAATATCACAATACCCTAAAATTACTGCATTGGGTAGGATGTGAGATATAAACAGTTAAGTTGGCTGTTTATGTGGTCTTCACTAAACATAAATCTTCTTAGTTGACTTGGAATACTAAAAGGAGCCTCAGAGGATACTGAAAATTATATAACCTGCAATCTTTTCCCTAAAAGCATGCACAGATTGCAAATAAGCACATTAAAGATATTAGCCAACATCATTAGCCATTATTTAAATATAAATTAAAATCACAAACAATAAACGCTGGAGAGGGTGTGGAGAAAAGGGGACCCTCTTACACTGTTGGTGGGAATGCAAACTAGTACAGCCACTATGGAGAGCAGTGTGGAGATGCCTTAAAAAACTGGAAATAGAACTGCCTTATGACCCAGCAATCCCACTGCTGGGCATACACACCGAGGAAACCAGAATTGAAAGAGACACGTGTACCCCAATGTTCATCGCAGCACTGTTTATAATAGCCAGGACATGGAAGCAACCAGGATGTCCATCAGCAGACGAATGGATAAGAAAGCTGTGGTACACATACACAATGGAGTATTACTCAGCCATTAAAAAGAATACATTTGAATCAGTTCTAATGAGATGGATGAAACCAGAGCCGATTATACAGAGTGAAGTAAGTCAGAAAGAAAAACACCAATACAGTATACTAACAAATATATATGGAATTTAGAAAGATGGTAATGATAACCCTGTATGCAGGACAGCAAGAGACACAGATGCATAGAACAGTCTTTTGGACTCTGTGGGAGAGGGCGAGGGTGGGATGGTTTGGGACGATGGCATTGAAACATGTATATTATCATATGCGAAACGAATCGCCAGTCCAGGTTCAATGCAGGATACAGGATGCTCGGCGCTGGTGCACTGGGATGACCCGGAGGGATCGTATGGGGAGAGAGGTGGGAGGGGGCTTCAGGATGGGGACCTGTACACCCATGGCAGATTCATGTCAATGTCTGGCAAAACCAATACAATAAAGTAAAAAATAAATAAAATAAAATCACAAGAAATATTACTATATACCTATCAGAGTAGCTAAAATAAAAATATGACATCAAGTGTTAACAAGGCTGTGGAGAAACTGAACCACTCATACATTGCTGGCGGCAATGTAAAATATTACCACCCTGGAAATTAGTCTCTCAATTTCTTTAAAACCTAAACATACGTCTAGAGTATGACCCAGGCCTCCCTGGCAGCTCACTGGTAAAGAATCTGCCTGCCAGTGCAGGAGACGTGGGTTTGATCCCTGGGTTGGGAAGACGAACTGGAGAAAGAAACGGCAAGCCACTCCAGTGTTCTTGCACGGGAAATCCCAGCGACAGAGGAGCCTGGCAGGCTACGGTCTGTGGGGTCACAAGAGAGCCAGACACGACTGAGCAACAACAAAAACCGTATGATCCAGAAACTGAGCTCCATTTATCCCAGGAAAATAAAAATTTACATTCACACAATACAGATACACATGTTTATAGCAGCTTTGTTCACAATAACAAAAAACTAGAAACATCCGGCTGCTTTTCAGCGGGTGAGTGGTTAAACGATGGTATAGCCATGCCATGGAACACTGCCCATCAACAAAGAAGAAGGAAGTGTTGATACGACCACAATGTAGACAGGCCTCCAGGGAATTTCCTGGATGGGAAAGCCAGTCCCTGGGACTAACATACTGTTATGACTCTGTTAGGGAGCATCTTGACATGACGAGATTCGAGAAATGGAGAATAGATGTCTCGTTGCCAGAGCTGAGACTGGGGTGGGAGGGAAGCAGGCGGCGTGCGGAATTCAGGGGAATAGATGTGACTGACACAGGGCACCTGAGGGCTCTGGGTTGTGACAGAAACGTTCTGTGACTTGGCTGTAGCGATGGCAACATCCTACAGTAATATTGCAGTCTGTTGTGCAAGATGTTACCATGGATGGAATTGAGTAAAAGATACACTTATCTGCCTGTATCATGTCTTATACAACTGCCAAGCATTACACAGTTACATATGAATCTATTATCATCTAAAAATTTAAAAGTTCAGAAAAAAAATTCAGCCTGAGGTTTTCTTATCTTCCCCTCAGATTGTCAAAAAGCAAGATATCTGCAAGCACCAAGTGCTGGTGAAAATGGGAACAGCTGCCCTTCTGCTGGGAACCCTAACCCGCCACACCACGTTAGAGAACAAAGGGGCAAGAGAGAGCTGGTCTTCCAACCTGCACACCCATGGCCTCATGATCCTGGGCGTGCAAAAAAATGCCCAAGGAGAGACGTTACATGTAACAGACAAACATGGACGTGTTCTACCTATCAACAGAAAAATGAAGGCGATTTATGACGGATTCACTCCATAGCATGCCAGAGAAGAGTTAAGCCAAGCCTGTACTTATAAATCTCTAAATAGCATTGAACAGCAACAAAAGCTGTGGGATGAAACAGAAATAAAAGTCTGAGTGCCTGCAAAACTAGGTTTATGGATCCATCTATTTGACATAAAATTATAAAATGCACAGAGAAGTGCAAAATGACCACGCTTCCATCTGGGCAAGGAGGGGAGAGAAGAGAATCAAGGGCGGCCACGGGGACTCCAACTTTACCTGAAGTTTGGCTCTAGCAGAAATTAACACGGAAGCCAGTGTAGCCCATTATTGTGGACTTCATAAAGCTGGAGAGTGGGTCAATGAGTGTTTATGTGATTTTATTGTAGTCTTTTTAAATATCTCCTAAGCAAAGGAAAGAACAGCGTACAATCAACACGCTATGATCCTTACAAGTGCTCACACAGCAGATCTGGGTGGCCTTGTGAAACAGATAACTTGATGAGAACATCTACATTCTTACGGAAACTCTGAAAGTTCAACGTTAGAAACACAAACGAAAGTTCATGCATAGGGCAATCATCCGTCCCATTTGCTCAGGAAGGAAGACTTTTAGTGCTAAAGCAGGAGAAGCATAAGGAAAACCAAGACAATTGATCATTCCACACAGGAAGGGCTGAATTCTTCCTCTCAGACACAGTGGATTTATGAAGAATAATGTCAAGGACAACGGAGTCCAAGATAAGGTTTCCTTCCGGCATGTCACACTCGCAGAGTCCTGAGGTCGGGCCGCAGCCCATGGAAGCCTCCTTATGTTCCCGGTCACCCCCGCGCTCCTTACATCCAACCCACCTCAAGTATTTGAGCCCCAGGAATCTGACATGCTCTGAAAGGGGTCAAAAGGGAAGGGGAGTTGAGAAAAGCAGCTCCCAAGCTGGGGCAGACTCTTGAGTCTCAGAAGACATCTCAAGATCAAGCATCTAAAATAAACCTCCTTCACTATATGTCTCCTCAGCTATTGCTAGGATTCAATGAGACCAAAATCATGAATAATTCAAAAGTCACACTGAAAGCTCCATCTTTAAACACTTTGAAAAACCCCTCCTCTGCAAATATGCTATACCTGACCAATCCCCAGCACAAGTCCACGTCAGAGAGAAAAGGACCAAGAGTCCTCTTAATCCCGAGGAAGGCTTCATTGGCTGAGGCTGGAAATGAAATCCCACTCGAGAAATGGGAAGTTAGGAGCAGCGGACTTATATGCCAAAATGGCTAAAGACACACTCAGGTGTGAAAAATCAGCTACCAGCTCTGGGCAGCACACACGTGCCATAAATATAGAATCGGTTCATTGCCTGAAACCTAACACTTTTTATTCAAATATTTTGTTCCCCTGGAACAGTGAATTTCGAAACCCTACATCAATGCCTGTGAAACTCACGCACGAATTGTAATGATGACTATCAAACCATAGGAAGCAGGTCTCTTAGATGTGATGGAAGATCAGTAGAGGCTCTATTTCATTTTCTTTAGAATCTAAATCTTCAATTGTGGGGTAGTTTTTATGCACTTATGTTTACTTTATTAAAACTCCCTATGGTCCTATAACATCTATCTCCATGTTTGAACACTAAGAAAATAATGACTGTAAGAGAATTCAATTATCCTGTGCACCTGAGAAGGCAAAGCCCTGAGGAGTTAGGTGTGAGGATTTACAAGACTGATTTCTCCTACTTTAACCTAATTTACCAACCAACTTCTGGACAATGGTCCTCAAAACTGGCAGACATCAGGCCCACGTGTAGAGCTTACTGAAGCTCCACACAGCTAGCTGAGCCCCATTTTACTGATTTGGTAAGACATAAGAATTTGCATTCCTAACAAGTTCTCAGATGATACTGATACTGCCCAGGGCCCATACTTTGAGAATCACTGCTCTCAAGGATTTGCCTTCAGAGCGCATGCTGAGCTGATGCCCATCAGCAGGGCTCCTCAAACTTTAAAAAGTGAACACATCACCGAGATCCTGCTACGATATATACAACGCTTTAGAAGCCCTGGGGCACAGCTGAAAGTCTGCAAACTCTCGCGCATTACCAGTGATGCTATTTTGTAAATAATTTTTAGCAAGGCTTGAAGATATTCTCATGGCATTCAAGTTCCTTTCTTAAAAAGAGAAGATGCAAATGAAAATAAGAAATTCAAAATGTCGCTAAGAAAAGGAGCCTGAATGAATATTCGTTTCAAATGCTTTCTATTTGTTTCTCTCTAGAACACCGGCTCCTCAAGTTCATTGATTTTTGTTCTGTTTTGCTAGAACATGGGAAGCAGAAATTTACAGAGATTAGAAATGATTAGATAAGTGCATTTAACTGTCCTTGATATTATGTTGATTTTGTCGCTACATTCGCCATCTCTTCTAAAAGTAAAGACCACTAAATGATGAGATCTTCAAGAGCAGGACCGTCTCCCTCTATTTTTATATCTCCAGAACTTGGCAGACCTGGTACCTGATAACACAAGTGGATGGGGAGAAAAATAAAAAATAAATATAATTCTTTAACTTTTTTTTAATTTAAGAGTTTACCAAATACTTATGTTCCACTTGAGAGTATTAATAGAGACAAATATCTACAATTTTAATAATTATGCTTGTGAAATTTCATGTACAATAGGATAAAAAGCACATTAAAACATCACTTCCTAGATATTGCCAACCAGATCATCAGAGCTGAAGGCCAGTATAAATGAAGACCAAGGCTTGTACACAGGTAGGTCAGTGTCTCCAATTTCACATCTGCCAATCTGCAAAAACACTGTTAGCAAATTGTTAGCAAACTGGTAAAGGAACATGTGCTTTAAACCTTAAAATCATCTGACTAAAATCCCTAGGAGAGCAATCATTTCCAGGTGAGGACAGAGGCATGGAAAAGTGGCTTCCTTGATCTCTAGATAATCTTTCTTACTTCTGCTCTTGACCCTCTATCTTCAGGTTTTCATGACCTTTTCTCTATTTTTTAATTTGTAATAAATCCCTAACTACTTTCCATACCCTGAGAAATATCTCCCTTTCTATTCTAAGTATCTTTAATGTTTATTTATTTGTTTATTTGACTTCAGATCTTAATTGCAACGTACAAGTTCTACATTTGTGTCACGCAGAATCTTTGGTTGTGGCACACGGGCTCCAGAAAGCGCAGGTTCAGTACTTGTGGCTCATGGGCTTAGTTGCTCCAAGGCCTGTGGGATCTTAGTTCCCCGACCAGGGATCTAACCCACATCCCATGCAATGAAGATGGAGTCTTAACCCCTGGACCACCGGAGAAGTCCCAAAGTACTTTGGGGGAAAAAAAAAAAAAAACACATTTAAACTACATTTTAAGCACTTAAAAAAAATAAGTATATTAATATAGATATCTTAGTGAGAATATATTTCAATTTGGGGCATGAAATAGTTCAAGAGGCAGCGTAGGAAATAGCAGGAAGGTGAAGCAAGACCTTCTCCTCGTCTACTACACTGGAAGTTCTCGAAGCCCCCGACTCACTGGAGTGCCCGTGTAACTACAGGACAGATTTAAGGTTTCCGGCTGTCCTCAGCTCGTCTCTCTGTAGCTCTTTATTACTATGTGCGATATTCTGAATTCCGTAAACACTGATGCATTGCTGTGGTTATTATACCCCTTTACTCCTCTATCAGGTACTACAGTTTGGCCCTCAGCTTTCTTTTTCAGTCTAAATATTAATTATAATTTTTTTACTTTTTAAAAATTAAGGTAAAATTCACAAATAATAAAAGTCTCTCTTGAAAAAGTGCACAGTTGCAAGAATCTTGACAAATGTATACACTCCTGTTAACACCACAACACTCAAGATCCATCACCCCAAACGTTCCCAGGCGTCAGTGCCTCGCTGCCGCCAGCTGCTCTCCCGGCCACAGCCAGTCTCCGTTTTCCGTCTCTACGATGTGTCCTCTCCAGGACGCCGTTTAAGTGGAGTCGCAGAGTCTGTGCTCTTTCGTGTCTTATTTCCTTTCCTTAGCATAACGCTTTTGCGGTCCACTCAGTCTGGACCGCGGCGGGTGACCGCAGCCTCTCTGCAGCTGAGTAGTCTCCCATGGAATCGCCGCGCCTCTAGCGGTTTGATCATTTGTGAGCTGGTGGACATTCAAGCTGTTTCCAGTTTGAGATTATCGTGAGCAAAGCTATGAACATGCCTTCATCTTCTCTTGTATAGACACGGTACTTTCGTTTCTCTTCGGTGGGACTGTTGTGCAGTAGGTTCAGATTCTCCATCCTTCCTTATGTTAGCTGTAGCAACATTTCCTAGGAAGCATTCGCTTCTCATGCTAATCATTTTGGAAGCATAGATATCAAAGTAGGGTCTTCTTTTTTATTCCATCATGCTCCTTTTATTCCCAATATTGTACGCCCGTGCCTTTTCTGCTTTTCTCTCTCCCTCCTCCAAAACACTTTGATTAGCCTGTTTTATCAGCTGAGTCTGGCAGTATGATTTCTGGGTCTAGTGCCTGCTCCCTGGGGTCTGAGGCCAGGTCCCGGCTGTCTGTGGACCGAGCCACATCCAGGGGAGGTGACGGGTTCAGGGGTCTAAGGCATCCTGCCTACTAGCGGATGAGGCCGTGTACATTATGTGTAGAATTGTATATATCTAGTATATAGAATAGGAGAAGAAGTAGGCTATACCTACTGTATAGCCCGACTGACTCACTGGAAAAGCCCCTGATGCTGGGAAAGATTGAAGGCAGGAGGAGAAGGGGACGACAGAAGATGAGACGGTTGGATGGCATCACCAACTTGATGGACATGAGTTTGAGCAAGTTCCCGGAGTTGGTGACGGACAGGGAAGGCTGGCGTGGGGTCCTTGGGGTCACAAAGAGTCAGACACGACCGAGCAGCTGGACTGAACTGACTGTAGCACAGGGAGCTACGCTCAATGGTTTATAATCATCTGCAGGGAAAGAGTCTGAAAAAACATACCCGCGCATGTGTGTGTGTTACTGAATCACTTTGCTGTGCACCTGAGATATACAGCATTGTAAATCAACTCAACTTCAATTGGGAGAAAACTAAAGAGATGCACAATCTACTCTGTTAACACACCATCTGTGGCTGAAGCCCGGCATTCCCTGAAATCTGACATTTAATCAGAGGCTGCCAACAGTTAAAGAAGCAGCTAATTGCTCTGTGGGACTCACTAGGAAGTCTTCCATGTCAGATACAACTTAAAAATCCATGTTTAGCTCCTTGGAATGTACTGCAAGACAGTTAAAAACGTCTCCTCTGCAGACATCTGATAGAACACAGAAATTCTGAATGGAAGTTATTTCATATGTCATGAGAAGCTTCTTCATATTTAAACCAAGAAATTGATACCATACGAGTGTTCTTTGAAATGATCATCATGTCTGTTGACTCTCAATTTTTTTCATTAAAGTGTCTAGGAAGTTCTTTTTGCCTTTACATACTTCCATGGGGTTCTCACAGCAAGAATACCGGAGCGGTTTGCCATTCACTCCTCCAGTGGACCATGTTCTATCAGAACTCTCCTCGATGGCCTGTCCATCCAGGGTGGCCATGCGTGGCATGGCTCACAGCTTCTCTGAGTTACGTAAGCCCCTTAGAGGGCTGTGATCCACGAAGGGGATGGATCTTTACTGCAGCTTCTTATTGCAAAATTCGGGCTTAAAATGAAGAAATTAGGGAAAACCACTGGGCCATTCAGGTATGACCTAAATCAAGTCCCTTATGATTATACAGTAGAGGTGACGAATAGATTCAAGAAATTAGATTTGGTAGAGAGAGTGCCTGAAGAACTACGGACAGAGGTTTGTAACATTGTACAGGAAGCAGTAACCAAAACCATCCCAAAGAAAAAGAAATGCAAGAAGCCAAAGTGGTTGTCTGAGGAAGCTTTAAAAGCAGCTGAAGAAAGAGATGTGAAAAGCAAGGGAGAAAGGGAAAGATATATCCATCTGAATGCAGAGTTTCAGAGAACAGCCTTCTTCAGTGAACAATGCAGAGAAGTAGAAGAAAACAATAGAATGGAAAAGACTAGAGAACTCTTCAAGAAAACTGGAGAGATCAAGGGAGCATTTCATGCAAGACTGGGCACAATAAGGGCAGAAACAGTAAGGGCCTAACAGAAGCAGAAGCGATAAAGAAGAGGTAGCAAGATTACACAGAAGAATTATACCAAAGATGTCCTAATGATCGGGATATCCATGATGGTGTGGTCACTCATGTAGAGCCAGGCATCTGGGAGTGTGAAGTCAAGTGGGCCTTAGGAAGCATCACTACATACAAAGCTAGTGGAGGTGATAGAACTCCAGCTGAGCTATGTAAAATTCTAAAAGATGACACTGTTAAAGTGCTGCATTCAATATGTCAGCAAATTTGGAAACAGCTGTGGCCACTGGACTAGAAAAGGTCAGTTTTCATTCCAGTCCCAGCAACGCCAAAGAATGTTCAAACTACAAGACAATCGCTTTCATTTCACATACTGGTAAGGTTATGCTCAAATCCCTTCAAGCTAGGCTTCAGCAGTACATGAACTGAGAACTTCCAGATGTACAAGCTGGATTTAGAGAAGGCAAAGCAGCCAGTGATCAAACTGCCCACATTCCTCAGCTCATAGAGGAAGCAAGGGAATTCCAGAGACATCCACTTCTGCTTCTTTGACTGCGCTAAAACCTCTGTGTGGATCACAGCAAACTGTGGGAAATTCTTAAAGGGATGGGAGTGCCAGACCACCTGCCCTGTCTCCTGAGAAGCCTGTGGGTCAGAAGCAACAGTGCAGACCAGACATGGAGCAACAGACTGGCTCACATGTGAGAAAGGAGCGCGTCAAGGCTGTACATTGTCACCCTGCTAATTTAACTTACATGCAGAGTACCAGGCTGGATGAAGCACCAGCTAGAATCAAGATTGCAGGAATAAATATTAACCACCTTAGATGTGCAAATGATACTACTCTAATGGCAGAAAATGAAGAGGAACTAAAGACCATTTTTAATTTTTAAAATTTGTTTATTTTTTAATTGAAGGATAATTGCGTTATAGAATTTTGTTGTTTTCTGTCAAACATTAATATGAATCAGGTCTTGATGAGGGTGAAAGAAGGGAGTGAAAAAGTTTGCTTAAAGCTCAACATTCAGAAAACTAAGATCACGGCATCCAGTCCCATCACTTCATGGCAAATAGATGGGGAAACAGTGGAAACCGTGGAAGATTTTTTGGGGGGGCTCCAAAATCACTGCAGACAGAGACCACACAGCCATGAAATTAAAAGGCACTTGCTCCTTGGAAGGAAAGCTATGAAAAACACAGACAGCATATTAAAAAGGAAAGACAAAGGTTTTTCACTTTTGCCAACAAAGGTCCATCTAGTGAAAGCTATGGTTTTTCCAGTAGTCATGTATGGATGTGAGAGTTGGACTATAAAGAAAGCTGAATGTTGAAGAATTGATGCTTCTGAACTGTGATGCTGGAGAAGACTCTAGAGAGTCCCTTGGACTGCAAAGAGATCCAACCAGTCAGTCCTAAAGGAGATCAACCCTGAATATTCATTAGAAGCTGAAGTTCCAATACTTTGGCCACCTGATGTGAAGAGCCGACTCATTTGAAAAGACCCTGATGCTGGGAAAGACTGAGGGCTGGAGGAGAAGGGGATGACAGAGGATGAGACGGTTGGATGGCATCACCCACTCGATGGACATGAGTCTGAGCAAACTCTCAGAGATGCTGAGGGACAGGGAAGCCTGGCGTGCTGCAGCCCGTGGGGTCGCAAAGAGTCGGACACGACTGAGCGACAGCAACAGCTTCCCAAGAGTAAGTTCAGAATGAAAATTAGCTGTTATCAAATGCTACGAAGAAGGACTTTTAAAAGAGAGAGAAAGATTGAGCTTAGAGATGCCGATGGAACACTGCCACAATGTGGTTGGTCAAAGTCAAACTCTTGTCTGAAGTGAGAATTCTGGGGGTGACCTGAGGGAAGGGCAATAGCAATGCCGAAAGTCTATCGAAGCTCCGTATTGCGCTTCCCATTTCCGCTCACGAGCACGCCCGGCTGCTCTTTCTGCGGGAGGAACACCCGTCCCTGATCAGCTTCAAGGGCGACACCTGCAGCCCGGTTGCCTCCTGCCCTCCCCAGGACAGCGAGGAGCCGGCCAGACCCGCTCCCCGAGGCGCCTCCCCTTGCAGGCCGAGGGGGAGGCCGGCCCAGCACTGTGGTCTTTCCCAGGACTGCGGGGTTCCCTCAGCAGTAACCACCGGGAAAGTTTGAAAGACGAGGGTTCTTACCCACAGGTCCTGGAGGGTATAAGCATGTCTAGTTGAAAGGGAAAGAGAGCCTGGACCTGGGGTTCTGCTTGCATTGGGATCCCTGATGGGGGACCAGGTTTTCCTTCCGACACAGCCTTTAATGATGAATTTATAGCAGAAGCGCAGGAATTGAAGCGGCCACACGGGCAGTTGTTTGAGTCAACCATAGGTGAGGACGGACTCCATCCGCAATGTGTCTAGTCGAGATCTCCGTCTTTGAAGAGGATACCTCTGTTATCAAAAGCTTAATGCACTTGCATCATAATAAAATAAAATAAACCTGCCAGATGCTCGCCCTACAAAGAGGTTCTGTATGCAATATAGAACCAGCCTATGCAGAGAGGAGAACTGTAGCTAAGTTGGTGAAACGAAACCCAAAGAAGAGTATTTCATGACAGATGAAGATTACGCGTGCTCAGCCACTTCAGTCGTGTCCGTCTCTTTGCCACCCCAGGGACTGCAGCCCGCCGGGCTCCTCTGTCCACGGGATTCTCCAGACAAGAATACTGGAGTGGGTTGCCAGGCCCGCCTCCAGGGGATGCTCCCGACCCAGGAATCGAACCCGGGTCTCCAGAACTGCAGGTGGATTCTTTACCTCTGAGCCACCAGGGAAGCCCCACAATGGAAACTATATGAGACTCAAATTTCAGTGTCGATTCTAAAAAGTCTTCCTGAAACACAGACATTCTCATTCACTCACATGTTATCAGTGGCTGAAGGAAGAGTCTCTCACACTAGCTTGATGCTGGAAAAGATTGAAGGCAAAAGGAGAAGAGGGTGGCAGAGGATGAGGTGGCTGGATGGCATCACTGGCTCAATGGACACGAGTTTGAGCAGGCTCCAGGAGTCGGTGATGGACAGGGAGGCCTGGCGTGCTGCAGTCCATGGGGTCGCAAAGAGTCAGGCATGATCGACTGAACTGAACTGAACTGAACTGAACTGATAGCTTACGGTGAAAGGTGTCAGATTCTTGATCTCCAAAGAAGAAGATTTAGCTTTGGGACCAGGGACCAGGCGTGATCACTCGAGAGCTTTTGTATAGCAGAGTTGTATTAAAGTATAAAAGTGACAAAGAAAGCTTCTGACACAGACATCAGAAGGGGGAGAATACCCCCCTAGCTAGTGTTAGCAAGGGAGTTATGTGCTTTTTAATTAGTTATTACCATAAATGAAAAGAATGTCTCAAGTTTGTGAAAATTTTACCAGATCCACTCCCACAATTTACATTTTAAGACAAGAGGATTAGAACTTAACAACAGAAAGATCCCACCAGACCCACTCCCAGAATACACATTCTAAAATATCCGGGTTTTCGGGAGGAGAAGCTGTCCTCCAGCAGGTACGTGGATGCTGAATAATCCCTAGCAGGGAGTTTAAACCGAGTTGTTTGTCATGTAATCATCAGGTTCAGACTTAAAGAAAAAACCATTTCATGTGACTAAGGAACCTAGAGGGAAAAAAGATGTTTGTCCTTTCCTCCTCCTTGAGAATCTCAGACCCCTCTCTCCTTGGGGACCCCCGGGCTACTTATCAACCTGCCTGGGAACTGACACTCTCAGTAGTTCTAGAAGGTCTTGTAGGTCTTCATAGAACCGTTCAACTTCAGCTTCTTCAGCAAAGCTATGGTTTTTCCAGAGATCATGTATGGATGTGAGAGTTGGACTGTGAAGAAGGCTGAGCGCCGAAGAATTGATGCTTTTGAACTGTAGTGTTGGAGAAGACTCTTGAGAGTCCCTTGGACTGCAAGGAGATCTGACCAGTCCATCCTAAAGAAAATCAGTCCTGAATGTTCATTGGAAGGACTAATGCTGAAACTGAAACTCCAATACTCTGTCCACCTAATGAGAAGAGCTGACTCATTGGAAAAGACCCTGATGCTGGGAAAGATTGAAGGCAGAAAGAGAAGGGGACGACACAGGATAAGATGATTGGATGGCATCACCAACTCAATGGACGTGAATTTGGGTAAACTCTGGGAGCTGGTGATGGACAGGGAGGCCTGGCGCACTGCAGTCCCTGGGTCACAAAGAGCTGGACACGACTGAGCGACTGAACTGAACCTGGAAGCTCTTAAGATCTTGGGTAGCTCAGCCAATGCCCTTGAAGGATCTGGGTTTTACTAGGCATCTTGGCTCAGTGCTCAGTGTTCACCTCTAGTCAATCAAGCAAATAACCAGAATTATGTAAGTCCTATTTATCAACATGTACAGAAGCAGAACAAAAGGAGTTCAGAGTACAGATTATCTCAAGTGGATATACTTGATGAGAGAAACAAACACCAGGGAACAGATGGCTTAGTAATGGGTGACCTTGAGTCCAAACCTCAGATGCTTGAAGCCTGAATGCTCTCTCAGTCTTGCTGGAAGCTACCTCAATCTTTTATTTTCTAGTAAACATATAACATTTATTCCAATGCAATTATCAGCCAATACATGTTATTAATTTATTATTTGGCTTAAGCATCTGGGGCAGTTCCTTTCAGCAAATATTTGACAACCTCTCACATGGCAGGCATTTTGCATGGTGCAACAGGAGATACAATGGTGAACAAGAAAGGTTTTGAGCCTATTTGCAGGGCAGGAATACAGACGCAGACATGGAGGACAGACTTGTGGGCGCGGTGGGGGAGGAGAGGCCGGGGTGAACTGAGAGAGGAGCGCGGAAGCACGCACATGCCATGTGTGCTTGCTGTTGGCAATGTCACAGTGCCGATGTGAGAGCTCACACACACGCAACGTGTGTGAGAGCACATTTCCATAACAAACAACTAGCTCCTAGCCCTAATACTGGACTAATCTATTTCAAAATAGAAGCAATAATGTTAACATGAGTAACAAGAAATATTTTCTCCTTGCATAAGTTTAAGTCAGTACCTGATAATATCCTATTAACAGTAAATAAAAATAACCCAACAATAAATAATTTATTAATTACACTGTTAATCCGACACAGGAGTGCACCTTAGGAAAGATTAAAAGAAGTAAAAGGAACTCGCCAAACACAAACCCCGCCTATTTACCAAAAACATCGCCTCCAGCATCCCCGGTATCGGAGGCGCTGCCTGCCCAGTGACAACCGCCAAGCGGCCGCGGTGTCCCGACCGCGCAAAGGCAGCATGGCCATCTGCTCTCTAAATCAGGACTTGCATGAACGGCCACACGAGGGTTTTACTGTCTCCTACTTCCAATCGGTGAAACCGACCTCCCTGTGAAGAGGCGGGAACAGACAAACCAGACGAGAAGACCCGATGGAGCTTTAACTAACTAGTCCAAAGAAAATAAACTCAACCGTTAAGGGGTAACAATACACTTTGTGGACTAACAGTTTTGGTTGGGGTGACCTCGGAGAATAGAAAATCCTCCGAGCGATTTTAAAGACTAGACCTACAAGTCAAATCACACTGTCGCTTACTGATCCAAAAATTTGATCCATGGAACAAGTTAGCCTAGGGATAGCAGCGCAATCCTAGTCAAGAGTCCATATTGACAACAGGGTTTACGACCTCGATGCTGGATCAGGACACCCCGATGGTGCAACCGCTGCCAAAGGTTCGTTTGTTCAGCGATCTGAGTTCAGGCCAGAGTAATCCAGGTCAGTTTCTATCTATTATGTATTTCTCCCAGTACGAAAGGACAAGAGAAATAAGGCCAACTTCAAAAAGCGCCTTAAATCAATTAATGACCTTATCTTACTTAATTTCACAAACAAACCCTGCCCTAGAAAAGGGCTTAGTTAAGGTGGCATAGCCCAGTAACTGCGTAAAACTTACACCTTTATACTCAGAGGTTCAAATCCTCTCCTTCACAGAATGTTCACAGTTAATACTCTAATACTGATCACCCCCATTCTCCTAGCTGTAGCATTTCTCACACTAGTAGAATGAAAAGTCCTGGCTACATACAGTTCTGAAAGGGCCCAGATGTCGTAGGCCCATACGGCCTACTCCACCCTATTGCTGATGCAATCAAGCTTTTTATTAAAGAACCACTATGACCTGCCACATCCTCAATCTCAATATTTATTCTAGCACCCATTCTAGCCCTAAGCCTAGCCCTAAGCATGTGAATTCCCTACCCATACTCTACCCCCTCATCAACAGAAACTTAGGAGTCCTATTTATATTAGCCACATCAAGCCTAGCCATATACTCAATCCTCTGACCAGGCTGAGCCCCCAGCTCAAAATACGCACTAACCGGAGCCCCGCGGGCTGTGGCACGGACAGTCTCGTATGAAGTGACGCCAGCAATCATCTCACCGTCAGCACTTCTGATAAACACACGGATCCCTCACCCTCTCCACATGAATTATTACACAGGAACAAGCATGACTAATTTCCCAGCATGACCCTTAGCAATAATGTGATTTATCTCAACATTAGCAGAAACAAACCTAGCGCCACTCGACCTCACCGAAGGAGAGTCCGAACCAGCCTCAGGCTTTAACGTAGAGTACGCAGCTGGACTGTTCGCCCTATTTTTCACAGCAGAATGTGCAAGCACCATTATCATAAATATTTTCACAACAACCCTGTTCCTAGGGGCATTTCACAGCCCATACACACCAAAACTTTACACAATCAACTTCGCCATCAAGGCGTTACTACTCACAGTCACTTACCAGTGAATCCAAGCATCCTACCCCCGATTCCGCTATGACCAACTAATGCACCGACCGTGAAAAAGCTTCCTGCCCCTAATGCTAGCCCTAGGCATGTGACACGCATCACTCCCCATCCTCCTGTCAAGCATCCCCCACAAACGTGAGAAATAGGTCTGGCAGAAGAGTTCCTTTTGAAAGGTTGTTGTTGAATTACGATGCCGGGATTCTTGGCCCCCGGAGGAGAAGAATTCAATCCGGGGCCAGAGACGAGGCTTGATCGCTCAGAGCTTTGGTGTAACAAAGTTTTATTAAAGTATAAAGGAGCTAGAGAAAGCTTCTGACATAGGCATCAGAAGGGGGCAGAAAGAGTACCCCCCTGCTAGTCTTTAGCTGGATGTTATATAGTCATCAGCAGTCTGTTAATGAAAGAAAGGAATGTCTTAAAACTTAGAATGGCACCAGGCCCCTCACACATAGGATGTATTTTGGGATAATCTTGGCTCCAAATGGTTCATCTTGGGCCATAAAAGGATTAACTTGAATCTTGAAGAAGGGCAGAGCACCATACAAATAGTGTTATTTACATAGCTTAAGATAAACATTTTCATAAGAAAAAGGCAATGGTTAACTTCAGGTGAAACCAGGTGTCATTATGGCAACACAGAATTTTAAGAGAAACCTCCTTTTAAATTATATAGAGAAGGAAAAATATCGCTAGTTTGTTTCCTCCTGCTGCTTAAGAGAGATAAAACGTCTGACACTTGCAGGCTATTTCCTCCGTTTGGAGACCCCTGGCCGGAATGCCTGTTACCCTCTCAGACTCATTAGATTATGATTAAACTCATAATTACCAAATGTCTCTTGTATATATAAACATTATAATAGCATTCACTTTATCTCTTACAGGACTGCTAGTGTATCAGTCTCACCTGATATCATCCCCTTTATGTCTGGAAGGAATGATATTATCCCTATTCGTTACAGCCACCCTAATAATCCTAAGCTCGCATTTCACCTTAGCCCGCATGATGCCCATCATCTTACGAGTTTTCACAGCCTGAGAAGCAGCACTAGGCCTATCCCTACTAGTAACGGTGTCAAACACATATGGCACTGACTACGTGCAAAACCTTAATCTACTCCAATGCTAAAATATACTGTTCCCACAGTAATACTTATACCCCTAACCTGATTATCAAAAAACAACATAATCTGAGTTAATTTTGCAATACATAGCCTGCTAGTCAGCCTCACAAGTCAGTGATAATAGCCTTAACGTTTCATCAGTCTTTTTCTCTGACTCTTTGTCCACACCACTATTAGTTCTAACCATATGACTTCTCCCCCTGATATTAATAGCCAGGCAACATCACCTACCGAAAGAAAACCTAACCCGAAAAAAAAAGATTTATCACTATATCAATCTTATTGCAACTATTCCTAATTATAACATTTACTGCCATGGAACTAATCTTCCTTTATATCCTATTCGAAGCAACACTAGTCCCAACACTTATTATTATTACCCGATGAGGGAACCGAACAGGACGCCTAAACGCCGGCCTTTACTTCCTATTTTATACACTAGCAGGACCCCTGCCCCTACGAGTTGCACTAATTTACATTCAAAATACAGGAGGCTCTTTAAACTTCCTGATCCTTCAATACTGAGTACAACCAGTGCCCAGCTCCTGATCCAGTGCTCTCATACGCCCAGCGTGCATAGCAGCTGTCAGCAAAATGCCACTGCAGGGCCTCCACCCCCGACGGCCCAGGGCCCACGGGGGAGCCCCCACCGCGGCCCCACGGTCCTTGCAGCGGCCCCGCTACAGCTGGGAGGATGCGGCACTCCACGAATCGCGTCGCTCCTAAACCCAGTAACCGGCCTATGGCACACCCATCCGTCATCCTGTCCTTACGAGGCATAATCGTGAGCAGCTCAATCCGCCTTCGCCACACGGACTTAAAGTCGTTCCTCGCACCCTCCTCCGTTAGCCACCCAGCGCTCGCTATCGTAGCTCTTCTCCTTCAGACGCCTTGAAGTTACACAGGGGCCACCGCCTGATAACTGCCCGTGCCTTACATCCTCCATACTTTTCCGCCTGGCAAACTCCAACTATGAACGAATCCACAGCCAAACAATAACTTTAGCCCGCGGCCTACCAACGTTTCTCCACTAATGCCCACCTGGTGACTCCTAGCAAGCCTACCTGACCTAGCTCTACCCCCAGCAATCAACCTGACCGGAGAACTATCTGTAGCAATATCAACCTTTTCATGATCTAACATTACAGTTATTTTAATAGGGTTAAGCATAGTAATTACTGCCCTATACTCCCTTTATATACTAATCACAACACAACGAGGCAAATATTCTCACCATATCAACAACATTTCACCTTCCTTCACGTGAGAAAACGCACTCATATCATTACACATTCTACCCCTACTAGTTTTACCCCTGAACCCCAAAATTATTCTAGGGCCCCTGTACTGTAAGTGTAGTTTAAAAAAGACTTTAGATTGTGAATCTAACAATAGAAGCCCATTATCTTCTTATTTACCGAAAAAGTACGCAAGAACTGCTAATTCTACGCCTCCATGTCTAACAACATGGCTTTTTCAAACTTTTAAAGGATGGTAGTTATCCGTGGGTCTTAGGAACCAAAAAATTGGTGCAACTCCAAATAAAAGTAATAAACGTATTCTCTTCCTTCACATTAACCACTCTACTTCCACTAACAGTACCCATCATAATAACAAGCTCCGACACCTACAAAACCTCCAATTACCCACTCTACGTAAAAACAACCATCTCGTGTGCCTTCACTACCAGCATAATCCCCACAATAATGCTTATGCACACAGGACGAGAAATAATTATTCAAACTGCCACTGACTGACCATCCAGACCCTCAGATTACCACTTAGCTTCAAAATAGACTACTTCTCAGTGATATTCACCCCAGTAACAGTATTAGTCACATGACCCATCATAGAATTCTCAGTATGATATATTCACTCAGACCCCAACATTAACCAGTTTTTCAAATATCTACTCCTATTTCTCATCACAATACTCATTCTTGTCACTGCAAACAACTCTTTCAACTATTTATCGGCTGAGAGGGAGTTGGAATCATGTCATTCTTACTTACTGGGTGATGATTCGGGCAAGCAGATGCGAGCACGGCAGCCCTACAGGCAAGCCGGCCCGGCCGCACCGCAGGGGCAAGCCTGCCCACCCGCACCGCAGAGGCAAGCCTGCCCACCCGCACCGCAGAGGCAAGCCTGCCCACCCGCACCGCAGAGGCAAGCCTGCCCACCCGCACCGCAGAGGCAAGCCGGTCCACCCGCACCGCACAGGCAAGCCGGCCCACCCGCACCGCACAGGCAAGCCTGCCCACCCGCACCGCACAGGCAAGCCGGTCCACCCGCACCGCAGAGGCAAGCCGGTCCACCCGCACCGCAGAGGCAAGCCTGCCCGGCCGCATTGGCAGCACTGGACTCATCCTGGCAACAGCATGATTCTTAGCCAGCCTTAACCCCTGAGACCTTCAGCAAGTCTTCATGCTAAAACCAGACAACTCCAGCCTACCCCTAATAGGCCTGGCAGTAGCTGCAACTGGAAAATGCGCACAGTTCGGCCTACGCCTGTGACTGCCCTCTGCATAGAAGGCCAGTCCCTGTCCAGCACCGCTTCACTCAAGTGCAACAGCAGCAGCGGGCATTTTTCTGCTAATCCGTTTCTACCCGTTAACAGAAAACAACAAATTTGCCCAATCCATTACACTATGCCTAGGGGCTATCACCACACTATTCACAGCAATATGCGCCCTCACCCAGAATGATATTAAAAAGATGATTGCCTTCTCTACATCCAGCCAACTAGACCTCATAAAAGTAACGATTGTCATCAACCAGCCCTACTTAGCATTTCTCCACATCTGCACCCACGCCTCCTTCAAAGCCGTTTTATTTATATGCTCTGGTTCTATTATCCACAGCCTAAATGATGACCAAGACATTCGAAAAACAGGGGGCCTATTCAAAGCAATACCATTTACCACCACAGCCCTCACTATCGGCAGTCTTGCCCTAACAGGAATACCCCTCCTCACCGGATTTTTCTCTAAAGACCTAATCATCGAATCCATCCACACGTCATATACCAACGCCTGAGCCCTTTTAATCACACTAATCGCCACCTCTTTCACAGCCATCTACAGTACTCACATTATTTTCTTTGCACTCCTAGGACAACCCCGATTCCCAACCCTGATTATTATTAATGAAAACAACCCCTTCCTAATTAACTCAATCAAACGTCTACTAATTGGAAGCCTTTTCACAGGATTTACCATCTCTAACAATATTCCTCCAACAACAATCCCCCAAATGACCATATCCTACTATCTAAAAATCACAGCCCTGGCAGTTACAATCGTAGGCTTTATCCTAGCACTAGAGATCAGCAACATAACCCATAACCTAAAATTTAGTTTTCCATCAAATACCTTCAAATTCTCCAACCTGTTAGGATATCACCCCACAGTTACACACCGCCTAGCTCCCTATATAAACTTAACAATAAGCCAAAAGTCAGCATCCTCCCTTTCAGACCTAATCCGACTAGAAAATATTTTACCAAAGACCACTTCACTAATCCAAATAAAAACATCCACCACAGTTACAAACCAAAAGGGCCTAATCAAATTATATTTCCTCTCCTTCCTAGTCACAATCCTCATCAGTACAATCTTATTTAATTTCCACGAGTAATCTCCATAATAACTACAACACCAATTAACAAAGATCAGCCAGTCACAATAACTAATGAAGTACCGTAACCATACAAAGCCGCAATTCCTATAGCTTCTTCACTAAAAAACCCAGAATGCCCTGTATCATAAATGACTCAATCCCCTAAACCATTGAATTTAAATACAATCTCCACTTCCTCATCCTTCAATACATAATAAGCCACCAAAAACTCCATTAACAAACCAGCAATAAACGCCCCCAAAACAGTCTTATTAGAAACCCAGATCTCAGGGTACTGTTCAGGGGCCATAGCCATTGGATAGCCAAAAACCACCATCATACCCCCCGAATAAATTAAGAAAACCATTAGACCTAAAAAAGACCTACCAAAATTCAATACAATACCACAACCAACTCCGCCACTCACAATTAAACCCAACCCCCCATGAACAGGTGAAGGTTTTGAAGAAAACCCTACAAAACCAATCACAAAAATAATACTCAAAACAAATACAATGTATGTTATCATTATTCTCGCCTGGAATCTAACCACGACTAATGACATGAAAAACCATCATTGTCATTCAACTACAAGAACACTAATGACCGACATTCGAAAGCCTCACCCACTGATAAAAATGGTAAACAACGCGTTCACCGACCTCCAGCCCCGTCAAACATCCGTCATGGTGGAACCGTGGCTCCCTCCTAGGCACCTGCCTCGTTCTACAAACCCTAACAGGCCTGCTCCTAGCAACACACTACACAGCCGATACAGCAACAGCGTTTCCTTCCGTCACCCACATTTGCCGAGATGTTACTTAGGCTGAATCATCTGATATACACACGCAAATGGAGCATCAATGTTTTTTATCTGCCTATTCATGCATGTAGGACGAGGCCTATATTACGGATCATATACTAGAAACATGAAACATCGGGGTAATTCTTCTATTTGCAACAATAGCCACAGCATTTATAGGGTATGACCTACCATGAGGACAAATATCATTCTGAGGAGCAACAGTCATTACCAACCTCCTCTCAGCAGTCCCATACGTTGGCACGAACCTAGTCGAGTGAGTCTGAGGAGGATTCTCAGCAGACACAGCAACCCTCCCCCGACTTCCTGCCTTTCGCTTCATCCTTCCATTTATCATCACACCCCTTGCCATAGTCCATCCACTTCTTCTCCACGAAACAGGATCCAACAATCCCCCAGGGATCTCAGCGGATGCAGACAAAATCCCATTTCATCCCTACTATGCCATCAAAGACATTCTAGGCGCCCAACTACCAGTCTTAGCCCTAATACTTCTAGTCCTATTCGCACCTGACCTACTTGGAGACCCAGATAACTACACCCCAGCAAACCCACTCAATACACGCCTCACATCAAACCTGAACGGTACTTCCTATTTGCATGCGCAATCCTACGATCAATCCCTAACAAACTAGGAGGAGTCGGGGCCCTGTCCTCTCAATCCTAATTCTACTTCTTACAGCCCCACTCCACACACCCAAGCAACGAAGCATGATATTCAACCAATCAGTCAATGCCTACTCTGAATTTTAGTAGCAGACCTATTAACACTCACGTGAATTGGAGGACAACCGGTCGAACACCCATACATCATTATCGGACAATTAGCATCTATTATATACTTCCCCCTTATTCTAGTACTAATACCAATAGCTAGCACGATCGAAAGCAATCTCTTAAAATGAAGACAAGTCTTTGTAGTACATTAAATATACTGGTCTTGTAAACCAGAGAAGGAGAACAACTAACCTCCCTAAGACTCAAGGAAGAAACTATAGCCCCCACTATCAACACCCAAAGCTGAAGTTCTATTTAAACTATTCCCTGAGACAATATAGCTCCCTAAACATTAAGAGCCTCCTTAGTATTAAATTTAACAAAACTTCTAAGAATCCAACACAAACTTCGCACTTTACAACCCTGCATACATAATCACACATCCAGTAGCACATGCTTCTATTCTCATATACACATGATACAAATGTTATCTAAAGCATGTGCACATAAAATTAATGTAATAAAGATATAACATGTATATAGTACATTATATGATCTACCCCATGCGTATAAGCAAGGATATAAATACTAATGTAACACGGACATAATATGTCTATAGTACACTACATGATTTGCCCCATGCATATAAGCAAGTACATGATATTCATTAATAGTACATAGCTTCCCCGGTGGCTCAGAGGTTAAAGCGTCTGCCTCCAATGCGGGAGACCTGAGTTCGATCCCTGGGTCGGGAAGATCCCCTGGAGAAGGAAATGGCACCCCACTCCAGTACTCTTGCCTGGAGAATCCCATGGACGGAGGAGCCTGGTAGGCTACAGTCCATGGGGTCGCAAAGAGTCGGACACGACTGAGCGACTTCACCTTCACCTTCACCTTCAGCGCATAGAATTGTTCATTGTACATAGCACATTTAAGTCAAATTCATTCTTGCCAACATGCGTTTCCCGCCCACTAGATCACAGGCTTAACGACCATGCCGCGTGAAACCAGCAACCCGCTTGGCAGGGATCCCTCTTCTCGTTCCAAGCCCATTAATCATGGGGGTCGCTATTTAATGAACTTTATCAGACATCTGGTTCTTTCTTCAGGGCCATCCCACCTAAAATCACCCACTCTTTCCTCTTAAACAAGACATCTCGATGGACTAATGACTAATCAGCCCATGCTCACACGTAACTGTGCTGTCTTACACTGGTATTTTTTAATTTGGGGGGATGCTTGGGCTCAGCTATGGCCGTCTGAGGCCCTGACCCAGAGCATGAATTGTAGCTGGGCTTAACTGCATCGTGAGCATAACCATAATGGTAGGCACGAGCATCACAGTCAATGGTCACAGGACATACAACATCATGCTATACATCACTCACCCGGATTCCACGTCATACTTCCCCCCGGATTCCACGTCATACTCTACATCACTCACCACTCCCCCCGGATTCCACGTCATACTCTACATCACTCACCACTCCCCCCGGATTCCACGTCATACTCTACATCACTCACCACTCCCCCCGGATTCCACGTCATACTCTACATCACTCACCACTCCCCCCGGATTCCACGTCATACTCTACATCACTCACCACTCCCCCCGGATTCCACGTCATACTCTACATCACTCACCACTCCCCCCGGATTCCACGTCATACTCTACATCACTCACCACTCCCCCCGGATTCCACGTCATACTCTACATCACTCACCACTCCCCCCGGATTCCACGTCATACTCTACATCACTCACCACTCCCCCCGGATTCCACGTCATACTCTACATCACTCACCACTCCCCCCGGATTCCACGTCATACTCTACATCACTCACCACTCCCCCCGGATTCCACGTCATACTCTACATCACTCACCACTCCCCCCGGATTCCACGTCATACTCTACATCACTCACCACTCCCCCCGGATTCCACGTCATACTCTACATCACTCACCACTCCCCCCGGATTCCACGTCATACTCTACATCACTCACCACTCCCCCCGGATTCCACGTCATACTCTACATCACTCACCACTCCCCCCGGATTCCACGTCATACTCTACATCACTCACCACTCCCCCCGGATTCCACGTCATACTCTACATCACTCACCACTCCCCCCGGATTCCACGTCATACTCTACATCACTCACCACTCCCCCCGGATTCCACGTCATACTCTACATCACTCACCACTCCCCCCGGATTCCACGTCATACTCTACATCACTCACCACTCCCCCCGGATTCCACGTCATACTCTACATCACTCACCACTCCCCCCGGATTCCACGTCATACTCTACATCACTCACCACTCCCCCCGGATTCCACGTCATACTCTACATCACTCACCACTCCCCCCGGATTCCACGTCATACTCTACATCACTCACCACTCCCCCCGGATTCCACGTCATACTCTACATCACTCACCACTCCCCCCGGATTCCACGTCATACTCTACATCACTCACCACTCCCCCCGGATTCCACGTCATACTCTACATCACTCACCACTCCCCCCGGATTCCACGTCATACTCTACATCACTCACCACTCCCCCCGGATTCCACGTCATACTCTACATCACTCACCACTCCCCCCGGATTCCACGTCATACTCTACATCACTCACCACTCCCCCCGGATTCCACGTCATACTCTACATCACTCACCACTCCCCCCGGATTCCACGTCATACTCTACATCACTCACCACTCCCCCCGGATTCCACGTCATACTCTACATCACTCACCACTCCCCCCGGATTCCACGTCATACTCTACATCACTCACCACTCCCCCCGGATTCCACGTCATACTCTACATCACTCACCACTCCCCCCGGATTCCACGTCATACTCTACATCACTCACCACTCCCCCCGGATTCCACGTCATACTCTACATCACTCACCACTCCCCCCGGATTCCACGTCATACTCTACATCACTCACCACTCCCCCCGGATTCCACGTCATACTCTACATCACTCACCACTCCCCCCGGATTCCACGTCATACTCTACATCATTCACCACTCGCCCCGGATTCCACATCATACTCTACATCATTCACCACTCGCCCCGGATTCCACATCATACTCTACATCGCTCACCACTCCCCCCGGATTCTCCCCCCGCCCCTTAAATACTTACCACCTTTTTTAACACGCTTCTCCCTAGATACTTAGTTAAACATCGCATTTTCAATACTCAAATTAGCACTCCAACCAAAGTAAGTATATAAGTGCCTGGGTCTCCCTCATGACACATAGTTAATGTAGCTTAAACTTAAAGCAAGTCACTGAAAATGCCCAGATGAGTATATTAACTCCATAAACACATAGGTTTGGTCCCAGCCTTCGTGTTAACTTTCAGTAAACTTACACATGCAAGCACCCACACCCCGGTGAGAACGCCCTCTGAGTCAGCAAGACTAAGGGGAGCGGGTATCGAGCACACATCTGTAGCTCGTGACACCTTGCTTACCCACCCCCTCCCCGGGAAACAGCAGCGACAAAAATTAAGCCATAAACGAAAGTTTGACTAAGTTATATTGACTAGGGGTAGTTAATCTCGTGCCAGCCACCGCGGTCATACGATTAACCTGAGCTAACAGGAATACAGCGTAAAACATGTTTAAGCACTACACCAAATAGAGTTAAATTTTAATTAAACTGTAAAAAGCCATAATTACAATAAAAATAAATGATGAAAGTAACTCTATAATAGCTGACACACTATAGCTAAGAACCAAACTGGGATTAGATACCCCACTATGCTCAGCCCTAAACACAAATAATTACAAAAACAAAATTATGTGCCAGAGTACTACTGGCAACAGCCTAAAACTCAAAGGACTTGGCGGTGCTTTACACGAGGAGCCTGTTCTATCCGGCAATGTGAGAGCACAACATGGTGGGCAGACTTGTGGGCACGGTGGGGGGAGGAGAGGCCTGGGTGAACTGAGAGAGGAGCAGGGAAGCACGCACATGCGGGCATCGCTAGCTACGTGCAGGGCTGCGTGACAGAGGCCCGAACCTGGCGCCCTGTGAGCCCCAGAGGGGTGGATGGGGCGGGGCGGGAGGGAGTTCCAAGCGGCAGGGGACACGCGCATCCTGGCGGCTGAGTCGCACAGTGTGCGACGGGAGCCAGCACAACAGCGTGAAGCGGTTACCCCCGATTAAAAATAGAATTAAAGACGAAAGATATAACCTTGCCTTCGAGGAACTCACGGTCTGGCAGAGACGTACACAGTAAATAAACACAGTGAAATAATTCCGCAGATAACTAACAGTAATTCTCATAAGTGCTGCAAAGGAAAGTACCGACTACCCGGACAGTCGAAAACAGGGGAACAGAACCAAGTCCTGGGATGCAGCGAGAGCGACCCTGAGGAAGTGCAGTCCCCCTAAACCACAGGGGACGTGTTCCAAGCCCCCACTGGAGGACCGAGACTGAGAATAGTCTCAAGCTTCATATACGCTTTTTTCTCTGTATGTACATTGTCAGAATAAAGTGGGGCTTCCCTGGTGGCTCAGACAGTAAAGAATCCGCCTGCAACGCGGGAGACCTGGGTTCGATCCCTGGTCGGGAAGATCCCTTGGAGGAGGGAATGGCTACCCACTCCAGTTTCCTGCCTGGAGAATCCCATGGACAGAGGAGCCTGGGGGGCTACAGTCCACGGGGTCCCAAAGCGTCGGAGACGACTGAGCGACTCAGCCCAGCATGAAGAATAACATTAAATGTGTAGGCGAGGCACAGGAAAAGATTAGGAACAGGAACAATAAAACAGAACAGCTACAACCACATGCTAAAGCAAGAGGGACGTGAATGTGGTCTCCCCGTCTCTGTTCCAAAATATCCTGCACAAACATCAGGCCTTGGCCATTTTAGCGCAGCGCTCTGCGTGCTGTGACCTCAGTTTCGGCAGCCTGAAACGTGGCAGCCAGACCAGCAGGAGCTTCTTTTTGCTTCTTCGCCGTTTCCCAGGAAGAAGACTCGTTCTCAGTCTTAGCAACTTCAGCATACGACTTTCTTTTCTTTCCTTATTAAGCCGAGAGCTTTTACCTGTTCACTTAATGGAAGCACTCACAGCTTCCTGTTGGCGTGTGGGAATGGCCAGCATCACGACCCTGGTGCTTTGGGGCCACCATTAAATAAACTCAGAGCCCCTCGAACAGGAGCACCGTGACACATGGCAGCCAGCCTGGGAACCCTGACAGCCGCTGACTGAAGGGCAAGATGCCCCTGACAAAGGGCGACCCAGGCCCAGGCTGCAGAGAGCCACTGCGCGAGAGTTCACCATGCCACAAGGAAGGGCACACAGTTTTAAACTAAGGAGTTGTTTATTTCTGGAACTTTCCATTTAACATTTTTATACTATGGGATCACAGGTAACTGAAAATACTGGTAGCTCAGACAGTAAGGAATCCACCTGCAATGCAGGAGACCCTAGTTAGATCCCAGGGTCTGGAAGATCCCCTGGAGAAGGGAATGGCTACTCAATCCCGTGTTATTGCCTGGAAAATTCCATGAACAGAGGGGCCTGGCAGGCTACAGTCCGTGGGCTCACAAAGAGTCAGACACGGCTGAAACCACCGCGGGTCAAATCCTGCGGTAGTTAAGCTGAGGGTTCGGCTTCCCAGGTGGCTCAGTGGTAAAGAGTCTGCCTGCCAAAGCAGGAGATGCAGGAGACGCGGGCTTGATCCCTGGGTCAGGAAGATCCCCTGGAGCAGGACATGGCACCCATTCCAGTATTCTTGCCTGGAAAATCTCACGGCAGAGTCTGGCGGGCTGCAGTCCATGGGGTCCCAAAGTGTGGGACACGGCCGAGCAGCCAGGCACTCACGCAGGAGCGGGCCAGTGGAGAGAACAGGAAGCATCACCACGTGAAAGCAAGCATCCTAAGGAGGAAAGGCACACGTGCAAATACGCCTGCAGGCAGGAAGAAACGCGGCCCAGGAGAAAGAGCGGAGAGAGTGAAAGAGAAGCGAAGTCGCTCAGCCGTGTCCGACTCTGTGTGACCCCATGGACTGTAGCCTATCAGGCTCCTCCATCCATGCGATTCTCCAGGCAAGAGTGCTGGAGTGGATTGCCATTTCCTTCTCCAGGGGATCTTCCCGACCCAGGAATCGAACCGGGGTCTCCCGCATCGCAGGCAGACGCTTTACCGTCTGAGCCACCAGGGGAGAGAGTGAGGCCGTGACCTAATATATGGAGAGCGAGGGAACGCGGGAGAGACGGGCCAAGGCCAGAAGGCACAGCTCTTTAGAGACCGCGTGTAAAACACGGAGCTTCCACAGATGCAGAGAACAGACCTGTCCGGCCACAGGGGCGGGGAGGGGCAGAGGAGGAGTGGGAGTCTGGTTCAGTAGAAGCCACTGTCATACATGGAACAGATGAACAGCAGGTCCTGCGGCTCAGCACAGGGAGCTATACCAGATATCCTGGGATAAACCATAATAGCAAAGGGCATTAACAATGTTTGCATGTACGTAAACTGAGTCACTTAGCTGTTCAGCAGAAATTAATACAACATTGTAAATAACTATATTTCAATAAATACAGATTCAAAAGGAGAAAATAAAACGTGGAGTTTTATTCAAAGAGCAACAGAAGCCTTCAAGGTTTTAACCAGGATGCAAATAATCAGAAATATGGTTTTGAAAAGTTATGGGTTTAGGTGTGAAACTGTATACTCCAAGCCCAAAGAGTCACAGACATATTTTCGATTGTAAGGGGATTTAAAGAACTTTTTCAAACTAGATCAGCACAATGATAAAATATCTCTTCAGCAAGGAAAATTGAAAACTGACATTTTATAGATTAAAAGTCCTCAGGGAGTGTATGTCAAACTATGTTCCTTGAGAATTCCTTTCCTTTATGTGGTGTCTATATATTAGCCAAGTTTGAGAATTGCTGCTCCAGCAGTTGGATGGAGAATGAACTGGAAGGGTGTACAAGTGGCTATGAAATGAAAAGACGCTTGCTCCTTGGAAGAAAAGCTATCACCAACCTAGACAGCATATTAAAAAGCAGAGACATTACTTTGCCAACAAAGGTCCATCTAGTTAAAGCTATGGTTTTTCCAGTGCTCATGTATAGATGTGAGTTGGACTATAAAGAAAGCTGAGTGCCAAAGAATTGATGCTTTTGAACTGTGGTGTTAGAGAAGACTCTTGAGAGTCCCTCAGACTGCAAGGAGATCAAACCGGTCCATTCTAAAGGAAATCAGTCCTGAATATTGATTGGAAGGACTGATGATGAAGCTGAAGCTCCAATACTTTGGCCAGCTGATGTGAAGAGCTGACTCACTGGAAAAGACCCTGATGCTGGGAAAGATTGAAGGCAGGAGGAGAAGGGGATGACAGAGGATGAGATGGTTGGACGGCATCACCGACTCAATGGACATGAATTTGAGCAAGCTCCAGGAGATGGTGATGAACAAGGAGGCCTGGTGTGCTGCATAATGGGGTAACAAAGAGTCGGATATGACTGAGCAACTGAACTGAACGAGTGGCTAAGACAAAAATGTGGAAGTTACGGTGAGGGTGCAGAAACTGTGGTGGTTTAGAGTCGAGTCTGGAGACGGCGATGGCACCCACTCCAGTGCTCTAGCCTGGAAAATCCCAGGGATGGCGGAGCCTGGTGGGCTGCCATCCATGGGGCCGCACCGAGTCGGACACGACTGAAGCGACTTAGCAGCAGCAGCGGGAGCGTAGAGTCATGGCAATAAGGCTGAAAGATGCAGGCTCCTAAAGGCACAATGTTTGACACTGACGAGATCAGTGATTAAGGAAGACAGAGGTTCTCAGGCTTGACAATGAGGTTTCAGGTATATACAGCTGAGTTGGTAGTTGTTGGTGAGAAAACGAGGTAACAATCATGCCCCGCCTTTTATGTACTAGGTACTATTCTAATCACCCTCAAACCAATCAAATTTTTACAAATCTCAGGAGACAAGAGCTATTATTATCCTTAGTTTACTGACATGGAAACGGAGGCTCAGAGAGGTCAAGGCACATACCTAAGATCACACAGCTGCTAAATAGCAAAGATGGTGAAATGAAAACGAAAGCCACTCACATGTGTCCGTCTCTCTGTGACCCCATGGACTGTGGCCCACCAGCTTCCTCTATTCATGGAATTCTCCAGGCCAGAATACTGGAGTGGGTAGCCGGTCGCTTCTCCAGGGGATCTTCCCAGCCCAGGGCGCCCGCATTGCGGGCAGACCCTCTACTGTCTGAGCCACCAGGGCAGCCCAGCAAAGATGGGAGTACAAGAAGGAGCAAGCCAGCAGCAGAAGAAAAAGATCTCCACTCTGGAGAGTCTAATTCTGAGATTCTTATGAGTTATGCAAGCAGAAATGTGGAGAAAACATGTGGCTATAAGTTGGGGCTCAGAAGGGAATCTAAGACAGGAATAACAATTTGGGAAGCATTTGAATATTTAAAGGATTCAACCTGGATGTGAGAACACTAGAATTTGTAGCATGAGAAAAAATGATAGTTTAATACAAAGCCTTGAGAACATAAAGCAATTGAAGTTTAAATACATATAGTGAGTACAAAGAAGGAGCAGTCAAAAAAAATAAGGAGGAGCAAGTCAGCAGCAGAAGAAAAAGATGTCAACTCTGGATAGTCTAATCAGGGTGGAGGTGGGTGCTATTGCTAAAGAAGTGATGTGGGAAACGTGTCTCAAGTCGGAGCATCAATTATATTCACGGCTTTTAGAGTTCAGGGAGAAAAGACGGCCAACAGAATGGGAGAAGTTACTTGCAAATCACATATCTCATAAGGGACTTGTGTCTAGAATATGCAAGGAACTCTGCAACAAAATACTAAAAAGATAAATGATCCAATTTAAATATGGGAAAGGATCGTTTTGGAGTGGTGAAAATGTTCTGTAATTGATTGTGGTGATGGCTGTACTATCTGAATACACGGAAAACCACTGAACCAAAATCCATTGAAATTATCTTATCTGGCTGAATTATATAGGATATAAATTATATTCCCCTCCCCCAAAAAAAATCTGTTTTTTAAAAATGAGAGCTGTGGTACATATACACAATGAAGTATTACTTAGCCATTAAAAAGAATACATTTGAATCAGTTCTAATGAGGTGGATGAAACTGGAGCCAATTATACAGAGTGAAGTAAGCCAGAAAGAAAAACACCAGTACAGTATACTAACACATATATATGGAATTTAGAAAGATGGTAATGATATCCCTGTATGCGAGACAGCAAAAGAGATACACATGCATAGAACGGACTTTTAGACTCTGTGGAAGAGGGAGAGGGTGGGATGATTTGGGAGAATGGCATTGAAACATGTATACTATCATGTAAGAAACGAAGCGCCAGCCTATGTTCGATACAGGATACAGGATGCTTGGGGCTGGTGCACAGGGATGATCCAGAGAGAGGATATGGGGTGGGAGGTGGGAGGGGGATTCAGGATTGGGAGCTTGTATACACCCGTGGCTGATTCATGTCAATGTATGGCAAAACCAATACAGTATTGTAAAGTAAAATAAAGTAAAAATAAAATTTAAAAAAAATTTAATTTAATTTAAAAAATAAAAAAATAAAAATAAATAAATAAAATAAAAATGTGGTCAAGTTAGGAGAAAACTGTAAGCTTTAGGGGATCCTAAATTAGCCAAGATTAGATGACAGTACTTAACCATCAAAGACAAGAATGAAGCGATTACTATAATTAGTAGCAGAACCAGAGTGATGTGAGAGCGTTTTGCCTGCTAGACATCACTTAATGAATAATGAAGTAGCTAGAAACGAAATGGGTGGTCAGCTCACAAAAGCATTGCTTGGACTATGTAACTGGAAAAAGTTCTAAGCATGGTATCAGTTAAATACTGTGGCATAGCTAGCTCCAAAACCTAGTGGATTCACAATCGTTTTCCTAAAGGCGTGGGTCAGCAATCTGCTCTGGGCTCAGCTAAATAGTTATTCATGGTGTTTCATTCATTTGGTGGCTCAGCTGATGTGAAGTGATCTGAAATCACCTCTCACCAAGTCAGGAGTTGGCAGACAGACAAGTAGACTGTCTCATTTCCTCACTAGTCCTCCCAGTAGGCCAGCTTTATCCACACATAGTAGGTCTTCAGATTCACACAACAGAACTCCGTGCAAAAGCAATTTTTCAACCTTCCTCTTTCATCACATTTTCTAACTTCCTGTGGACCCAAGTAAATCACATTAGCAAGCTCAAATTCAAGCCTAGAATTAAGTGGATCTCCTGTATGGAGACATTACAAACATTCATGTCCAGGCATCACTTAAGGCCTTGAGATTTAGAGGCTTTCCTGGCAGTTCAGGGGCTAACACTTTGCCTTCCAGGGCAGAGGGTGTGGATTCAATTCCTGCTCCGAGAGGTAAGCTCCCATATGCCTTGAGGCCAAAAGACCAAGCATAAAACAGAAGTGCTTTTTAACAAGTTCAATAAAGACTTCAGAATTTGTTGGTGTTCACTCAGTCATGTCCAGCTCTTTGCAACTCCATGGACCACAGCACACCAGGCTCCTCCGTCCTCCACTATCTCCCGGAGTCTGCCCAAATTCATGTCCATTGAGTTGATGATGCCCTCAAGCCAGCTCATCCTCTCTCATATCCCCATCTCCTCCTGCCCTCAGTCTTTCCCAGCATCAGGATCTTTTCCAATGAGTCAGCTCTTCACATCAGTTCAGTTAAGTTCAAGTGCTCAGTCGTGTCTGACTCTTTGCCACCCCAAGGACTGCAACACGCCAGGCTTCCCTGTCCATCACCAACTCCCAGAGCTTGCTCAAACTCAGGTCCATTGCATCAGTGATGCCATCCAACCACCTCATCCTCTGTCATCCCCTTCTCCTCCTGCCTTCAATCTTTCCCGGCATCAGGGTCTTTTCCAGTGAGCCAGTTCTTCATATCAGATGGCCAAAGTATTAGAGTTTCAGCTTCAACATCAGTCCTTCCAAAGAATATTCAGGACTGATTTCCTTTAGGATGGACTGGTTGGATCTCCTTGCAGTTCAAGGGACTCTCAAGAGTCTTCTCCAACACCACAGTTCAAAAGCATCGATTCTTCAGCGCTCAGCTTTTTTTTTTTTAATTAATTTATTTTTTTATAGTCCAACTCTTACATCCATACATGACTACTGGAGAAACCATAGCCTTGACTAGATGGACCTTTGTTGGCAAAGTAATGTCTCTGCTTTTGAATATGCTGTCTAGGTTGGTCATAGTTTTTCTTCCAAGGAGGAAGTGTCTTTTAATGTCATGGCTGCAGTCACCATCTGCACTGATTTGGGAGCCCCAAAAATAAAGTCAGCTACTGTTTCCACTGTTTCCCCATCAATTTGCCATAAAGTGATGGGACTGGATGCCACGATCTTAGTTTTCTGAATGTTGAGTTTTAAGCCAACTTTTTCACTCTCCTCTTTCACTTTCATCAAGAGGCTCTTTAGTTCTTCTTTTCTGCCATAAGAGTGGTATCATCTGCATATTTGAGGTTATTGATATTTCTTCTGGCAATCTTGATTCCAGCTTGTGTTTCTTCCAGTCCAGCGTTTCTCATGATGTACTCTGCATAGAAGTTAAATAAGCAGGGTGACAATATATAGCCTTGACGTACTCCTTTCCCAATTTGGAACCAGTCTGTTGTTCCATGTCCAGTTCTAACTGTTGCTTCTTGACCTGCATACAGATTTCTCAGGAGGTGGGTCATGTGGTCTGGTATTACCATCTCTTTAAGAATTTTCCAGTTTTTTGTGACCCACACAGTCAAAGGCTTTGGCATAGTCAATAAAGCAGAAGTAGATGTTTTCCTGGAAGTTTTGCTTTCTTGATGATCTGATGGATGTTGGCAATTTGATCTCTGGTTCCTCTGCCTTTTCTAAATCCAGCTTGAACATCTGGAAGTTCACAGTTCACATACTGTTGAAGCTGGGCTTGGGGAATTTTGAGCATTACTTTGCTAGCATGTGAGATGAGTGTAATTGTGCACTCATCTCATCAGGTGGCCAAAGAATTGGAGTTCCAGCTTCAGCATCAGTCCTTCTAATGAATATTCAGGGTTCATTTCATTTAGCATTGACTGGTTTGATCTCCTTGTTGTACAAGAGACTCTCAAGAGTCTTCTCCAACACCACACTTCAAAAGTATCAATTCTTTGACCTTCAGCCTTCTTTATGGTCCAACTCTCACATCTGTGCATTACTACTGAAAAAACCATAGCTTTGACTTCCTGTGGATCCAAGTAATTCATATGACCAAGCTCAAATTCAAGTCTAGAATTGAGCAGGTCTCTGGTATGAAGATATAAATTTTACAAACATTCATATCCAGGTGTTGCTTAAAGTCTTGAGATTTAGGGAGTTCCCTTTCAATGCAGAGGGTGTGCAGATTCGATTCCTATTCAGGGAGGTGAAAGCCCACATACCTCGCGACCAAAACGCCAAAACATAAAACAGAAGCAATATTGTAACAAGTTCAATAAAGACTTTTAAAATGGTCCACATCAAAAAAAAAAAAAAAAAGCCTTGAGATTTAATGAGATCACTAAAGGAAAAAGAAGAATTCTAGGAACTGAACCCTAGAATATTACAACTTTTAGAAAATCAGGCACCTTAGGGTATACCAGTGGGAGAAAACCAAAAAGGATCAGTCAGAAAATTAGGGGGGAAACTCCATAAAAGGATGGTGCTCCAGACGGTTAGAGTAAGTATTTAAGGAGAAAAAGAGTCATCAACTGTCAGGTGAGATAAATGAGAACTGTAAAGCCATGTTGAACACAGCAGTGTGGAAGTGACATGCGGCCTGTGACCTGAGTACCCGCCACACCCCAGGTTCAGAGAAGGGGTAGGGCTTTCAGGTCTGAACAGAATAGTTTTAAGACAGAAATGAGACAGTAGTTGGTAGCTGCAGGACACTGTTCCTGATATAGTACCTAGGAAAGCATGACGCATTTCTAAAACCGTATTTTGAAGAGATTGGAGAACTGGGCAAATAATACAGACAAAACGAAACAGAGGTGGTAGGATATGGCCAGTAAGTGAATATGTCCATTGTAAATGGACAACTGAGGCAAACCCAGGAACGAGCAACACATGAGCATTAGCAGAGGGAGAAAATGGAGGGAAAGATGTCGTAATTAAGTCCATAGCTAAGCTGATAGATTCTATTTCTCCCAACTTTATTGACAAAAGTTGTATATATACATTTAGGTGACCAACAAGATGATTCCATATACACATGTATCATTAAATGATCGCCATATTCAAGTAATTAACATATCCGTCATCTCATATGGTCGCCATTTTTTTGTATGTGAAGGGAGAACACGTGAGGTCTACTCTTGGCAAAACGTCAAGCTTACAGTATACTATTAACTATAGGCACTATGCTGTACATTAGGTCCCCAGAGAATATTCATCTTACAGCTGAAAGCTTGCACCCTTTGTCCAGCATTTCCCTGTTTCCCCCAAGCCACAGCCCCTGACAACCACCATTCCACCATCCGCTTCTACGAGTCTGACTCTTTTTAGATGCCACATATAACTGAAATCATACAGTGTTTGTTTTTCTCTAACTTATTTCACTTCCTAATGCCCTCAAGATCCATTCATTTTGTTACAAGTGGCAGAATTTCCCTCCTTCTCACAGCTGAAAAATATCCCTGTGTGTGTGTGTGTGCCACAGTTTCTTTATTCACCCATCAGGGGACAGACACTTAGGTTGATGCCATAATCCTGGCTATAGTCCACAACGCTGAAAAGAACACGGGGATACAGATATCACTTTGAGGCACTGTAATCATGCTTGTTTCACAACTGAAGGATTGCTAACAGTTAAAGTTCAGGGGTTTGGTGGACTGGCTCCTGTTTCACTTAGACCTTTTTGCTCTCTTTCGGCCTTTGCTCCTGTTTTTCGGGAAATGCATGACCACTGGCCCATAGAACAAATGTGCTGATCTGGAGAGTGTAAAGACCACGCCCGGTGCCAACATCAGCAAGGCATCGCTTGACAGGAAGAGCAGCGTAGCCCCAGCACACGGCCTGCAGCCATTTCCGGCTTCCCCTCTTCTGTAAATCCCAGATAACACCTGGGGGGTTGGGAGTCGGTTCTTTTGGACAGTAGTCCACCATCTCCCCAGGTTGCAAACTTCCTTAAAATAAAGCTACTTTTCCCTTACCCAGCACTTGCCTCTCAGTAAGATTTCTTTTTTTTTTTTTAATTATTACTTTATTTTTCTTTACAATACCGTATTGGTTTTGCCATACATTGACATGAATCCACCATGGGTGTATATGAGATCCCAATCCTGAATCCCTCTCCCACATCCCACCCCATTTCCTCTCTCTGGATCACTCTTGAGCAACAAGCAACGGACCCTGAGTTCTATAACAATGCTGACTTCATTTCCTCTGGATGTAAACCCAGAACTGAGATTGCTGAATCAGACAATACTTCTATCACTGATTTCTTAAGAAAGTGCCTATTATACAGAGTGAAGTAAGCCAGAAAGAAAAACACCAATACAGTATACTAGCGCATATGTATGGAATTTAGAAAGATGGTAACGATAACCCTGTATGCGAGACAGCAAAAGAGACACAGATGTACAGAACAGTCTTTTGGACTCTGTGGGAGAGGGCGAGGGTGGGATGATTTGGGAGAATGGCATTGAAACATGTATACTATCATATGAAATGAATCGCCAGTCCAGGTTTGATGCAGGATACTGGATGCTTGGGGCTGGTGCACTGGGATGACCCAGAGGGATGGTACAGGGAGGGAGGTGGGAAGGGGTTCAGGATGGGGAACACACGTACACCCGTGGAGGATTCATGTTGATGTATGGCAAAACCAATACAATACTGTAAAGTAGTTAGCCTCCAATTAAAATAAATAAATTTAAATTTAAAAAAAAAAAAAAACAAACAAATATACCATACTGTTTTTCATAACAAAAAGCTATGACAAACCTAGACAGCGTTTAGGTTTAAAAATCAGAGACATGACGTTGCTGACAAAGGGTCGTCTAGTCAAAGCTATGTTTCCTCCAGGAGTTATGGACAGAGGTGGGAAGTGGACCATAAAGAAGGCTGAGTGCCGAAAAACTGATGCTTTAGAACTGTGGTGTTGCAGAAGACTCTTGCAAGTCCCTTGGATGGCAACGGAGATCAAACTAGTCAATTCTAAAGGAAATCAACACCGAATATCCGTTGAAAGGACTATTGCTGGAGTTGAAGCTATCATACTTCCGCCACCTGATGCAAAGAGCTGACTTACTGGAAAAGACTGACGCTGAGAAAGATTGAAGGCAAGAGGAGACGGTGGCAGCAGAGGACGAGGTGGCCAGACAGCATCCCTGACTCGGTGGACGTGAATTTGAGCAAACTCCCGGAGACTGTGGAGGCGCCTGGCGCGCTGCACTCCCCGGGGTCACGGGTGAGAGCCAGCGCAGCGCGGGACGACGGAGCAGCAGCGACAGCCTGGCCGGATGCACAGCGCCTCAGGAAGCTCTCCTCCCGCTCTCCAGGCCGCCTCCTCACTTTGCCGTGATCTCCTCTGCCTTGCAGAGGCTTTTCGCTCGACATAGTCCTGCTTGTCTGTTTTTCTTTTACTGTTTATGCTCTTGGTGTCATATCCAAAAAGTCCCTGCCAAGGCCGGTGTCGAGGCGCCCCCGCCTGGGCCTCGCGCGCATCCGTCAGGCCTCCTCACTGCTTCGCTGGTGCTGTCACGTCTGCCTGCTTCCCTGGAAACTCGAGTCCGTCTCCTCTGGTTTGCTTTCTCAGTACAGCCCTCCTGGAGGACCCACTGGGGCTTTACAACATCCTACCTGAAACCTAAAGTTTTCAGGTGGGAACTTTTGTCCATGAATGACTGCTAAAATTACTATTTCTGTGGGGGGATATATCAGAGACTTTGTATTCCTCCACCTTGCTGACCCTGAGCAAACATTTTAAAGCCAGAGTATTCGTTAATAGTTTTTGGAAGAACTAGGATGGACATTTCTTACACGTAGCACGCAGCACCCTTCCCGGCACACTCAAAATCCCCATCTGATGCGTATCTCAATGTTCTCCTCCTGGGCCAGGAAACTCTTGGGGAAAAAAAAAATCGTAGGTCAAAAACCACTATGCCTAAAATTTTTTAAAAATTAAAAAAAAAGAACTATGCCAAAGACCTTCCCATATGCCAAGCTCCCCCATCCTGCCTGTCCCAACTTCAGAATTACAACCTCTGCCTCCATTTCTATATGTTGTAAGCCCTGCCCCATCACATTTAACCTCTCAGGAGACCTAATTTGCTTATACATCCAGAGTGAAACGGGAAAGAGGGAACATTACTGAAAACAGTCATTCCCATCATTTACTCTCATTGGACTGAAGGGAATTTGAACCCTAATGGTTTAAGATGGGAAACAAAGAAATATTATTTCCTCATTCTCCTTAGCCGTACCTTTCAAGTCTTCCTGGTTTATTACGTTATTTGGGCAAACGCACCTGACCGCACCTCCTGACATTACTCAATATTTGCTTGAGTGAAAGAGACTGAGGCAAACGGAAGGAGGGGCTCCCAGTACTGTCTGTCCATCACCCATAAAGAGCCAGCCCAGCCTCAGCGTTCCCGAGCGCGGCTGGAGAGATGAGGCCGCCACGCCAGCTCCCCCTCACGGGGCTGCTATTCTTCTCTCTTATTCCAAGTCAGCTGTGCCAGATGTGTGGTGAGTAGGCTTCGAGCTAAGCCGCTCTGAACTCTGAGCGTTGAGTATGGCAGTCTCCTGGAGGCTACCGTGTATTACCTGAGAAAAGGCCCGGTTCCAAGGCTGGATGTCGCTGGGCTCCATGCGTGACCTACAGGGTGACAGGAGATGGGGCGGACGGGTCTACGATGCGTGTTACTCTAAGAGGGCTCGGAGGTTCAGTATTAACTCCTTTCTCTCTTCTTCCCAGGCTAAGATCCTTTCTACCCCCACAGCCCTGTCAAGGAGCTGTCTTTACTCTTTCATTTTTAAGAACAGAAAATTCATGACCTCAGAAAAGTTTTCAGATCATGGAAAGATATCTTGTGACTTTGAGATACAATCTATTTTTAAGAAGTTCAACCCAGAGGTTTGGGGTTAACTCCTTGTAACTACACAGAAAAAAGTAATGTTAATACTGTCTTTCAAATCATGAAGATTGCTCTCTTGTCCTTACTGAATTTAGATATTCTAAGCTGTATATCTTCCTCTTTTCAACTCTTCCCCACGGGACATGGGTAAAAACCCATCATCTCTCCTTTGGGTGGAGGCTCCAGAGACTATGTGATTCTATTAAAAAATACTAAGTGAGTAAAGCAAACGCTGGTCTCAGGTCTAGTGTGGCCCCTTAGTAACTGAATGAACCAGTGCTTTTTCAACGTTCATTTGTTTATTTGGCTGTGCTGGGTCTTAGTGGTGGCATGTGGGATCTAGTTCCCTGGCCAGGAATCGAACCTGGAGCCCCTGCTTCGGAAGCACAGAATTTTAACCACTGGACGGACAGGGAAGTCCCATGAATCATTTTAGCTTCATCCATAAATGAAGAATAACCAAAGAAGGTTGTTGAAGCAGGTGATTTCTTACAGTATTATATAGCTCACAAGTTCATAATTTCTCTATTGGAATTCTTTACCATGGAGTTGAGCTTCAAACCGGGCCAACGGTGATGCTGCTGTGTGGCACCAGCCGTGGCGGTACCTCCCTCGTCTCTCTAGCCTCCAAGAAGAAATCCATCCCACGGCGGAAAGATGGAAGCTCAGAATCTGCCAGCTCTTAATTCTTTCTCCTGGCCTGTCATTTCCTCAGTTGTGGCATAAGAACAGGGGTTCTCCATCAGGCTTTTGAGGTTTCATTCACAGTACAAAATAATTAACTTTGCTTTTAGTAGTTAAGGAAGTTGACCTGAGTTGTTCCTTTACCAGGAACTAAAGAAGTCTACTTCAGTGCCAAAAAATCTGCTGAGCTGAATCTCAGAGGTGACTCACAATTGTCCAATTACGCCCGTAACAAACCACGACCTTTCTCAATCACTCCGTTCAGATCTTCCTAACTCTCTCTGTCAAAGGCAGGTGGGCAAGAAAAATAACATTTCCTGGACTCGCTAAGGATAGTGACAGAAATTTGAGTTGAGCTAGAAGTAATAACACTTACAGCATCTTATAGCTTATTTGGTGGTTTCTTGTCCATCATCTTTGGCTATTTCTTGACTTCTTGAAGTCAGGAAAGTTACATAACTTACCCCCAGTTATAAGTTAAGGAATGAAGACCCCAGGAAAGATCTTCCTGAGCCCAAGGTTCACATTCTTTTCACTCTTCCCCAAGCCCATGAGATAATCTGGAGATGGGAAGGATTTTCTTAGGTGATGGTCAAAGTATGCTGAGAAATGTTCTCAGTGATGGGTAACTCTTCTTCTCCTCCAGGTTTGGGAGCTCTGGGTTCTCTGTTTAATTCCACAGTATGGAAGGACTCCCTCCGTCCTTGCCCCTGGGACTTGGACACATTGTAGGCTAACACTGGAAGGTTGTTCAAAGGGCCCTCCCTGCTGAATAATGCCTTGATCCTGATGCTTGGCCAGTGGGCAATCGGGCAGTGCAGCTCTGGGGTCGATCACTCATGACATGTAGAACTTTTCCCTTCTTTCTCTTCTCTCTCCTTCTTGTTAGCATTAACCCAGGTGAATAAGAAGATGGAGGAGAAAATGACTGAATCCAGAAAGCAGACTGGGTTACAGGCGGGGCCTTGGAAGATGTGCATTGCTGTCTCAGTTAAGGCTCCAACCACCAAGGGCCCTTAAGGACACCCTCTGGGCCTTAGCGGCACACACGCACACGCACACGCACAGGCACACACACACGCACACGCACACACACATGCACACGCACACACACACACACACACACACGAGCTACCAGGCAGGACACACGGTGAGGCTGACCCAGCTGTTTAAATATTGAACACTTGTTAAATAGTTTTGTTTAAATTGTTTAAATATTAATATGTATGTGTTAGCCTTAGCAGCTAACACACACACACACACACGCACACGCACACGTGCGCACACACGAGCTACCAGGCAGGACACACGGTGAGGCTGACCCAGCTGTTTAAATATTAACACGCTGGTTGGCAAAAAAATAATACATGGCTGAGTGGGGCTCCAGACCCCCCGTGTCTCATTCCAGCAACACTGCCAGTGGCCACCAAGTGGGTCTGTGTCTATGCCATATCTGCTACTAAATATTTTAATATAATTCCTGTTCTTAGCCCTAATATTCTATGTGTGTGTTTCTTATTTCCCCTCTCCCTTCCACAGGGATAAATGAAACAAACTTCTGGCATCTAGAACCTCTGATAACCACGATGCTAACGGCAAAGTACATCAAAGGGTTCCAAGATGCCAACGTCCTGTTGACTTTCAGACTTGTTGGGATTAAGAGTCAAAGCCTAGAGCAACAGCTAAGTCAACAAATCAAAGAAGACATAGACAGCAGAGGTGGGCGCCTGCACTCCCCGGAGTATTTAGGGAAAGGCTTGCCCATTCATAAAGATGATCCCCAGTGAGTCCTAAAAGTTGTGTGTCCAGGTCATCCCTGGAACATCCATCTCAGCTGTAGAAAAGTTGAGATGAACAAAAGTAGAAATAAAATATTGTGCACGTGAAACTTATATGTTATAAACCAATGTGTACACGTGAAACATATCATGTTATAAACCAATGTGTACACGTGAAACTTATACAATGTTATAAACCAATGTTACCTAAATTTCTTTTTAAAAAATCTAGTCCAAGTATGTAGTGGGGTTTTTTTCAAAATAAAGTTCACATAAATTTTTTTTAATTGAGGTGACAAAAAGTACCTCAAATCCTCAACCCCCTGCCGCTTACTGTAGAGTGAAGCTTTCCTTCTTTGGGCCCTGAGAATAGGAAAAGCAAAAGAAATCATACACGCTCATCCATTAAGATTTACGGCATTAAGTTGAGTTTGGGACCAGACAAAGGCGTGGGCCACAACCAAGGAAGCCGACAGCAGAGAGGCGACCGTAGAGTTGTGGGGATACGGCCTGGATATATCATGTTATAAACCAATGTGTACACGTGAAACTTATACAATGTTATAAACCAATGTTACCTAAATTTCTTTTTAAAAAATCTAGTCCAAGTATGTAGTGGGGTTTTTTTCAAAATAAAGTTCACATAAATTTTTTTTAATTGAGGTGACAAAAAGTACCTCAAATCCTCAACCCCCTGCCGCTTACTGTAGAGTGAAGCTTTCCTTCTTTGGGCCCTGAGAATAGGAAAAGCAAAAGAAATCATACACGCTCATCCATTAAGATTTACGGCATTAAGTTGAGTTTGGGACCAGACAAAGGCGTGGGCCACAACCAAGGAAGCCGACAGCAGAGAGGCGACCGTAGAGTTGTGGGGATACGGCCTGGAGTTGAGACCAGGTTCCACACTGAAACTCTCATTTCAACACTGAGTATAAGGGGAAGACACAGCCACCCCTCCCTGCCCAGCGATATTACTGTGAGGCTAGGAGGCGCCTGAGAATTTGGATATTTTAAATACAAGTCGATTATTCCTATCCTGGTGAGATGGCGCCCTCAGGGAGGAAGATCCCAAGGCTTTATTATTTATCTATCTCTATTCTTTGTTCAAGGATTTTTTGATTCCAAAAAGAGCCTGCAACTTCATGGGAAAGACTAAGATCTAGGTTGCATTTATACAGCACGGCTAGAAAAGGCTCTGTTTGGGGGAATAAAGAAGAGGACAATAAAACATTAATAAAGAGTAGAACAGGACAAAACAGTGACAGCAATATAAATCCCAGGGAAGGCAGGAGGCAAAGAAAGCATACGCACGCGCCTTGTTTAACTTGAAAACTTTCCTTTTCAGAGGCGGAGCTAACCTCGGGGCGGCTGGCCTTGGATATTCTGGCTTTGGGGGCGTGTGAAAATCAGGATGGAGAGTTTGTGCGTGGTGCTGGTCTGGTTAGCAAACTTGAGGCCAAATTCCAAGCAGAAATTCAGAATATGGGTGAGAATCACATGCCCAGAGGCCCTGGATGTGTCTGTCTCTCCTCCACTGGTTGAGAGCTGTATGAAGTGCCTTCTCTTCTTCCCTCCACTCACCTCACTGCACCTTTGGAGACCACTGTCCCTTCTTCTTTCTTTCAGATATGTCTTGGGTTTTCTTTTCCAATATGTTCAATTAAGCATTGACCCTACGTCAAGCTTACCTTACACTGGATTTTGAGAGCTGTATGAAGTGCCTTCTCTTCTTCCCTCCACTCACCTCACTGCACCTTTGGAGACCACTGTCCCTTCTTCTTTCTTTCAGATATGTCTTGGGTTTTCTTTTCCAATATGTTCAATTAAGCATTGACCCTACGTCAAGCTTACCTTACACTGGATGGTAAATACACACACCCGCATGAAAACACACAGGTCACAGGTCTCTGCAGAAGCTTCGCTTTTGAACAAATCACACCAGACATAGCTGATCAAGATGAGACATCGGGCCATAAGTGCCAGAGCGCACACTCAGCGGTTCTAGCGCAGGAGCGAAGGTGGCGAAGACGCTGAAGGGCGGCTGGCCGGCGCGGCCCCTGGCGAGATGCGCTTCCGGGCTCCAGTCCCGGCTCTGCAACCAGCTGAACATCAAGATAGTATTTTTTTTTATTTTTATTCGAGTGTGGTTGATTTACAATATTGTTTTAGTTTTAGGTGTACAGCAAAGTGAAGAAGTGAAGTCGCTCAGTCGTGCCCGACTCTTTGTGGCCCCGTGGACTAGCCCACCAGGCCCCTCTGTCCCTGGGATTCTCCAGGCAAGAAGACCGGAGTGGGTGCCATTTCCTTCTCCAGGGGACCTTCCCGACCCAGGGATCAAACCCAGATCTCCCGCATTGCAGGCAGATACTTTAACCTCTGAGCCACCAGGGAAGCCCAAAGTGAATTGGTTATATATTCACAGTCATCTGCCCACTCTTTCTTTAGATTCTTTCCTAAAGGATCCATAGGCCGTTCCAGGGTGCTGAGTAGGCTTTCCTCTGCTACCCAGCAGGTTCGTATTAGCTGTCTATTTTATACACAGTAGTGTGTATGTGGGCTTCCCTGGTAGCTCATACGGTAAAGAATCAGCCGGCAATGCAGGAGACATTGCTTCATCTTGGAGAAGGAAATGGCAACCCACTCCTGTATTCTTGCCTAGAAAATCCCAAGGACAGAGGAGCCTGGAGGGCTACAGTCCAGGGGGTCATGGAGAGTCAGACATGACTGAGCGGCCGGGCACGCGCCGTGGGCCAGGCCCGGGCGCAGCCTTTCCGCTGCGGCTCTAGGCTGCTTGCCTGGAGAATTCCGCAGACAGAGGCTGCAGTCCAGGGGGTTGCCAGGAGTTGGACGTGACTGTCTGTCTGTCAGTCCCAGTCTCCAGCTCAGCCCCGACCCTCTGCATCCTTGGTATAGCCACAAGCTTGTTTTCTGCACCTATGACTCCTCGCTGTAAATAAGTTCACTTGTACCTTTTCCTCAGATTCCACATGTAAGTCATAGGGTACGCTGCTTGCCTCTCTGTGCTGACTTGACTCAGTGTGATCCTCTTTGGCCCATCCATGTTGTTGCAAATGGCATTATTCTGTTCTCTTGGATGGCTTAGTAATGTTCCGTTGTCTATGTGTACCACATCTTCCTTATGCATTCCTCTGTCAGCTTGCTTCTATGTCCTGGCTATTGTAAATAGTGCTGCAACGAACACTGGGGTGCACATATCTTTTTGAATTAGTGTTTTCTCAGGGTACGTGCCCAGGAGTGGGATTGCTGGGAGAACAGTATTTTTATCTCTTTAACGCCAAATTGCCTCAGGCATAACCTGAAAGGAGCTGAGTTGAATTTGGTGGCCCTCGAAAGTGAAAGTGTTACTTGTTCCCTCATGTCTGACACGGCGACCCCATGGCGGAGCCCGCCAGGCTCCCCTGTCCATGGGGTTCTCCAGGCAGGAAGGCTGGAGTGGGTAACTGTTCCCTTCTCCAGGGGATCTTCCTGACCCAGGGATCTAACCCAGGTCTCCCACCTTGCAGGCAGATTCTGCACTGTCTGAGCCACCAGGAAGCCCTTGGTGGACCTTAACAGCCTTTAAATGCCGCAAGCTTGCTGTTTCTCGGAGCAATCTCTCCCCTCTCTTTAAATGTAAAGAACTGGAGACAGAGTAAGTAGAAATAAGCTTAAAAGGTACTGCTCCAGGACCGTCTGCGTGAATAAGCTGTTCCTTCCCTCCCGACAGAGGCGCACGGCGGCAATCCACTGACCAACTACTACCAGCTCGCTCTGGCCCTGCTGGCCTTGTGTCTGTTCAACGGGAGGTACTCAGTCACCAGTGTGACTCATTACTTCGCTCCTGAAAACAAGAACTATTATTTTGATGACGGGTTCTCAGCAGGTGAGTCATTCAACCCAGTTCCCTTGGTTTCAAGGACATGGGCACCAGGAGGCCTTTTTCTACCCATAAGCACTTGAGCTTTTTCTTTCCTCGCTAGCCTAGTCTTCTAAGAAGAGGGTTTTTTTAGAAGAATGGATATTGGATGGTTTCTAAGCCTCTTTGTAGATGTGCAGGACAGTAAAAGGGCCCAGTTCCTTCTCCCCCTTTTCTCTGAGTAGCCAAAGGATGTTGGTGCTCAACTTTAATTTTCCCACTTGTAAAATGAGGATAGATCATGAGGATTATCAGATAAGATATCTTAGGAAGCATAAATGTTAGAGAAAGGGAATGCGGGGGAATTCACCTGTCTCAACCCTGCATCTTTCTCTAACCCATTGGAATCATGTGGATGCGTGGGCTTACTTGAACAGTATGCTCTCCCCAGTGGTAAGAAGCAATATTTTGATCAATAAAGTGTGTATCCATCATGGAAAAGGACCAGAAATTTCCCACTGGATCAGCTTACACATCCAAAAAGAAGTTCCTTTTAGACAGATCCACAAACTCATTTTTCTCCAAGAAGCTCTAAGAAAGTCACCATCCAGTGTCTCAGAGTAATAAGGAGAATGTGAATTTCTTATGTTTCTCTTTCTATGAGAGGGAAGGCAGCAGACCTACAGAAAACAGAAGGAACCAAGAAATGAGCCAGAAAAACAGGTCTTATCCTTCTTCTCATCTCTTGCCATATCCTCCCCATTAAGGGTGTTTATTGAATAAACAGTTCTCCTAAGTGCTTTTGCAAATCAGTCTAATGAAAAACTTGGAAACTCAGAGACATTTTTGTTCGGTGTATCAGCCTCGGTTTTCTCAATTTCTTTGCCAACGTGGCTGAAAGATGAAAAAGATGAGAACACCCACGACATAAAAGCAGACTGTGTGTGTGTTTGCACCGACAAATCGATTGTGTTTCTATGACCAAGATGCGAGTTCCTGAGTGCCAGGCTCGTGGTTACCCACGTAAGGAAGGAATCTTGACATACTTGAGAGGTCAGGGCGAGAGGATGGCTACCGCGCCTGGAAATTCTTCTCTTGCATCATTAACTAGCGTGACCAAGCACCCCGTTCCGCCTGGAGTCCTCCTATTGTTAGCTCTGAAAGTCCCACATACCAGGAGACCACTCGGTCCAGGGTGAGCCCAGGAGGGTCAGCCCTCGGTCACCAGAGTCTCGCTTCCTGACAGATACTGGGGCGATGGCTGTTCTTGCTCTGACGTGTGTGCAGAGGGATACACAAAAGAAGATGGACGCGGATACAAAGGGTAAAATCAGTGATTACATAGCGTCACTGGCAAACAAGATCCAGGCCGAGGGGAAACAGGGCCTCTTCGGAAACATATTTAGCACGGGAGAAGCTATGCAGGTAAGTCAGAAGGGAAACCAGGAGACAGAGAACGGGGTCATGGCAGAAAGCAGCATCTTCCTCCTTCCCCCTTGGCCTCCTGAGGACCTAAAGCTATCCACCTGGCTTTGCTCTAATTGCGTGATTCCCTCCCCTGCCCGAAATGTGCCCCCTCTCCTTTACTGTTCACATCCAGTGTCTCTGGGCAGCTTCTCCCGCCTGCATTAAACGCTGGTGCCTACTGCAAGGCTTTGCTGTTCTTTACCACGTCATCTCCCGCTTTACCACATACCACGGTCCAGTGTTTCGTCTTACCTCCCAAATTACGTTATTGTTATGGAAACAAGAAGTAGCAGCGGCAGTAACAGCAGCTGATAATTACTGACATTAAGTCACTAATGCACAACCACCCAATGGAGAATTATTACCTCCATTTCCTAGAATAAGAGCATGAATCACAGAGCACCAGTCAATCGCCTAATCGAACAAAGCCAGAGAGTGATGGAGAGGCGATGGGACCAAAATAGTTGGTGTCAGAACTCACCCTCAAATGCTTACACTCTCCTGTATACGTTCTTTGAAGACCAAGAATTTATTCCTGAGTTTAGTCACTGATCAGCTCAACTCTAAGCGGTAGATACAAGAAGAGAGAGGAAAAGCACATAGGGGGAAAAGGGGGTTTCACCAAGTCTTTGGTATGAATTGGGGTCTACCAGGTGACCCGGGACGAGAGGATTTTCATAGGGAGAGAAGAAGCAAGGACAAAAGCGCAGGGGTGAATCCTGTAATTCAGGAAGATCAGAGTGTTCAGCCCAGCAGCACCGGGCACCTGCGGAAAACGGCAAGGTGATGGAGATGTAAATGAGGGTCCCGTCTTACAGGCGGTCCGTGTTGTTGCTCCTCTTTACACTTGCTATGCTAGAAATTAACATAAAGCAGTGGCTTCCTGTTCTGGGCGCACATCTGATTCACCTAGAGGAGAGGAGCTTTTAGAAAATGCTAATGCTCACACCCCACACCAATTGGTAATACAGAAGTTCAGGTGTGGAGCGTGGGCTTGGTCCTGGTCTGCCTACAGGTGGTATTCATCCATGGCAGGATCAAGAGCTGCTTACCCACCACACTGTTTATAAAAGAAGATACAATGTGATGAGTTTTTTTAGGGTGACCTTTTTAATTTTTACTTATTTTTTGGCCGTGCCCCAAAGTATGTGGGATCTTAATTCCCAGACCAGGGATCAAACCTGTGCCCCATGCATTGAGCACATGGGGTTTCAACCAGTCCACCCCACGGAGTTTTAGCCCCTGGACCACCAGAGAAGTCCCTAATGAGTTTTCTTTTTGTGCTGTTTTTAATAACTCACCAAAAAAATAAAAAACCTGATTGACCACTTGGTTACCTTTAAGAGTCTTCAAGAAAAGATGGAAAGGGGAACTGTCCTTCCTCAAGAAAGTACAGAACAGTATCTTCAAGCTCAGTCCACCTGAGTCCTCGTCTCACTCTTGTTGTTGAGCCATTGAATCCTGTCCAACTCTTTTTCGACCCCGTGGACTGTAGCCCCAGGCTCCTCCATCCATGGGATTTCCCAGGAAATTAATTAATACCCTCTTAAATTTTCCTGCCCTGTAAGGCTGCCCCTTGAGTCCAGTTTACACCTGCTGCCTGGAGAGTTTCTGTTCAAGAAGCTCGTAGACTTCCCACCGTCCAGCAACCACCCCAGGACCTTCCGGGTCCGCTGACCCGGCTCCGGCCCTCTTCTCCAGGCTGGCTCCCGCCGGGCTCCGCGCGTCCTCCCTACACCGGCCTCCGAAGCCAAGAGGCATCCTCCGGGGGTCTTCCTGAAACTCAGACACTCTCGCCACCCACAGGCGCGGCCCTGCGTGTCCCCTGAGCCGCGTGCCCCCCGCATGTCCCCGCTGCGGCGCCGTCACGCCCGAGCCCGCTGGCCCGCCGCCCTCTCTGCAGCCCTCCTCCGCTCGCTGATGCTTAGGGGCGCCTCCCTTCAGGAGGCCGTGCTTCTAGACGCTTCTCGGGCTGGTGCTGCGCTTCGTCGCTCGGTCGTGTCCGACCCTGCAGCCCCACGGACTGCAGCCCGCCAGGCGCCTCTGTCCATGGGACTCTCCAGGCCAGGAGGCCAGGGGGGGCCGCCATGCGCTCCTCCAGGGCGTCTTCCCAGCCCAGGGACCAAACCCCGGGCTCCCGCACTGCGGGCAGATTCCTCACCAGCTGAGCCACCGGGGAAGCTCTGCTCTTAGGGCAGAGGCCCCCAACCTTTTTGGCTCCAGGGGCCAGTTTCATGGAAGACAATTCCATTTTTCTGCGGAAGTGAGGGCGGGACAGTTCAGACAGTAACGCAGGCGGAGGTTCAGGAGGTAAGGCGGGCGATGGGAGGGGTAAGGGAAGCTTCCCTGATCTGCCTGCCACTCACCCCTGGCTGTGTGGTCCCCAGGGTGGGGCTGGGGCTTGGAGACACCGGTCTTAGGGCCTTCATCTTAGGGATTCCTTTACAAGAATCTGTTAACACTATCTGGTTAACACTATCTCATAGTTAAGACTATCTCGTATGGTTTCAGTGTCAGCAATAAAGAGTAAATACGGTAGAGAAAGACTGTTCTCACTGACGCTATGAAAGCTTGAGTGATTAAACAATCCCCACCTCCCCACCCAAACTAGCTTATAAGCTTCTTGAAATGTACCTTAGCGGTCTAAGGTGGTTCCCATGTAGTCAATGTACAAAAAAGATTTACTAAATTAGATTCAAGCTTTCCCGCAATGTGAAGTCTCTCCCATTCATTCTCATTCTCTCCCTGTCTTTCTCTCTCTCTCACACACACACACTAGGCTCTCTTTGTCTCATCGGACTATTACAAAAGTGAAACAAATTGCCAAGAAACTCTACGCGCAGTATTTGACAACATTTCTCAGAGAGTATTTTACATGCCGATTACTGCAGCCCAGATCTTACCTGCCTTGATGGGAAAGACCTATCTGGATGTCATCAACCCTTCTTGTGGCCTCAATCCAGGTATAGCACTAATGAAAAACTGTTTTGCCTTGCAGCATAACACCCAAAGTGTGCAAGGCTGAGATGCCCTTGGGAACCAGAGGAACCAGCTAAACCTGTCTGGGAACAGTATAACAGTTCCCAGACAGACCTCAGTCCTCCACGCCATCAGGGACCAAAACTGCCAGAGGATTTGTCCTTATTAGGGCAGCAGACGCTGTTCTTGGTTCAAACACTGACAGCAAGGCAGCGTTGATTAACGGATAAACGTGCTTGCTGAGTCGTGACCCACTCTTTGGGACCCCCTGGACTGTAGCCCACCAGGTTCCTCTGTTCATGTAATTTCCCAGGCAAGACTGCTGGAGTGAGTTGCCATTTCCTGCTCCAGGGGATCTTCCCTGCCCAGGGATTAAACTAGCATCTCTCGCGTCTCCTGCATTGGCCGGCAGATTCTCCGCCGTGAAGCCCCCCGGAAAGTGACTGCAGGGTGTCAGTCTCTCGAGGGGTGCTTTCTGATTGCGGGATACAGACAGATTTTCTGAGCATCATTCCCAACCTAAAAAGTATAACGTCTCTGGCTTTTCATTGGGCTCGACGCGTGAGCACCCAGAGACACGACGTGATTGGGAGAGACTGTGGCAGTATTACAAGAAAATTACAGCTGGAGCCATTAATCAAGCCACTGATTTTGCAACAAGGTGTAAAGAAAGGAGACTTTTCCTTCTGTCTTGGTCATTTCTGGTTCAGCCACGTACAGGTTTAGGGAACTTGGACAAAACCCTGAGCTTAAAAGTTTTCTACTGTTGGAGATGCCAACGGCGATAGTATGTAGCGGGCTCTGTAAGGACTGGAGAAGACAATTCATGCGAAATGGTTAGCACACAGTGCCTGGCACGCAAGGCTCTCTAGAAACGTTAATAAATAAAAAGGCAGGGGTTGGGAAAAACAGGGGAAGGATGCTAAGAGACACAAACTTCCTGTCACAAAATAAATGCTTCACGGCAACATAGCGCACAGCGTCCAGAATACAGCCGCCAGCACTGGCCTGACTTTGTATGGGGACGGGTGGCTACTCGAGTCCCCATGCCGATCAGCTCCTCGTGTCTAGCAATGTCGAGTCGTGTTTCACCTGTGAAATTCACGCTACGCTGTGTGTCAAAGCCTCAGTAAAAAATTAAAAGGCTGGGGGCTCCCCTGGGGGCTCAGCCACATGGGATCCGCCTGCCAGCGCAGGAGACGCGGGTTCGGTCCCCGGCCCGGGACGGCCCCCGGTGCTGAGGAGCACCCACGCACCGCAACGCCGGAGCCTGTGCTCCCGAGCCCGGGAGCCGCGCCTCCCGGGGCCCGCGTGCCCGGAGCCTGTGCCATGACCAGAGGCACCACAGCAGGGGGCACGGAACGCCCCCACCTCGCGGCTGGAGGCAGCCGCCCCGCTCTCCGCGCCAGGGGAGGCCCACGGTAGCAAAGACCCAGCACAGCTAAAATCACACACAGTAATAAATGACTTATTTTTTAAAATCACAAAAAGGAAAAAAAATCAAAAAGCACACAAAAAAAAGAAAAGAAAAGGGGGGCATTATTGTATGCTGCACCAATGCAAAAAAAAAAGAACAATCAGGAGCCTCTGTGAGAAACGGGAAATAGGGCAACTGGTTTGCTGCAACAGCTGGAAGCTGAGGCGAACACAAGCCTTCACAAGCCGGTGAGTATCTGTTTATTTGTGCTTTAGTTGTCTGAGAGATACCCACTCAGCCCCCACCCCCCTGATTGCTGATCCGGGCTCCTGGTATAAGCCCTCTTCCGCATTAATGGGGAAAGAGTCGTTGCATAGGGTTGGAGAGGTGTGCAGACTCTGACATCGTTTTTATTCTTCTGAATAATAATTCTCCTCTACTTTTCTGTCTCTGCCAGTCCAATTCTACGTTTCCACTAAAAAGCCTGATACTGTGACACCCATAACTTCACCGTTGAATATCTTAGTCAAATACTGTGTGCGAATCAATGAGACAAGTCACACCGAAGTCACCGTGAGAGAGGGTTCTGTCTTCCTCGACGTGATGAAGGCTGCTCAGGAGAAAAATGAGAATCTATTTCGGTACGTCTACACAGTCCCTGGAATCCTGCAGGCCAGAGTCCTGGAGTTGTGTGCGAATCAATGAGACAAGTCACACCGAAGTCACCGTGAGAGAGGGTTCTGTCTTCCTCGACGTGATGAAGGCTGCTCAGGAGAAAAATGAGAATCTATTTCGGTATGTCTACACAGTCCCTGGAATCCTGCAGGCCAGAGTCCTGGAGTGGGGAGCCTTTCCCTTCTCCAGGGGATCTTTCCAGCCCAGGAATCGAACCCAGGTCTCCTGCACTGCAGGCATGTTCTTCACCACCTGAGCTGTGAGGGAAGCCCAATAGGTGACCTGAGGTTAAGGAATTTAATGTGATTCTGACTCGGCAGGAATACATCCGCACCAGAGTACATTTAAAGCACTTCTCAGTTAGTAGCTTTGCTGTTCATCCTCATGGCACAGCACGTGGATTTTAACAAGGGAGGGGAACTATTTCCTCTCCGAGCACATAGCAGATATTAATAGACAGACAAGTAAGTCCCAGGGATCTCGCTTCTGTCAGTAGAACCCCTTCAATTAACAGAACCTAAGTCACACATTTTGGGTCCAAAATAGTGGTTTTTAACTGGTTTTTAATCATTGACCCCTTTGAAAGTCAGTTGAGTAGAATTCTCATCCCAGAAAGTGAACGGATGCATAAAACGTGTCATTCGCTGTTTTTTATTTTACAGTGGAGTACAGTTGATTAACAACGCTGTGTTAGTTACAGGTATACAGCAAAGTGATTCAGATACCCATAAAAGCAGCTATGTTTTTTCAAATTCTTTTCCCATTTAGGCTCTCATAGACTGGTGAGCACAGCTCCCTGTGCTGTGCACCAGGCCCGTCGGTTGTCTGTTTACATACAGCAGCACATACATGTCGATCCCACACTCTCAGTCTACGCCACCCCACCTCCACCAGCCACCCTTTCCCCCTGGTAACCATGAGTTCATTCTCTAAATCTGTGAGTGCAAGACTTGTTGTTTAAATCTGAGGTTTCACAGAGACTGGGGAGCTTCTCCAGGCCGCCTCCACCTTATAGGAGATTCAGGGACTCCTCAGTTAAGGCTTCCTGGCCTAGAGAGGTTAAATATTAAAATGAAGATATTGACTTCACCTCTGAAAAATATGGCTTAAATGGATCCTCAGCCTAACTGGCATTTATTGTGTCTAATAACATGCTCTAAGATGCAACAGAGAAAATCATATAGAAGAAGATATGTATCTGTGTGTATATGTCATTATAAAGCCTGTTTTCAAGTTTCCCAGGAAGATAGAAAAACCTGACTAAAGACTATGAAACAAACATCAATTATGTCACTTCTTAATAAGTAAACATGAGCTGTCAAGTTATCCTTTCCTTTTCCCGAGTACCTCTAGGACGACTGGCTAACACTTCCTTGCACGGTTCAGCATCTTCAAGCCATTACTGTCCTGGGTAGAAGATTAGGAACTGTTGATGATGGCAAAGTGTCTACTACGGCAGGAGAGGGGCAGAAACCACGGGCAGCGTTTCTTTAATCTGCATGGATTGTAGACTGCCTGCCTCAGAATGACCTAGAATGTTGATAAGACATGCAGATTCCTGGTTCTGGCCCAGATCTCCAGAATCAAGTATCTGGGAAGAAGGGAGGAGGTCTGTGTAACAGGCCTCTCCCAGTGATTCTTAGGTGCATCAAAGAAGTGCCCACGGGAGAGTTGCCTTTGGACATCCTGAATCCGTGTGCCAACTCGCTGTTCCCCACAGCTTCACAGTGGAGGAGACCTCGTGGGGCCCCTTCGTCATCTCTGTTCAGGGCATAAGGGCCAGCAGTAATGACAGAACCTACTGGAAACTTCTGAGCAACGGCCAGCCACTGGCCCAAGGTAAGGGGCGGGCGAGGAACGGCCCGCAGAGGGAGGCGCCCGGCGGCCCCGTGTCGGGGTGTGCGCTTCGGGGGCTCGCCACGGCTGTGAGCGCCTCGCAGTCGGGTCTGACTCTCTGTGGCCCCATGGACTGTAGTCCGCCGGGCTCCTCTGTCCGTGGGATCTCCCAGGCAAGAGCACGTGGTGGAGGAGGTTGCCGTTTCCTTCCCCGAGGGTCTGGGAGAGCCAGATCCATTATTTGATGATTTGGTGATCAAATCATTGGACCCACGTCTCCTTGTTCCTTTTCAGGAGCTGGGAGTCATGTTGTCCACAATGGAGACAATTTGGAGGTTCGTTGGAGCACATACTAATAAATTCAAACCTTCCTCAGCTGGGTCTGAGCCTTTTGTGGGACAATTCTATGTGGAAACTGATCTTACACGTTCCTTTTCGTTTATATCTCAATCCTCATAGCACATCAATAGCCTCTGCTTCTGTCTCTGAGTGTCCAATAAAAGACCAACAGCTACATAAAAAGAGCACGGTCTAATCATTTAATCCCAAAGGGGGTCACTGTTAGAGGGAAGACCGCCTCAGGAAGACGCGGAGGGAAGAAGATCAGACCCACCCGTCCAAGAAGTTGAGTTGTGCTCACGGTTCCCCTGCTAACTCTCTGGGTGACCTTGGGCAACGGGGGGAGATAGAGAGAAGGTTCCAAGTCAAGTGGGACAGCAGCAGCCAGTGAGCTCGAGGAGGCGCGTCACGGGGCCACTGAGCTCTCTGAGACCCGGGGGGCAAGGGAGGAGCTGAGGGGACACGTCAGCTCATACAGGCAGCGGGTGGGCAGAGAGAAAAACACTGTCCTAGACGCAGGAGAATGGGAGGCCTATCCATAAAAGGCGGCGCACAGGGCTTGAGGAGCCGTTTCATCCCCGTCTCCTGCGGCCTCCCCTAGGTCCCACTTCTCTTACTTCACCATGAAAATCTTATTTCTTCTCCTATTTCACCATGAAAATCACTCTCACAGGCACATCACCAAATCCACACGCAAAAAGAGAAATGACTCCAAGCACATTAAAAAAAAAGTTGAATCATGTCTAAGCCTGAACTGGGTTACACCATACACTGAGAACCTGAGCTGTGGGCACATCCAGGTACGAACCAGAGGCGCCTTTAAGATGTCAACGGTTCTCCAGGTGAAGCACAAAGCGACCCACTTAAAGCCGCCGGCGCGGGACGCCCTGGAGGTCCGAGGCTGAGACGCCGCCTCCCAGCGCAGCAGCCCAGCCTCATCTCCGGGTGGGCACCTAAGGCCGCCCGTGTCTCATGGCCAAATGGCGAAAACAGAAGCAGCATTATAACAGATTTAATGAAGACCTTATGAATGGTCCACACACACCAAAAAGATCCTTAAAAAATGGGATAAGAGCATCCAAAAGGAAGAGGCCTGCAGGTCAAATTAGTGAACTTAGCTCAGCAGCATCTCCCTCATTTCTCCTTGCGTTTTCAAGGTTCTCTTCTTTCCTCCCCCCACCAGCAACCCTGCTTTACGGTCAGGGGCTGAACGCTCCTCCTGCCCACTACTTGCGGGCACTGATCGTCGACTCTCAGGTTCAGCCCTGCCCGGGTCTTCATGAACCAGGAGTGAAAGAGCTCTCAGCTGGACAGCAATGGATTCCATCCTCTGGGGTCTGCGTGACATCCTGAAAACTCAGTTAGAGGCAGGGGGCCTTCCACGGTTCTGTGACGGGGTGCCCGCTGTCAGATAGCTTTATAGGCTATCCGGTCGACATGAAATCGGAGAATAACGGCTTAAGATGGTTGTTGTTCAGTGGCTCAGTCATGTCTGACTCTTTGCAACCCCACGGGCTGCAGCACACCAGGGTTCCCTGTCCTTCACTCTCTCCCCGAGCTTGCTCAAACTCATCTGTTGAACCAGCTCATCCTCTGTCATCCCCTTCTCCTCCTGCCTTCAATCTTTCCCCAGGATCAGGGTCTTTTCTGATGAGTCAGTTCTTCGCATCTGGTGGCCAAAGTACTGGAGCTTCAGCTTCAGCATCAGTCCTTCCAATGAACACTCAGGACTGATCACCCAGGACTGACTGGTTTGATCTTGCAGTCCAAGGGACCCTCAAGAGTCTTCTCCAACACCACAGTTCAAAAGCATCAATTCTTCGGCACTCAGCTTTCTTTATAGTCCAAATCTCACATCCATACATGACTACTGGAAAAATCATAGCTTTGACTAGAAGGACCTTTGTTGGCAAAGTAATGTCTCCTCTGTTTTTTAATATGCTGTCTAGGTTTATCATAGCTTTTCTTCCAAGGAGCAAGCAACTTTTAATTTCATGGCAGCAGTCACCATCTGCAGTGATTTTGGAGCCCCAAAATATAAAGTCTCTCACTGTTTCCACTGTTTCCCCATCTATTTCCCATGAAGTGATGGGACCAGATGCCACGATCTTAGTTTTCTGAATGTTCAGTTTTAAGCCAACTTTTTCACTCTCCTCTTTCACTCTCATCACAAGGCTCTTTAGTTCTTCACTTTCTGCCATAAGGGTGGTGTCATCTGCATATCTGTGTTATTGACATTTCTCCCAGAAATCTTGATTCCAGCTTGTGCTTCCTCCAGCCCAGCGTTTCTCATGATGTACTCTGCATATAAGTTAAATAAGCAGGGTGACAACATACAGCCTTGACATACGCCTTTTCCTATTTNTCTGCATATCTGAGGTTATTGATATTTCTCCCGGCAATCTTGATTCCAGCTTGTGCTTCCTCCAGCCCAGCATTTCTCATGATGTACTCTGCATAGAAGTTAAATAAGCAGGGTGACAACATACAGCCTTGACATACTCCTTTTCCTATTTGGAACCAGTCTGTTGTTCCATGTCCAGTTCTAACTGTTGCTTCCTGACCTGCATACAGATTTCTCAAGAGGCAGGTCAGGTGGTCTGGTATTCCCATCTCTTTCAGAATTTTCCACAGTGTATTGTGATCCACACAGTCAAAGGCTTTGGCATAGTCAATAAAGCAGAAATAGATGTTTTTCTGAACTCTCTTGCTTTTCCCATGATCCAGCGGATGTTGGCAATTTGATCTCTGGTTCCTCTGCCTTTTCTAAAACCACCTTGAACATCAGGGAGTTCACGGTTCACGTACTGCTGAAGACTGGCTTGGAGAATTTTGAGCATTACTTTACTAGCGTGTGAGATGAGTGCAATTGTGTGGTAGTTTGAGCATTCTTTGGCATTGCCTTTCTTTGGGATTGGAATGAAAACTGACCTTTTCCAGTCCTGTGGCCACTGCTGAGTTTTCCAAATTTGCTGGCATATTGAGTGCAGTACTTTCACAGCATCATCTTTCAGGATTTGAAATAACTCTACTGGAATTCCATCACCTCCACTAGCTTTGTTCATAGTGATGCTTTCTAAGGCCCACTTGACTTGCATGGGTGAATCATGCAAAGTAAAAAAAATCCCGAGTACCTAATTGTCCCCAAATAAAGACTATTCCCACAAAGATAGATATGGGGAGATGTGAGCCAGTGCAAACACGAGAAACATGAAAAATAAACACTATAACTCATTTCATAGTTGGTGGGTACAATTGAAATATCTTTGCCAGCAATTGATATTATAGTGGAGATAGCCAGCCAAATCAAAGTCCTCAAACCAATGGTTTTTATGACTCTGTACATAAGCAAGGAAAGCCTTTATAATGTCACTGAAGGGGAGGCAGGTTACTAGAATCTTGTTTTAGCACTTTAGACTTACATTATCATCTTGACACAGCTCAAATAGAAATTTATCACCTAACAGATGGATTTGGAGGGGTTTCTAGAAGCTGCGTTTGTCATAGCTTAGAACACAGTTGGACCTGGAGTGGCCTAACCCACAGTGGTCTGGGATGTGCTGATTTTATAGTTACTGGTTCCTAGAGTGCCAGGAGCCAGCGTGAGGAATCCCGTCCATGACAAGGTCATGAGGAAGGAAGCCTGGCAAAACGCAAGGACGTGATCAGGCTTCAGGGGTTCCCCCTGGAATTTCCTGAGCATCCACCCCCCCAAAACCAAAGTCTGCCTGCTTTACTGTGTTATGCTTTCCACCTACTCTTCTGACATTAACCGGGGGCTGTCCCCCCACCACCATTTTCTGGAAAAAAAATTAATTTAGAGCTTTTAGATAATAAATCTCCTGGGCATAATACGAGTGTTTTAATCCAAAAACCCTTCTGATGGCTTTTTGGCCGGCCTGCAGGACTCGTACAGCTACACCTGTGATTGTTTGAGGCCTCCCAACCGCGGGAGGCACAGGAAGCTTAAAACATCCTAGGAATGTAGGGGCTTCCGAGGAGTCAAAATCATTAGAATAGGACTGATTAAAGGTTTCATTTGTTGAGCCAATACTTGCTGCCAAATTTTCATGTCCTTTATTTTTAGATATAGTTGGTATATAGAAAAACAAGTAATAGACCTGGTATTAGCAACATTAGATCTTTGAGTTAAGTACTTTCTTTGTTATAACCCACTGCACCTTTGTTCTACAGGAATGTAACTTTATTTAGCACTTTGAGGGTGATACAGAGTAAAGAAAAAACACTTCTAGGGAAAAGGAGTTTTCTGGATGATAGATAATTATCCAGGAAGAGAGCCATAAAAATGTTAACAGGCCTCTTGGGCAGAAGATAATGTAAACCACCTGAGACCTTTTATATATGGGAGAGTATGCAAAAAGAAAGCCTTGTCTCAATGAGGGTCAGGACTGCTGCCCCTGCATAACTCTGCATATTCCATTATGTACAACTTGGGGTATATAAGCTGATTTTGAAAAATAAAGTTTTGGGAGTCTTGCACCGATGCTGGGCTTCCCCATGTCGTTCTTTTCTCCCCTTTATCCAGCTGAATTCCCATCTGGGCGTGGAGGCTCACCATGTCTACTTACTTGTCCCGGCTTCTAAGATCCGTAAGAGAGAGAGCCCAAGGCGGGGCACTCTCCATATTCAAATGGACGCCGGTGGCCTAACGTAGATGGTGCAAGTTCCTTGTCTGGAATTTTATTGGCTTTCCACGTAAACCAAGTTATTCAGCCTCTTTTCTCCCCCTACATTTCCCTACTATACTATTTCTTCCTAATCTAATCTTATATCTCTAAATAAGTAAGTTTTTCCTCGCCAATGCCATCCCCGCTTCGAATTCCCTGGATCCACCGGGGCTGGACCCCGACACCAGAGTTAATCTGCCTTCCTGGCTGGGGAAGACACTAAGGGGATGGACCTAACTTATGATGGCCATAGATGAATGTCCAGCCAGCAGACAGATCATGGTATCCAAAAACTATGGCCACAAACTAGAAAGATCAAGTCAGCAACAGGAAGATACCACCTGGGGTAACTCAAAATTCATGAATACAGATCATATGCTGCACAAACCTGGATGACGCCATTTATGTCAATGGTATGTCCCAGCAGATGAATCAAACACAGATGGTGGGAATGCAGGAATAATAGGTAAATGGTTGTCCAAATAGGTATATGGAGTAAGCTGAAGCAAGCAAAGTCTACCAATAGTTAAGAATTCAGAGACAGGACTCCAGCCTAACAAGACAGACCATAAATGAAATATTCATGTCTCTAACAGAAAAGAGAATCTTGAAGCTTTTGTCACCTTGGAGTGCTATCAAAGGATGATTCAGCAAGTGAGTCTGACCACCTCCTTTTGAATTTCATCTTCTCTAGATTCTTTCTACTGTCATGCACACTGTGGCCCAGGGGTCCAATGCTTTGCCATGAAAATTCTGGTGCAAGTGTGGACAAAAATACCTTGTTTTGAGTCTTCCTAGTGAGTAGAAACAAGCTAGAACTTTTCCAAAAAAGATTTCACTAAATAAAACACATGAACAAAAAAGAAATATTTAGGGAATGTACTATCTCCTCCCAGATTTCTAGGAATTTATCCAAAAAAAAAAAGCTATGAATGAGTATCAGTTAGGGTTTGATCAGAGAAGCAGAACCACTTATGAGTGATAGAGAGAGAGATCTGTGTAGAAATGAGACTTTCCACAGTTGTAGGAGCTGGTTGTGCCGTTTGTGTAAGACTGTGGCTCTTCATTCGGTGCCAGGCCTGCAGTCAGCAGGGCAGCAGCTAGAAAGAGAAGACGCACGTGAAACGGGAGAGAGTGGGGACAAACGGGAACACGCAGGGTGAGCCAACACTGAAAGAGCAGAAGCAGAACTTGCGTTTGCCTCTCACAACTTCCAAACATGCTACTTCAGTGATGAGGAAGACTTCTAGAAGATCTAGTGCATGTTTCCACAGGGCGCATGTGTACCTGGGTTGATACATGGAGAAGTTGAAAGAGGAGATCTGGTGGGAGCTGGGTGGGTTAGGCCAGGTACTGTCCCGTGAAGAACTGACTGGAGTTGCCACAGGCTGCTGGCCCTTCCAACAAGATGAACTAGCAGAGCCACGACGATGTGCTTGAGCTGTGACAGTGTCTGACCCTACACCAGTCTTCCAGGTATACATATGACTGCTGCTTCATTTCTACCATCTAGATCTCATGCAAAAAAAAAAAAAAAAATTGTTTTTTGGCTCTTATTAACTCAAAACCATGCAGGAAAAGGGGTCTTGGGAAATGTAAGAGCAGTTTGCTGCTGCTGCTAAGTCGTTTCAGTCGTGTTCAACTCTGTACGGCCCCATAGACGGCAGCCCACCAGGCTCCGCTGTCCCCGGGATTCTCCAGGCAAGAACACTGGAGTGGGTTGCCATTTCCTTCTCCAATGCATGAAAGTGAAAAGTGAAGTTGCTCAGTCATATCAGACTCAGCGACCCCATGGACTACAGCCTACCGGGCTCCTCCGTCCGTGGGACTTTCCAGGCAAGAGTACTGGAATGGGTCACTTGACACAATACAAAAGTCACCAGGGAATCTGTGCCAAAATTAAACAGAGATGTTCACTGCAGTGTTATTTATGATAAACAGTAGAATATGACCTAACTGTCCAACAATACAGAAATTGTTAAACATGTATGGTATACCAATATGTTGCTGTTTAGTTGCTAAGTCATATCTGACTTTTTTGTGAGCCTATAGACTGTAGCCCACCAGGTTCCTCTGTCCATGGGATTTTCCAGGCAGGAATACTGGATAGGGCTGCCATTCCCTTGTCCAGGAGATTTTCCCAACCAGGGATTGAACCGGTATCCCCTGCATTAGCAGGTGTATTCTTAACCACTGAGCCACCAGGGAAGCCCAACTTCTTACCCATCAGAACACAATATATTACAAAAGATGTAAAAGAATATTTATGTCCATAAACCTATGTTCACCACACAATTATTATCGTATCTGGTTGTATAAATACAAAGTTTTGACTGAAACACTATGGTAGGCTGACTAACAACCTCCTACAAATGTTCACATCCCAACACTCAGAACCTGTGAATATGTCACCTCACCTTACATGGCAAAGGAGAAATGAGGTTGCCAATCGACAGGGAGGCCTGGCGTGCTACAGTCCGTGGGGTCGCAAAGAGTCAGACATGACTGAGCAACTGAATTGAACTGAACTGAACTGAATAGAGTTAAGGTTGATAACAAAGCTACCTTACAACTGGGAGATTATTCTCAATTATCCAGATAGGAGATTTAAGGGTACTTAGCAATAGAAGAGGGAGGCAGAAGAAGAGGGTCAGAGAAAGAAATGTGGTGGTGGAAGAAAAGCACAGAGAAACATATGACTTCGCTTGCTTTGAAGATGGAGGAGTCCATAGCCAAGGAATCTGAGGAGTGGGTAGGAGCTAGAAACGGCAGGAAGGGTGTAGGGAAAGAGCAAAGAAGCCAGGATGGCTCTCTCGCCCACACGGCCTGTTGCTCTCACCCCATGTTTTGTAGATACATGGTTATGCATCAGCTGAAATCATTCATAGCACCATGCATGTGCAATGACCTATGTAAGCATCCCCTGAAAAGCTCTTGTAGGGTCCACTCGCATTGAGTGGTGTGGGGTTACAGCTGTGTCCACTGGGTCCACACTAGAGAAGACAGCATGTCTGCTGCGGCTGCCTTGCTGCTGTGCCAGCCAGGAGAGGATAAACATGTTGGTAGTTCCTGTGGCTCCTTGCATCTTCTTCCAGCTTTCTAGCTTGCACCTTGCCTACCCTGGGTTCACCAAACAACAAGACAGAGGGAATGCTCCCCTAAAATCTCCAGAAAGAAATGTGACCCTTTAATTTTAGGCCAGCAAGACCAATATCAGCCTTCTATCCCACAGAATAGCAATATAATAAATTTGTGTTGGTTAAGCTGCTAAGAGTGTGGTGGCTCTTTGCAGCAGCTGTGAAAAATGAATACCAGCTCCATAAAATAGTAGATGTGAAAAATCCAAAGTGTGGTGCCAGAGATATCAAAGTAGGTGGCCCACGGCATGTTATATAGCTCAAAAACCCACAAGGAAGCTGTCCAAAGATTGTAGAAGTGAAGAGAGACCATTTTATGAGGAAGCTTTCTTTGGACAGAGCTGGGCAAACTTCCTCTCTCCTTTTCCAAGGAGAGACAGAAGGAAACTGTCCCTTCACTCCAAGGCTAGTTAGAAGGGCTTAGAGAGCTTGATGTGTGTCTTCTTGAGTTTAGGGCCACAAAGGACTGAGTCTAACTGCAGCTCAAGAAACTTAAAGAGCAAGAGAGATGAGTCGGTGACCGGCTTTGGTTTCAGAGGATGAAGAATTGCTGTTGCAATGGAATCAGTCTGTCTTCCCAGACTTTTTCCTCCAAAATAAACAAATATTACCTGTGGAATTTAAACATTAAAACTGTGGAAAGAACGCAAGAAAAAAAAAAGTCACCCAGGTTTATATAATAATGATCCTACCTGTCTTACGACTTGGGTTCACAAGCCTGTCCCAATCCCATTATGTAGCTTATACGGGGCATGACACAGACTCCTCACTCTCTAGTTTCTGCTCCGTGCCCACATGGAGGGTGCTGTCTTGTGCCCTGCCAGAGGGCAGATGGACGCCAACACAGTCTCTTTAATTTTGACACTGTCTGCTTGGGACAGCCTTGCAGCTCTAACTCAGGGCTTCGATCCTGAGGTATTCGGCAGGAACGTGGAGATTAACATATTTCACTTTTTAGGAGAAACCTGTATTCCCCCGATCTCCATCAACTAGAACGTAAGCTTTAAGAGAGCACTGGGTTTTTTTTTTTTTTTTTTTTTTGGTTCACTGATGTGGTCCTAAGGTCTTGGCACATAATATACTCTTAGAACACTGAACAAAAATTTTTTTTTTCCTGTATAGCAAATATCTTAGTCTTTTATAGGCAACACAGAAATCTCTCATTTTTAAATTCTAGACAAGGATAGAATTTAAAAATTCTGTGATTCCTCTCTCAACCTTCCTCTTTATCTCTTCCCCTAGGAGAAGTTGCTGACTGGTTAGACAGATACCCGGACAATGACTAGGCTGTTTTCTAGGAATAGAGGTTTCAGACGTTAAAATCTCAGTAAAATATCAGTTTTTGAGGAAATGATCCTTCCTCAAGTATCTTCCTTTTACATTTTCACCCCATGGCTCCATCCCCCTGCTGCTATAAGCAGACACGGGATCTACCTTTCCTCAGATCTGAACTGATTTCAGGTCGAGGATTCAAGTTTAGTACTTGGAGAGGACTGTGAGTTCAATGAGGGCAGAGATCTTGTCAGTTTTTGCCTAATTATATTCTCAACACCTGACATAGTGTCTGGCATCTCTATTGTAGATAAATAGATAGGGAGATAAATAGATAGAGATAGGTAGATACAGATAGAGACATACACAGAGAGAATCTCTAAATATTTCTGTCGAAAGGTTGTTTTGATTGAATGAATGTGGAAACATAGCACTCAAAGCATACTTTAGCTAATTTAGGAAAAAAGAACCTTTCACATCATCTAGCTCAGCATACCAGATTTCTGCTTTGAATTGTCAGGTTATAATCAGCCCATTGCAAAATGCCACTGTACCTTCTGTGTGCTGGTCATTGTCCTGTGCATATATCTTCATCAAGAACCTTAACAGTTCTCTAGTGATTCTCTGGTGATAAACTAGGAACCCCAAATCTCACCCTGTTTTCCAACATAAGTCAAATTTTTAAAAAAGCCATGGTATTTATGAAATTAATTAACCATAAAATTAAGCTATGAAATTAAAAGACGCTTACTCCTTGGAAGAAAAGTTATGACCAACCTAGAGAGCATATTAAAAAGCAGAGACATTACTTTGCCAACAAAAGTCTGTCTAGTCAAAACTATGGTTTTTCAGTAGTCATGTATGGATGTGAGAGTTGGACTATAAAGAAAGCTGAGCGCCGAAGAATTGGTGCTTTTGAATTGTTGTTTTGGAGAACTCTTGAGAGTCCCTTGGACTGCAAGGAGATCCAACCAGTCCATCCTAAAAGAAATCAGTCCTGAATATTCATTGGAAGGACTGATGTTGAAGCTGAAATGCCAATACTTTGGCCACCATGATGCAAAGAACTGACTCACTGGAAAAGACCCTGATGCTGGGAAAGATTGAAGGTAGGAGGAGAAGGGGACGACAGAGGATGAGATGGTTGCATGGCATCACTGAATCAATGGACATGATTTTGAATAAACTCCGGTAGCTGGTGATGGACAGGGAGGCCTGGCATGCTGCTGTCCATGGGGTTGCAAAGAGTCGGACAAGACTGAGAAACTGAACTGAACTGAACTGATAGTATTTATACAAGAATTATACAGAGGCTTCTTAGAGGATGCCTATCAGGATAACTGCTAGCCTTCCAAAAATCTCACTGATTTGAGATACATATCCTTGGAGAAACACAGACCCCTGTACCTGGCACTAGATGAGCATCTGGGAGGGTCACAGCTGACCAGATTGTGGTCATTACGTTGTGATTATCAGGTGTAAAACTCCTCGAAGTGGTGCTTTTCTCCTAAGGTTCAGTTCAGTTCAGTCGCTCAGTAGTGTCCGACTCTTTGCGACCCCATGAATCGCAGCACGCCAGGCCTCCCTGTCCATCACCAACTCCCGGAATTCACTCAGACTCATGTCCATCGAGTCAGTGATGCCATCCGGCCATCTCATCCTCTGTCGACCCCTTCTCCTGCCCCCAATCCCTCCCAGCATTAGGGTCTTTTCCAATGTGTCAACTCTTAACATGAGGTGGCCAAAGTACTGGAGTTTCAGCTTTAGCATCATTCCCTCCAAAGAAACCCCAGGGCTGATCTCCTTTAGAATGGACTAGTTGGATCTCCTTGCAGTCCAAGGCACTCTCAAGAGTCTTCTCCAACACCACAGTGCAAAAACATCAATTCTTCGGTGCTCAGCCTTCTTCACAGTCCAACTCNCCAGGGCTGATCTCCTTTAGAATGGACTAGTTGGATCTCCTTGCAGTCCAAGGCACTCTCAAGAGTCTTCTCCAACACCACAGTGCAAAAACATCAATTCTTCGGTGCTCAGCCTTCTTCACAGTCCAACTCTCACATCCATACATGACCACTGGAAAAACCATAGCCTTGACTAGATGGAAGTGATGGGACCAGATGCCATGATCTTCGTTTTCTGAATGTTGAGCTTTAAGCCAACTTTTTCACTCTCCTCTTTCAATTTCATCAAGAGGTTTTTTAGTTCCTCTTCAGTTTCCACCATAAGGTGTCATCTGCATATCTGAGGTTATTGATATTTCTCCCGGCAATTTTGATTCCAGCTTGTGCTTCTTCCAGCCCAGCGTTTCTCATGATGTACTCTGCATAGAAGTTAAATAAGCAGGGTGACAATATACAGCCTTGACATACTCCTTTTCCTATTTGGAACCAGTCTGCTGTTCCATGTCCAGTCCTAACTGTTGCTTCCTGACCTGCATACAGGTTTCTCAAGAGGCAGGTCAGGTGGTCTGGTATTCCCATCTCTTTCAGAATTGTCCACAGTGTATTGTGATCCACACAGTCAAATGCTTTGGCATAGTCAATAAAGCAGAAGTAGATGTTTTTCTGGAACTCTCTTGCTTTTCCGATCACTTCTCAAACTTAAATTGCTTGCTAATCACCTGCTGCTGCTGCTGCTGCTAAGTTGCTTCAGTCGTGTTTGACTCTGTGCGACCCCATAGATGGCAGCCCACCAGGCTCCCCCATCCCTGGGATTCTCCAGACAAGAACACTGGAGTGGGTTGCCATTTCTTTCTCCAATGCATGAAAGTGAAAAGTCAAAGTGAAGTCGCTCAGTCATGTCTGACTAGCAGCGACCCCATGGACTGCAGCCTACCAGGCTCCTCTGTCCATGGGATTTTTCCAGGCAAGAGTAGTGGAGTGGGGTGCCATTGCCTTCTCCAGCTAATCACCCGAGAAGCTTATTAAAATGCAGATTATGATTCAGGAAGATTGCATTGGAGACTGAAGTTCTATATTTCTCACAAGCTGATCCAGGGACCACATTTTGAGTCGCAAGGACCTAGGACACGGGCCATCTCTTCTTTCCACGTGCAGGAGGTGCTTTTGCCCCATGATAGTGGAGGAAAGGGCTTCCCAGGTGGTCCTAGGGGTAAAGAACCTGCCTGCCAAAGCAGGAGACATGAGATATGATCCCTGGGTGGGGGAAGATACTCTGGAAGAGGCATGGCAACCCACTCCAGTATTCTTGTCTGGAGAATCCATGGACAGAGGAGCCTGGTGGGCTGCTATAGTTATTAGTGTTGCAAAGAGTTGGACATGACTGAAGCAACTGAGCATGCAGGAAGAAGCAAACTATCACATATAGAATGGATAAACAACAAGATCCTATTATATATCACAGGAAACTAAATTAAATATTCTGTGATAAACCATAATGGAAGATTATGAAAAAGAATGTATATGTGTGTGTGTATGTGTATAACTGGACCACCGCTGTACAGCAGAAATTAACACAATATTGTAAATCAACTATACTTCAATTTTTAAAGTCATTTGCACATAATTTTATCTTTATTAGGAATTCTAACTCTATGTGTTCAAAATAAAGGGGGAAAACTGAAAAATAAAGAAGGATTAGGTTTATACCAAATAACCTGAAGAGTCTTCTTTATAGTATTTATAGCCACTACTGGCCTTCTCACATTCCAAGATGTCTGGCTCTAGATGAGTGATCACATCATCATGATTATCTGGGTCGTGAAGATCTTTTTTGTACAGTTCTTCTGTGTATTCTTGCCACCTCTTCTTAATATCTTCTGCTTCTGTTAGGTCCATATCATTTCTGTCCTTTATCGAGCCCATCCTTGCATCATGGACTGTATCCCCCTAGGCCCCTCTGTCCATGGGATTCTCCAGGCAAGAACACTAGGGTGGGTTGCCATTGCCTCCTTCAGGGGATCTTCCTGAACCAGAGACGGAACCCAGGTCTCCTGCACCGCAGGCAGATTCTTTACTGCTGAGCCATTAGGGAGGCCCCGACACTGAGAGACAAGATTTAAGTAATAGCAGCCAGGATGATCCTAGAAAAGAGTAATGTTCTGCTATCTGGTAGGACTAGGGAACAGAGCAGATGGCTTATCAACATCATGATTTCTGATTCACGATTGCAAGCCATGAGTTTAATCTTACCAACAACATGCAGATTTGCCATTTCCATGAAATTGGCAGAGGGGAAAATGTATTTAGCATCCCAACTTGACTGATTATTATTGATTCTCTTAATGATTCATTATTGCAATCCACTCCAGTATTCTTGCCTGCAAAATCCCACGGACAGAGGAGCCTGGCGGGTTATAGTCCACGGAGTCGTAAAAGAGTCAGACACGACTTAACGACTAACATTAATGATTCAGAAGACACTAAAAGTGCCTGGTGATGCTTTGAGCAGTAGTCTCATTGTATCAGGGAAATTCAGAGGGGGACACAAGGAGGGATTTAATACTCTTAGGGAACTTTCTGTGATTAGGTTAGATCTTTAGAATTTGCTGGCCACAATTTAGAAACAAGAAGATTACTAAAAGTGAATGAAAGGTTGAAAGTCAGTAATCACATGAAAACTTAGCAGGTCATGGGCTTATCTAGTTTGAAAGAGTTGCTAAGAAGCTGCTACCTAAAGCAGGTTTTCAAGAGAGGAAAGGTAATTTCTTTTTGGAAGAGGTTTTTAAATTAAAGATAAATAATCCTATCATCAGTAATGGTGAGAGTATTTGCCTTCCTAGATGCAGAAAAAGCCATGAGCTGTGCTGGTTGCATTCTGATTCAAGAGCATTACCAAATCTTCCTCTAAGAATTTCAGAACACAGGTAAATCTCTTTGTTAATTCTCTAGAGGCAATGATGTTTCTTCTCTAGCCTCAGAAACATTCCCATAAAGCCTGTTACTGTGCCATACCAAGTATAGGCACTTAATGTCACCCAGAAAAAAAAATGTGTTCACTGGAAGAACAGTAATACTGGCTAGCATTGACTGACTCTTTGCTGTATAGGAGAAAGGCACTGAACTGGTGTTTCGTGTATTTGTGTGTGTGTGTGTTCTTAGTTGCTCAGTCTTGTCTGATTCTTTGGGACTCCATGGACTATATAGCCTGCCAGGCTCCTCTGTCCATGGGATTCCTCAGGTAAGAATACTGGAGTGGGGCCCTTTCCTTCTCCAGTGGATCTTCTCAACCCTAAGATGGAACCCGGGTCTCCTGCATTGCGGGCAAAATCTTTACCATCCAAACCACCAGAGAGACTCTACAAAATGTCATTAATTCTTACGGTGACCCCTATTTCTTAGGTAAGGAGACTGAGCCTCAGAGAGGCTCATACCTCCTCTGTGGCGACATGACAAAGCTACAAATGACAGCGCCAGGATCATATGCTTTTTTAAAAAAATTGTAGTAAAAGTCACATAATATAAAACATACTATTTTAACCAAACTGAACAGTTCAGTGGCACTAAGTATATTCACATAGTTGTATGAATGTACAATGAAACTCTCACCATCATCCATCTGCTAAATTCTTCATCTTCCTAAACTAAAACTTTGTCTCCATTGAACACTAACTTCCCATTCCCCCTCTTCACCTTTTCTACCCCCCGCAGCCCCTGGTATCTACCAATGTACTTTCTGACTGTATGAATTTAACAAGTCTAGGCATTTCGAATAAGTGGAATAAAACAGAATTTGTCTGCCCCTAATGTGTATTGGAATGTGTTTTTAAGGTTAATTTAAAATATGTTCTACAAATAGATTGTACCTTCTACTTTGCTTTATAGCAGGTTCTCACTGGTGGTGGTGGTGGTTTAGTCGCTAAGTTGTGTCTGACTCTTGAGACCCCATTGACTGTAGGCTGCCAGGCTCCTCTGTCCATGGGATTCTCCAGGCAAGAAAACTGGAGTGGGTTGCCATTTCCTCCTCCAAGGTTCTCATTAGAACCTATTAATATTTTCAAAGCAGAAATAGAGATACGAACATAGAGAACAAATGTATGGACACCAAGGGGGTGTGGGGGGAAATAGGCTGGGAGATAGGGATCAATATATATATATGCTGCTGTGTATAAAATAGATAAATAATCAGAATTATATGTTTTTCAACATACTCTGTGATAAGATATGGATTTGGAGGGAGTTGCTGGAATCTATAGAAATTATTGTGATTTGGGAAAATATGAATCAAGAAGAGATTTGAAGATGAATGAAACAGGGCTTTAGAGAGAGGAGAAGCACTGCAGAATTACAAGGGCACAATGTTATTCATCTTATCTGAGCTTTAAAACCAAGTGATGCACATATTTTGGCCATGTGACTGGGACCCTTCTGAGAACTTGGGTTAAGAGCATGTAATGGGTTAAAGGAGATTTGGACCATAAATAAGGCTGAGTGTTGAAGAACTGACACTTTCAAATTGCAGCACTAGAGAAGACTCTTGACAACCCCTTGGACTGCAAGGAGATCAAACCAGTCAATCCTAAAGGAAATCAACGCTAAAGGAAATCAACCCTGAGTATTCGTTGGAAGGACTGAAGCTGAAGTTGAGGTTCCAATACTTTGGCCACCTGATGTAAAGAGTCGACTCATTGGAAAAGACCGTGATGCTGAGAAATACTGAAGGCAAAAGGAGAAGGGGGTGGCAGAGGATGAGATGGTTGGATAGAATCACTGACTCAATGAACATGAATTTGAGCAACTCTGGGAGATAGTGGAGGACAGAGTAGCTTGGTGTGCTACAGTTCATGCAGTCGAAGAGTTGTACATGATGACAATGGGTTGAATAGTGTCCTCCTAAAAAATATGGCCAAGTCTTAACTCCTGGAACCTCAGAATGTGATCTTATTTGGAATAAGGGTCTTTGTAGATGTAATTAAGGTAGAGTTCTCTAGTTAAGATCATTAAACCCAATGATAAGTGTCTGTAACAGACAGAAAAGAAGACAGATGCAGAGCATAAAGCCATATGAAGATGAAGGCAGATATTGGAGTTATCTGTCCACAAGTAAACAAATGCCAAGGATTCTCAGCACCACTAGAAGCTAGGAGAGAGGTACAGAATGGATTCCACGTCAGAACTTCCAGAAGGAACCTATTGTACTGATTTCAGACTTCTGGTTTCCAAACCATAAATTATTTCTCTGTTTTAAGCACCATTTCAGTTCAGTTCAGTCACTCAGTCGTGTCCAACTCTTTGCGACCCCATGAATCGCAGCACGTCAGGCCTCCCTGTCCATCACCATCTCTCGGAGTTCACTCAGACTCACATCCATCGAGTCAGTGATGCCATCCAGCCATCTCATCCTCGGTCATCCCCTTCTCCTCCTGCCCCCAATCCCTCCCAGCATCAGAGTCTTTTCCAATCAGTCAACTCTTCGCATGAGGTGGCCAAAGTACTGGAGTTTCAGCTTTAGCATCATTCCTTCCAGAGAAATCCCAGGGCTGATCTCCTTCAGAATGGACTGGTTGGATCTCCTTGCAGTCCAAGGGACTCTCAAGAGTCTTCTCCAGCACCACAGTTCAAAAGCATCAATTCTTCGGCGCTCAGCCTTCTTCGCAATCCAACTCTCACATCCATACATGACCACAGGAAAAACCATAGCCTTGACTAGAAGGACCTTAGTCGGCAAAGTAATGTCTCTGCTTTTGAAAATATTATCTAGGTTGGACATAACTTTTCTTCCAAGGAGTAAACGTCTTCTAATTTCATGGCTGCAGTCACCATCAGCAGTGATTTTGCACCAAGCTCATGGTAACTTGTAGTGACAGCCCCAGGAAACTGATACAGAGTACCTGTCACATTTGTTTCTGTGGATCTGCTTCCACAGAGTTCCACAGAGCTCTGGTGTCTTGCCAGGGTCAAAATGTATCTTCTGAGAAATGGCTTCTTGATGGAGAAATTGATCTGAATGCTTTGGTGTGGAAGCTAGAAATGGGTCCCATAACGAGGTTTCCCAGAGGGCATAGTGGTAAATAATCCTCCTGCCAATACAGAGGATATAAGAGATGCAGGCTCGATCCCTGAGTCAAGAAGATTCCCTGGAGTAGGAAATGGTGTAAGAAGATTCCCTGGAGTAGGAATACAGAGGATATAAGAGATGCAGGCTCGATCCCTGAGTCAAGAAGATTCCCTGGAGTAGGAAGATTCCCTGGAGTAGATTCCCATTCTAGTATTCTTTCCTGTAAAATTCCATGGACAGAGGAGCCTGGAGGCTACAGTCCATGGGGTTGAGAAGAGTCAGATACTACTGAGCACACACACAGATACATATTAAACCCAATGATAAGTGTCTGTAACAGACAGAAAAGAAGACAGATGCAGAGCATAAAGCCATATGAAGATGAAGGCAGATATTGGAGTTATCTGTCCACAAGTAAACAAATGCCAAGGATTCTCAGCACCACTAGAAGCTAGGAGAGAGGTACAGAATGGATTCCACGTCAGAACTTCCAGAAGGAACCTATTGTACTGATTTCAGACTTCTGGTTTCCAAACCATAAATTATTTCTCTGTTTTAAGCACCATTTCAGTTCAGTTCAGTCACTCAGTCGTGTCCAACTCTTTGCGACCCCATGAATCGCAGCACGTCAGGCCTCCCTGTCCATCACCATCTCTCGGAGTTCACTCAGACTCACATCCATCGAGTCAGTGATGCCATCCAGCCATCTCATCCTCGGTCATCCCCTTCTCCTCCTGCCCCCAATCCCTCCCAGCATCAGAGTCTTTTCCAATCAGTCAACTCTTCGCATGAGGTGGCCAAAGTACTGGAGTTTCAGCTTTAGCATCATTCCTTCCAGAGAAATCCCAGGGCTGATCTCCTTCAGAATGGACTGGTTGGATCTCCTTGCAGTCCAAGGGACTCTCAAGAGTCTTCTCCAGCACCACAGTTCAAAAGCATCAATTCTTCGGCGCTCAGCCTTCTTCGCAATCCAACTCTCACATCCATACATGACCACAGGAAAAACCATAGCCTTGACTAGAAGGACCTTAGTCGGCAAAGTAATGTCTCTGCTTTTGAAAATATTATCTAGGTTGGACATAACTTTTCTTCCAAGGAGTAAACGTCTTCTAATTTCATGGCTGCAGTCACCATCAGCAGTGATTTTGCACCAAGCTCATGGTAACTTGTAGTGACAGCCCCAGGAAACTGATACAGAGTACCTGTCACATTTGTTTCTGTGGATCTGCTTCCACAGAGTTCCACAGAGCTCTGGTGTCTTGCCAGGGTCAAAATGTATCTTCTGAGAAATGGCTTCTTGATGGAGAAATTGATCTGAATGCTTTGGTGTGGAAGCTAGAAATGGGTCCCATAACGAGGTTTCCCAGAGGGCATAGTGGTAAATAATCCTCCTGCCAATACAGAGGATATAAGAGATGCAGGCTCGATCCCTGAGTCAAGAAGATTCCCTGGAGTAGGAAATGGTGTAAGAAGATTCCCTGGAGTAGGAATACAGAGGATATAAGAGATGCAGGCTCGATCCCTGAGTCAAGAAGATTCCCTGGAGTAGGAAGATTCCCTGGAGTAGATTCCCATTCTAGTATTCTTTCCTGTAAAATTCCATGGACAGAGGAGCCTGGAGGCTACAGTCCATGGGGTTGAGAAGAGTCAGATACTACTGAGCACACACACAGATACACACACACACACACACACACACACACACACACAATATGACCTCTGAAGTGGTCAATTTTATTTTCTTGCTGCAGAATTTTCTAAACTGGCACTAAAAACAGATCATTAGTTTGAATTCTTCAACTCCTCATCTTGATTTCTCTTTAATTCTTTCTGTGACCTGGCCTTCAACAATTTATTCCATATCAGTTTCCTGGGTGGTAAACCAGGACTGCAGCATCAACTGCTTTACTCAGCCACTGGCCAGAAAGACTGAGTAGTCTGAATTTAAGAAATGTCACAGCCATGAGCAGTCCTAAGCCCAAGGAACTGGTGTCATTGCTGCTTCCAAGTTCTTTTGTCCCAGAAGCTGTTGCAGCCTTAACTTTTGGTGTTGCAAGTTAGTGACGATCCCCTGTAAAGGGTTAATATTCTGGCATCGATATATTCCACCACAGATTCATGATGCAATGTCTCAGTGGGCGCAGTCAGTAAGCCTGTCATGGAAACAAAGGCCCAGAGCTCTTAGACGATGCTCTGAGATATACCTTTAGTGAAGATTCAAAACACACATCACGGGTCTGTAATGAGCTAAACCACTTTTTCCCAGTGGACATGTCTATCTAACCTATGCTACACTAACAGGTTCCTGTGGGTGAGAGGCACTCAGATACACTGCAAAGATATGAACAGGTAAGAAACATGTCCCCCACACTCAAGACTAGTCTGTGCACTGTCCAGCATCACCCAGCACCATCACATTATTTTGTTTCCTGTTCCATTTTGCTCTCATAAGGTTTAAATAAGCTGTTGTCCTGGCAGCATTTCCTCTGTGCTACATTTTGAAAATGTTTGCTCTCTTTGCTGGTAAAGGCATATCAGTATGATGCTTTCAGCTGGTGAAGCAACAATGCTCTTTCCACCTTCATCAATGCTAAACTTCCCTTTTTACTGTTTCACTCAAAACTTTTGGCAGGTATTTCTCAATAGTTTTTTGGTGCAGAAGCACTCATAACAGACAAAGTTTTTCTCCATTGAGCATGTATTCTGATGGGGAGAGCCAAACAGCACACAAATAACAAATATATGTACAAGGTCCCTTTATATGGTGATAAAGGGCTATAATGAAGAACTAGGTAGGATAGGTGGTTAGAGGGCGTTGATAAGCACTTTCCTCCATTTTAACTGCCATAACTAATACCATAGGCTGAGTGGCTTACACAAAAGAAATTGATTCTCACAGTTCTGGAGGCTGAAAAGTCCAAGGTCAGGGCACTGGCTGATTCAGTTCCTGGTGAGGACTCTCTTCCTGGCTGGCAGATGGCCACCTTCTTGCTGTGTCTTCACATGACAGAGAAAGAGGGAGTGCTTATAAGAATGCAAATCAGATTCCGTTTCCATTCTTATGACCTCACTTAATATTATTTCCTTTTGCAAATATAGTCACATTTGAGGCTATAGCTTCAGCATGTGAATGTTGAGGGGACACAATTCAGTCATAGTGGTGAGATGATGCAAGTTGCTATTTTACGTAGGATGGCTGGGACAAGCTCCCCTGACATTTGATCTGAGAGATAAAGAAGTGAGGCAAGAAAACTTGTGGATTACTGGAGAACGCTTTCCAGACAGACAAACAGCAAAGGCAAAGTCTCTAAGATAAGAAAGTGCTTGAAAAACAGCCAGGAGATCAGTGCGTCTGGAGTGCAGTGAGCCAGGGAGAGAGTAAAAGAAGTTGGATTCAGAAGAGCTCAAGGGTTGGAGCAGGTCGTGTATTTCTTTGCAGACAGTGGTAGGACCCTGAGTGGTGGAGCGGTGTGATCTGACCTAAGTTTTAGGAAGATCCCTGGGCAGGTGGTGGTGGTTTTCTGTGTATTTCTCTCTTACTTCCTGTGGTAGTGACCCTCCAATGATGTCTCACAAGAATCCTTCCCCAACCTGTACACGTACATCTCTTCTCATTTCAAGAAGCAGAGTCTATTTCCTCTCTTCTTGAATCTAAGCTCTTACAGCTGGCTCTGACAAGAATGCAGGGGATGTGACATTATTGGACTGCTGCCCCCAGACCTAAACAAAATGGGTCATTTCCGCTTCTAGTCTCTTGAAACCCAGCAACCATGCTATGGAGGAGCCCAAGGCACATGGAGACACCACGTGGAGGAGAACCACGAGGCTGTGGTCTACAGCCCCAGCTGAGATCCCTCCCAGACAGCAACAGGCATGGTCATGGGTCAGTGCCATCTTGGACTTTCCAGCCCAGCCAAGTGCCTTAATATCTGCAGCCCTAGCCAGTATCACATGGAACTAAAGTGTACTCATCAGAGCCAGTCAATCCACAGGATCATGAGATAATGGAGTAGCTGTTGTCTTAAGCTACAAATTTTAGAGTGATTTGTTATGCAGCTAGAGATAACCAGAGCACCCCCTCTCTCATTTTCCCCTCCATCCCTCCATTACTTTTTCCTTCCTTCTCTCCTCTTTCTTCTTCTTTCCTACTTTCTTTTCTTCTTCTTCTCTTCTCTCTTATCTTTCTTTCTTCTTCTTTCTTTTACACCATCTCTGTTCACTCTCTCCTCCTACATTCAGCCCACATAGAAGGGATACAGGCTAAGCTGTTATGTCTAAGGAAATATTTAATAAGTAATTAGTCCATGAGAAAGATGCTTACCTACATGTTGGAGAATGGAAGGAAAAAGATCTAGGAAAAAGGTAAACATTTAGGTAATGTTCTTTTTCTTTTTATTAAAAAAAAAAAACCCTGAGATATAGTTGATATATAACAACACTCACTTATTAGCCCACAGTGTTATGGATCAGAAGGCATGGTGTGTCTGGGATTTCTGAAGAGTCTCAAAGGCTGAAGTTAATGCATCAGTCTGGTTAAGCTCTTATCTGTGGGCTCCAGGGAAGAATCCACTTCTAGGCTCATTCAGATTATTGGCAGAATTCAGTTCCCTACAGTTGTGGGACTAAGCGCCCCATTTCTCTGCTGGCTTTTTGGCCAAAGGCTGCTCTCTGTTTCTACAAGCTGCCCACATTCCTTGCCTCATGACCTCCTCCATCTGCCAGTCAGCAAGTGTGCATGGAATCCTTTCCAACTCCCAGTCTCTCACTTTCTCTTCTGTGATGAGCTGGAGAAACTCTCTACCTTCAAAGAGCTCAGGTGATTAGGTCAGGCAGGGATGACAGAGGATGAGACGGTTGGATGGCATCACCAACTCAGTGGACATGAGTTTGAGCAAGCTCCAGGAGATGGTAAAAGGACAGGGAAGTCTGGCGTGTGGCAGTCCATGGGGTTGCAAAGTGTTGGACATGACTCAGCAACTGAACTGAACTAAACTGAACCCAGATAATCTCCCTACCTCAAGGTCAATTATGGCATAAATGTAACCTAATCATGAGAGTAAAACTGATCATATTCACAGTCCCAGGAACTAGACAAAGGTACACAGGGCTTAGGGGGGAGGACTGTAAGAACTCTTTTATAATTGTGATGGTCAGTACCACATCTTTGTAAGTATTAGTGTTTTGCAAGACTTGGTTTTCTATGGAGTAGAAAGGTCAGACAATGAAGCTACTTGACTACGAGCTGACACGCACAGAGACTTGTTTTTCAACCAAAGGAGGAAAGAGGAGAGCTTTTGTTTTGTTTTGTCTTTGTCAGTGGGTGTCCAAGAGTGGTGGAAGAGACAAAAAGAACAATTCAGCTCCCACTTCCCACTACCACTGTGGATTGACTGTGCATCCTGGTCATAGCTGTACATTCAGGAGATAAGTTTAAGTGGCTTTTAAAAAAATCTTTTAAATAAAAATTTGATTTTTAAGGAAATGTCAATGACATTTTATAAATCCCAGCTAAGGATGGGAATTTTGAAATTAATTTCTATTTTACCACCTTCTGGGAAATATTTTTATCATTTCCCTTCCTAGAAGTTGCCATAAAATGTCCACAAACTTATTTTGCTTTGTTGCTGATAATTTGTATCCCAAGAAACACATTTCTTTGTCTTTTTCATCTGATTGTTTAAAAAGTCACTCTGATCATATTACTCAGCACTGTAGACTGCTGCTTTCTAGGTGCCAGGAATCTTTTTGAAGACTTCAGCTGGTTTCTTTATTTTAAAGAATATCCAGACATCAACAGAGGATAATTACCCCCAGGGTAGCCTTTTCAGAAGTAGACACAGTACCTAAAAGTAGACAAGAATAATTTTTACATTAGTGATGTCTAAGGGTCCAGGGTTTAATGATGTGTTTATGTCAGATGTGTTCTTGGTCATTCTAAGAACAGCTTCACTGAGCATCACCCGTCCCCGACTTTATTATTAGGAGACGTGCTGCAATGTACTCTCATAGATAAGAGAATCGTGCCAGTTGGGTGGGAGCCTGAGGATGGGGGTGTAGTCTTGCCCAATCCAGGCAAAATTCATATTATAAGGAATACTGGCTTTCTCTATCCTTCTCAAAATAGTTAAGCTTACTCCCACCTCAGAGTCTTTGCACATGCTGCTCCATTTGCCTGAAATTATCTCTTCCCATATCTTCAAAGGGCTCAGTGATTTCCATCATTTTGATGGGTGCTCAGGTACCACCTTCTCCAAGAGGGTGTCCTTGACCTTCATATCTAAAATGAATCCTGTCTCCTTTTATCATGTTATATGATTTCATTTTCTTCATAGCACTTGGGAAAGCATTGTTATATATATCCTTTGTAACCTGTTGTTGATGGGAGACCTTTTATGTTATTTTTAGATAGCTGACTTAGGTTAAAAACTGAGGACAAATCATTTGTTACATACTTCTGAACTCTAAAAATTGGCATAAGACATCAGGGCCAGCCCTTCCCTTGGGTCTATCTAAACAGCTGCAGAAAATGGCCCTGTAACCCCCAACAAAAGGGTAGGGAGAGTTTCTAGGGGGGAAAAGGGGAGCAGAAAAGAGAGAGAGAAAGCAAAGGACCACTGGCTCTGTGTAAAGATGAGAGGTTACTTCCTCCACCTCTGCCATGACTCTGCCCAGCCAAGGGACCCTGGAATCTGCAAGAGATTTGTTTCTGGAGTTGGAGTTGGAAAGACCACATCTGCTTCATGGAGAGAAGATTGGCTGAGCTATCGGGTGGGCAGGTTGACCCTGGTGCAGCTGTCTGAGTGCAGTGAGGGAGTTACTGTACAAGTTTAATAAAGATTCTGGGGAGCCTGGGGTCATAGAAAACACGGAGAGTTTATGACTGCTTCTCACCTAGAATTATGCGGAGGTAGGATGAGATGGCTGGATGGCATCACTGACTCGATGGACATGAATCTGAGTGAACTCCAGGAGTTGGTGATAGACAGGGAGGCCTGGCGTGCTGCAATTCATGGGGTCGCAGAGAGTCGGACACGACTGAGTGACTGAACTGAACTGAACTGAACTGAGGATGCTGAAGCTGAAGCTCCAATACTTTGGTCACCTGATGCAAAGAGCTGACTCATTGGAAAAGATCCTGATGCTGGGAAAGATTGAGGACAGGAGGAGAAGGGGGCAACAGAGGATGAGATGGTTGGAGGGCTTCACCAACTCAATAGACATGAATTTGAACAAGCTCTGGGAAATAGTGAAGAATGGGGAAGCCTGGTGTGCTGCAGTCCATGGGGTTGCATAGAGTTGGACACGACTGGGCAACTGAACAACAACAAAGGATGCTTAATGGAGCAAATGGGGTGCAAAGAGTGAGTTTGGACTGTGGTCTGGTGTACCTGGAGAACTAATATTTCCCATGGCTCTTGGAGGACCTGTAAAAGGATCGCAGGGTTCTTTTTTCTCCAGGTCAAAGAGCACAGAGGTTGCAGGAAAGAACAGAGTTGCACTCTTGACCAGGTGACAAGGGAAGTGATGCCCACCTAGAAATCATTGGAAGGGGCTCAGTGTCCCAAAGTACATGCCCAGAGCTCATGATGAGATTCCATCATTTACAGACTATTTGGTCTAGCAGTTGTTTTTCTAATGAAAATTTATCAAACCAGCTCAGTTAAAAGTAAGATATGACAGTGACAGAAGGCTTTAGCACTGCACCATCAGCTAGAAGGTTTGTTTGCCTAGGGCAGAATATCTGGTCAGTGTCTGGCATTTCTTGATGACCATTTCATTATTTGGAAAGAATTCTAGACATAGTAAGACACACGTCCAAGATATTACCAAAGCAGATATTTTTATAAATGTGAAGAAAAGGTTCTAAACAAGAGTATGATTCAAAAGGGAAGGGCATTTCTAAAAGTGCATGATGCAGAGAAGGAAGTCTCTGAAAACACCCCTAACAGTCCCCCGGGGAGCTATCCAGTGAGTGCACATTTTAAAAGGTCATGGACGAAAAAACTGAATGAGCCAGAGATAACCAAGAAGGAAAGCAAGAAATGTGTTGTGAAAGCAAATGACGGGGCTCAAGGAGCACTTGTGAAAAGTGAAGGAAGCTAAAGTTGCAGTATCTGTTCTCAGAGCAGAATATGGGGGAAATGGCCCAGAACAATGTTTTGACAAGGTAGTGAACATTAGCAGGTAAGAGAGATGTTAGAATTTCCTTGGCCCTCTAGGGGGCAGGGATGAATTGGGATTGACATACATACACTACTAATATGTATAAAATAGATAAATAATAAGAATGTACTATATAGCAAAGGGAACTCTACTCAGTGCTCTATGGTGAACTAAATGAGAAGGAAATCCAAAAAAGGAGGATATATATATATATATATATATGTATAGCTGATACGTTTTGCTGTGCAGTAGAAATCAGCACAACATTGTAAAGCAACTATACTCCATAAAAATAAATAAGATAAAATATACATCCCTTAAAAAAAGGAATTTCCTTGCTCCTGTCTTCTTTCTATCTCTTTGACCAGGGCTAATGGACATCAAACTGGGTAAGTATAGAAAAATCACCACTGAAAGAGACTTGAATTTTAAATAAATGGATAGATCTATCAAGTTACTGGATCAAGGAAAGAAAGTATTCAATTCTTGCCAAAGTTATGTATGGAGTTTATAAAAATTCTAATTAAAATCCCCATGGCTATATGTTCACCAAAGCATATGTTCAAGAATGATTATAGCTGCACAACTTATTACAACAAACATTTGGAAATGATCCAGCAGAATGTATAAATAAATTGTGGATTCCCACAATGGAACACTATACAGCAATGAGAATCAGCAACTACAAATTGCAATTTGGATGAATTTTACAAACATAATGCCACCTGATGCAAAGAGCTGACTCACTGGAAAAGACCCTGATGCTAAGAAAAATTGAGGGCAGGAGGAAGGGTGGGTGACAGAGGATGAGATGGTTGGATAGAATCACTAATTCAAAGGACATGAGTTTGAGTAAACTCCAGGAGTTAGTGAAAGACAGAGAAGCCTGGTGTGCTACAGTCCATGGGGTCGCAAAGAGTTGGACACGACTGAGCGACTGAACAGCAATAACAATGGAGACAGATCAGGCAGGTTGAGGAAGCATGGCTCAGCTGGTAAAGAATGCGCCTGCAATGCGGGAGACCTGGGTTCAATCCCTGGGTTGGGAATATCTCCTGGAGAAGGGAAAGGCTACCCACTCCAGTATTCTGGCCTACAGAATTCCATGGACAGTATAGTCTGTGGGGTCACAAAGAGTCGGACACGACTGAGATACTTTCACTTTCACTTGAGGAAGTATTAGTTCTGGGAAAATTTGAGTGTGTGCCTGTGATTTGCATACTTTTCTGTATGAATGCTATACATTAATAAGATGTTTCGTCTTCTGCAAGTAAAGAAACATTTACATGAGATTTTCTTTTAGAACTTAATTGAACTCCTCTGAAGTTTATTTGGAAAATTACAGTGATAAATGTGTCTATTAGTAAATTTCAATGAAAAGTAGACTTAAGTACTATGATATCAAGTCAGTACATCTTATGTTGCAAGATTAGGGAGTAAGAGGGGAAAAAACAAAGAAAATGTGACCCCATGGACTGTAGCCTGCCGGGTCTCTCTGTCCATGGGATTTCTCCAGGCAAGAGTACCATAGTGGGTCACTATTTCCTTCTCCAGGGGATCTTCCTGACACAGGGATCGAACCTATGTCTCCTGCATTGGTAGGCAGATCTTTACCACTGAGCCACCTAAGTAGCCCAGAAATATTAGTGAAAGTGAAAGTGAAGTCGTTCAGTCATATCCGACTGTTTGCGACCCCTGGACTGTAGCCCACCAAGCCTTTCCATCCATGGGATTCTCTAGGCAAGAAAACTGGAGTGGGTTGCCATTTCCTTCTCCAGGGGATCTTCCCGATCCAGGGATCGAACCCAGGTCTCCCATATTGCAGGCAGACGCTTTAACCTCGGATCCACCAGGGAAGCCCTTAAATATAAAAATACAGTCTCTCAGAAAACCTATAGAGACACAGAACTTCAGATCTAAGTACTAACATCAAAGATTTCAAGGGAGGAAAGGAAGCCAGGTTGAAAAAAGAAGGGGGAGGGGGCGGGAGTGGGGGGCAAAAGGGGTGGCCTTACAGATGTCTCCTGCCACCTCCAGATACCCAGGCATTATGGGACTTTTCCCTGGGCCTCCAGAGAAGGGAGGACTAGAACTCGGCCCTACCAGAAATTGGAACCAGAATTTGAGTTTTATGCCAAGAGGAGGTGATCAGTCTCCAATCCTCAGCTCAGGCTGAGGGCCCTTCGACCAGATTCCTGTGTCCAGGACCGGGGAACTAGAAAAACAGGGAAGGATAGAAAGGGTTAAGGAGGGGAAAGAGAGAGGGAAGGGGAGACAGATCAATAAAGTCTCTTGTTCCTTACCGGTGGGGGCACTCTGGCCAGTTGTCCGCGTCAGGAGGAGACCGGGGACAAAAGGGTCCCAGTTGTGGCCACTGGGTCTGGTCCATTGGCAGGCAAGCTGGCCCCTGAGTACCCCAAGTGGTCAGGATGTCAGTCTCGGTGAAGAGTCCCACCAGAGTCACCATTTGTTGCAGGAAGAGAAATACTAGTACATACATGCAAACATATTCATAACAAAGTAAGGAGGAAATACACTTGACAGTTATGTACTCATTTCTGTAACTGATCATGGTGATTATAGCTCGTATTTGTACTGCTTCTTCCACCATTCATTCTATATTCCTTTGGCTATTGGCAAAAGGAATTGTTCATTGTTCTTTACCAAGAGAGGTGACCCAGCCTTGCCTTCATTCCTGAAGAATCTGGGCCAGTAGTAGTCCTGTCTAGATGAGCTTGATGCAGTTTTCCATTGACCTTAATCACCAGGCTTTGTAATATTAAGAGATACCATAAGAGAGCTTCTGTATTTCAGACCTACTCTTCCTTACCCTCTTTGTGGAGCTACAGTCCAATTTCCCCTTGACACTCAGAACCAATCTACCCAGACAACAGTAACTCTTTTCTTTGCCTGATGATTCAGAAGCATGAGGAACCCAAAGTAACCAGGTGACAGTCTTGATTTCCAGTTCAATGAAATCATTGTTGTGTCTACTGGTGGAAGCATTGCTCTCTTTGGAACTAAGACCTCTAGACCAGCAGAACATAAGGTCACAGAGACAGGAAGTAAAATTTTTGCTACTGTGTCACTAAGGGTAATGGTAAGTGGTGCCACTCCCATCTGACCTCTTGATTCCTGGACTCTTAAACCCTGGTTATGGGAGAAACAGCACCATATATTATTGAATGTTGGTTCAGAGCATACACAGCCATCTGGAGAACTAGGTGGCTAGGGATTGCCACCTCGCTAGGGCTATAACCGAGATCATCCCTTTGTTTCCTCACTTTGTCCTTCAAAATTCAGAGCAACCAGCCAACCTCATTATATATTAGCTCGCCCAAAATGTCGGAAAGTATTTGAAAATGTTCAAATGCTTGAAAAGACAAAAATATCTGTGTGATTGACTCTCCAGAGTCATGCCTATCCTTGCTTCTAATAAGTCCTTAGTTAGGACTTTCGGATGGTGATATTTTGCAGATCGTTATTGCCACATCATATCATAAATGATTAGCGCTTAATTTACAACTTAAATAGAATTGTACAACCACAAGGAATTCAATTCTGTAACAGTAAGAGAGCTAGGGAGAGGTTTCCAGTCCTCAGATAAGAATCACAGCCCTTCTGATACCTTGAAACCCACCCAGATTTGTGAAACACTGACCGGCAAAAACTGTAGGATTGTGTTGTTTTAAGACACTCAGCTTGTGTTGTGCTTAGAGTGATGCTAAGCTTTGTTGTACAGCTGTAGAAAATTAATACAGTAAGAACTGCTTCGAAATTTTTGAAAAAAAAAAGAGTATTAAGAAAAACTTTATTATTTGAGATTTTAAAATTCATTTTAAAAGTTTGATCATCAACACCATGTCATTTGTAGCAACAAAAGGTGATGAAGATCACCAGAAAAGAGCAAGTAGTTCTGTAAGCAATGGACATACATATATATAACATATATATATAATATATAACATATACAGATACAGTACCGAACATAATAAAGTGGTTTTTAACATTGTTGGGAAAACTGACTAGATATCTGGGAGATAATGGAGTAGGAAATGGCAACCCACTCCAGTATTCTTGCTTGGAAAATTCCATGGACAGAGGATCCTGGCAGGCTATAGTCCACAGGGTCAAAAGAGTTGGACATGACTGAACAACCAAGACCCTCCCCTCTGCCAGGGGGTAAAATTAAATTTATAATCTTACCTTATAGCTATGACAAGAATATTAAAGGGTTAAATCTAAGAAGTGAAATTATGAAAAAAAAAAAAAAAAAAACAGAGCTGGAGAAAGATTTGCAAGTGTAAAATATGGTGACATATACCATGTGCCCTAGTAAAATTCAAATTCCTAAATCTAGTAATTCTACTTCTAAGAAAGCATTCTCAGGAAACTGAGAGATGAGATAAAGATTTTTAAATGAGGGTTTTTCTTTTAGCATTATTTATAATTCTAAAAAATCAGTTAATAGAAGAATGTTTAAATAAACTATGATACTGCATGTGTGCTCAGCCATATTCAACTCTTTGTGACCCCATGGACTATAGCCTGCTAGGCTGCTCTGTCCACAGAATTCTCCAGACAAGAATACTGGAGTGAGTTCTCATTTCCTTCTCCAGGGAAATAAGTTATAATATAGTGTTGATAATATAGTAGTATGTACACATACTACTTTAAAAAAAAAAGAGTCTGAGTACATTAGGCAAAACATTTTTTTACTAAAAGTATTTATTTGCTTATACTAAGATGTTAAAAAAAAAAAGCTAGTGGAGGTGATGGAATTCTAGTTGAGCTATTTCAAATCCTGAAAGATGATGCTGTCAAAGTGCTGCACTCAATATGCCAGCAAATTTGGAAAACTCAGCAGTGGCCACAGGACTGGAAAAGGTCAGTTTTCATTCTAATCCCAAAGAAAGGCAATGTCAAAGAATGCTCAAACTACCACACAATTGCACTCATCTCACACGCTAGTAAAGTAATGCTCAAAATTCTCCAAGCTAGGCTTCAGCAATACGTGAAGCGTGAACTTCCAGATGTTCAAGCTGGTTTTAGAAAAGGCAGAGGAACCAGAGATCAAATTGCCAACATCCACTGGATCATGGAAAAAGCAAGAGAGTTCCAGAAAAACATCTATTTCTGCTTTATTGACTATGCCAAAGCCTTTGACTGTGTGGATCACAATAAACTGTGGAAAATTCTGAGAGAGATGGGAATTCAGGAGGAGAAGGGGACGACAGAGGATGAGATGGCTCGATGGCATCACGGACTCGATGGACATGAGTCTGAGTGAACTCCGGGCGTTGGTGATGAACAGGGAGGCCTGGCGTGCTACGATTCATGGGATCGCAAAGAGTCGGACATGACAGAGTGACTGAACTGAAGATGTTAAATGGAAAAACAAGAAAAGAACTGTTAAATTACTTAAATATTCCATGTTTATATAGAAAATTTACAAAACATATTAAAAAAAAGTGTAAACTATTATAATCTCACCATCCAGGGCCAATCACTGTTACCATTTTGTTAAATATAATTTTTTAATGCATGTACCCATATTTAAGTATAACTTAAATAAAATGATAATAATACCTTATACAGTATTTTGTAACTTGCTTTTCACTCAACAATATACACATATTTTATGAAAATAAATTTTAGTCTAAAAATTTGACTTGCTGCGTAAATTTTCATTTTATGCAAGTGATTTATTTAATCATTTCCATATTGTCTTCTTTTAAAACTTTTTCTTTTGCTCTAACATTTAA
>SJYT01047212.1:71045-91580 GCA_006410635.1 Cephalophus harveyi | reverse complement strand
TTGGAGCATTCTTTTGCATTGCCTTTCTTTGGAATTGGAATGAAAACTGACCTTTTCCAGTCCTGTGGCCACTGCTGAGTTTTCCAAATTTGCTGGCAGATTGAGTGCAGCACTTTCACAGCATCATCTTTCAGGATTTGAAACAGTTCAACTGGAATTCCATCACCTCCACTAGCTTTGTTTGTAGTGATGCTTTCTAAGGCCCACTTGACTTCACATTCCAGGATATCTGGCTCTAGATTAGTGATCACATCATCATGATTATCTGGGTCGTGAAGATCTTTTTTGTACAGTTCTTCCGTGTATTCTTGCCACCTCTTCTTAATATCTTCTGCTTCTGTTAGGTCCATACCATTTCTGTCCTTTATCGAGCCCATCTTTGCATGAAATGTTCCCTTGGTATCTCTAATTTTCTTGAAGAGATCTCTAGTCTTTCCCATTCTGTTCTTTTCCTCTATTTCTTTGCATTGATCGCTAAAGAAGGCTTTCTTATCTTTTCTTGCTATTCTTTGGAACTCTGCATTCAGGTGCTTATATCTTTCCTTTTCTCCTTTGTTTTTCGCCTCTCTTCTTTTCACAGCTATTTGTAAGGCCTCCCCAGACAGCCATTTTGCTTTTTTGCAGCTTAGAGAGAAATAAAGGCAGGACTTCCTGTCCTATTCAAAATGCTTCACTTGCATGTACAGATCTCTTCACTTGCATGTTGTATCCAACTCCTTGTGACCCCAAGGACTGTAGCCTGCCAGGCTCCTCTGTCCATGGGATTTTACAGGCAGCAATATTGGAGTGGGTTGCTATGCCCTTCTCCAGGGGATCTTCCCCACCCAGGGATCAAACTTAAATGTCTCTTATGTCTCCTGCATTTGCAAACTGGTTCTTTACCACTAGCACCACCTGGGAAGCCCCTCTCTTCAATTATTTAATTCTTATTTATTCTTTAGATTCCAACTCAGTTAAAACCTCTTAAAAGAATCCATACCCAACCTATAACTGTCTGCACTCACAGAATCCTTTTTTTCTTCCTTAATAGCACTTACCACAGTCAATGCTTTTATTTTTATATGTGATCATTTGATCATTGGTTTTCCCCACTAGATTATAAGCTGAATGTTTGTTTTGCTCTCTAGAATATTCACTATATAGCATAGCAAACATAGAATAAATGATTGTGCAATGAACATAGATAGATCAGGAGATGATTACACTACTTTTAGTGTGATGGCAGCATAGACCTTGGAGTCCTCTAATGCAGATGGGGTTTTGGGTGGATGGGAACAAAGGGGTGGGAACTTGTGGTGACAGACTTTCCGGTTGGGTGACGTTGTGAGCTGAACCTTGGATATGGGACAGAATGTAGCTGGCCCGTTTGTGTAAAGGCAAAAGTCTCAGAGAGTCTGAGGTTCAGGGTGTAAGTTGCATAATGGAAACATGCCAGTTGAGACTAGACACATAGACGAAACACATGTGATGAAGACCTTGCACGCCATGCTAAAGTGTCCTGATCTTATTCAGCAGGTGATGTGGCAGGGACCAAAGTGTTTTCCTTTTTGGCCTTTAAAGATTTTAATTTAACTGGGAAATACAACCTAATAAGGACGGTCACCAAGTACTAAGGGTAAATTCAAGATACAGAGAAGAATCTAGTCTTGTCTGATAAGGGGTCAAAGGAAGGTTTCTTGGAGAAGGTGGGGCTCAACCTAAAACACGCTGCTGCTGCTAAGTTGCTTCAGTCGTGTCTGACTCTGTGCGACCCCATAGATGGCAGCCCACCAGGTTCCCCCGTCCCTGGGATTCTCCAGGCAAGAACACTGGAGTGGGTTGCCATATCCTTCTCCAATGCATGAAAGTGAAAAGTGAAAGTGAAGTTGCTCAGTTGTGTCCGACTCTTAGAGACCCCATGGACTGCAGCCCACCAGGCTCCTCCATCCATGGGATTTTCCAGGGTTGCCATTGCCTTCTCCACCTAAAACACGAATGTGCATTAAAAAAGGGAGGAGGAGGAAGAGATAGTAAAGTGAGAACATTCTAAGGAACAGGAATAAAAATGCTAAAGATGGGGGAAGGAGAGAGGTATAGTACCATTATACTGGTAGCTTTCATTCATTGAAGATCAAAGTGCTTTAGATGGAATAGAGGCATGAACACACACGTTCCAGGCTCAGATAGGTACATAGACCCCACTGTACATCACAGGCTACTGGAGGATGGTCAGGAAATTGCTAAGCCTATTCGTCCTGAAAGCAAGTTGCCAGGAGAAGTGGGGGTTCCAGAAAAGATGGGGGAAGCAGTGGCTTTAGAGATCCATTGAGGTGAAGGAATAAATCTGGTTAATGTTAATGAAAGGAAAATTTTGTTCCTATTTCAAAAGCCAGGATTTTAGAAACTCATCCTTCATTTTCTGGGGAAAAAGAAAGCATTTTAGGGGTTTGGATGGTACGGAACAGCCAGGAGTTCAGGAAGTTAGGCATCATTACTCTTTCCTCATTGGTGGTAAATTTCAGTGTTTATGCTTCATTTCATGTCGTGGTCAATGGGACCAGCCACTTTGTTATCTTACCACAATGCTTGTGTTCTAGGAAAATGCCCACCAAAGAAATTCTAACATTATGATGCATGAGAAAAGGAAATTTTTGTCTTTCACTGGAAATCATTTATGACTCAATGATCATGATTTAATTAGGACTCCCTTGAAGTTCTCCTTTCTGGGATGTCCGAACACTTGGTTTTCATTCTTTTGAAGAATTCCTACCCTTTTACAAACCAACTTTTAATTATACCACTTGCCAAACTGCCTCTTTCCTTTTAACTCAGGATTTCCTCAAATCCTCCAACTTCTGAACCCAGGAAACCTAACACTGTCCTGACTCACCAGCCTCTCTGATTTTCCCTTCATTCCTCTGTCCACTTTGTGGGAGGGAACATCAGCCTGTGAAAATCTTCATTCCAAACCCACTTAATTCTTAATATTCCCAAATGTCTCACCAGCCAGGGCAACACGTGTCAGGGGCAGAGTGGAAGAGTGTGTCCCCAGGGTTGGAACAAGGGCTCTGCCCTTTGTGTGGGGCTCTCTACATGGACTGGCCTCCTGCAGCCAGTTCCAGGGTAAATTGTGAAATCAGTGGTCTCTGGTTTTTTCTCTTAATTTGTCCCAGGTTTTATTTCCTTTCCACTGTAGCCTCATCTCTCATCAACCACACAGCCTCAGCCTAGAAAGACCCTGGATTAAAATAAGTGTTGTGCTCAACTCCCAACTGGAGGACAAACTGTATGGACATTGAGTGAGTTCTGGATGCTTCATTTATTCAGAGAAGCAGAATCCCCATACTTACCAGCCATGTTAGCTATGAGAATCAAATTTTATGATACATTTATGGGGTTTTCCAAACTGTTGAGTGCCATGTAAATGTGAAGGATATTGTTACTAGTGATGCCCAAAGCCTGGAAACTGCTGGGCTGTTTTTTAAACTTTCTTTTATTTATTGTAAATTATTCAGCCTGGACATAATCCCTCTTGGTCCTTTGTGTTTGTCTCCAGTCCCCTTTCCAAAAAGGTCCTATATATTTTTCCCTCAGGTTCACATTTTTTCCCTACAGCATTCTACATAAGTATTCAGATTAATTTATGAGTATCAATGAACAAGTAAAAAAAAAAAAAAAAGAAGGTAGCTGTGATATATTGTGTCATATACTTATGTGTTTGATTTCATTTAGAACCAGTCAATCCTAGAGCTGATTCATTGGAAAAGATGCTGATGCTGGGAAAGACTGAAGGCAGGAGGAGAAGGGAGTGATAGAGGATGAGATGGCTGGACATGAGTTTGAGCAGACTCTTGAGAGATAATGAAGGACAGGGAAGCCTGGCATGCTGCAGTCCATGGGGTTGCAGAGTCAGACATGAATTAGTGACTGAAAAACAACAATACTTATGAATACTGTGGCAAGCACATATCTATTATGAAAAACATATGTATTAATGAACTAGTAAAAGAAAGTGTACTGTACAGTTAGCTAGGTAAGAGTCATCAGACCACAGATTCACACCTCTGCCTTCTCTCTTACTCCCTCTCACTGGGTCTGTGGTTTAGGCCCGAATTTCCAAAGGTGTTATATAGGAACAGAGAGATCAAAATATGGGAACCGCTGGGTTAAAAGCAGCTAAATGAGTTATTTTTATAGTGAGATTCATGTGCACTGGGAATATTTAAGAAAGGGATTTATGCATCTTTTTTCAAACTTGTTGGACCATAGAATACTGTTTTTCAGAATAAAGCACCTGGATAGCTAATGTTTTATGGGATGCACCTTGGGAAAGTCTGCCTTTAGCAAATTTTGAAAAATGGGATAATGATAGTGATCATAAGAATTGAAAAAATTAATATGTACAGTAGGCCCTCATCAGCCATCTACTTCATACACACACTTTGTTGTTGTTTAGTCGCTAAGTCCTGTCCAACTCTTTGTGACCCCCGTGGACTGTAGACCACCAGGCCCCTCTGTCCATGGGATTTCCCAGGCAAGAATACCAGAGTGGGCTGCCATTTCCTTCTCCAGGGAATCTTCCCAACCTAGGGATCGAACTTGAGTCTCCTGTATTTCATGCAGGTTCGTTATTTCTGAGCCACCAGGGAAGCCACATACATTTATATCAGGTACCCAAGATAGTCAAATTCAGAGTCAGAAAGTACATGAGTAGATGCTGGGAAAGGTTGAGGGCAGGAGGAGAAGGGGACTGCAGAGGATGAGATGGTTGGATGGCATCACGGACTCAATGGAGATGCGTTTGAGTAAACTCTAGGAGTTGGTGATGGACAGGAAGGCCTGGCGTGCTGTGGTCCATGGGGTTGCAAAGAGTCAGACACTGAGCGACTGAGCTGAGATGCCAGGGGCGAGGTGGTGAGGAGGTAGTAGAAAGTGGAGAAGGGGGTTGGGGAGTTGGTATTTAATGGGAACAGAATTTCAGTTTAGGAAGGTGAAAAATTCTGGTGATGGATGATGGTGAAAGTTTCAAAACAATGTGAATGTACTTAGTATCACTGAACTATACAGTCAAATATGCTAAAATAGTATATTTTGTGTGATTTTTTTTTTAAATAAAAATTTTTGTGACAATAAAAAAAACCTTAAAAAAAAACAAGTAATATGTGGATATGTAAGCAAGGGTTCTGGGCTTGAAAGGCTTAAATAGCCACATCTCTGCTCTCATAGGAAAGATGTTCAGGGCTGATGCTCAGAGGATGTCATGATGATGACAAATAGGAGCACAACCTCTGCTAGGCTCTGAGCAGGTAGTGACTCCTCTGCCTCCTGGCAAAGGGATTTGTAAATTTTCCATGACTCAGGCGTTCCCGGATCAGGCTTTGGGCAGCCCAGAAAGTCCTGACAGGCTATCAGGGCAAAGAGTGCAGGTTAGCAAGCATCTCACGACTCTGTGATCATGCTAAGGACTCTTGAGTAAGAAAGGGAGCTTTGAAGACAAAAGCAACGTGGAACCCTCAGGAAAGGAAACAGAGAGGACCCATACAGAGGCCTTAGCGACCCTGATTAAGCTGGATACCAGCCTTTTAGTGAAGAGGAACTAAAAATCAATACAAAACCCATTGTCTTCCCTTCAAGGTTTCTCATGTATGCCTGTGTTCAAGACACTGGAACTTGTTCTCATTAGGGGTATGGGATTGGTCATCCTCAATCTTTTTCAATGACTTGTATCTCTGTCATAAACCTTACATTAAGCACACCCCAGGAGGGAGATTCAGGAGTAAGGGAACTTATGTGTACCTATGGCTGATTCATGTTGATGTATGGAAGAAACCAACACAATATTGTAAAGCAATTATCCTTCAGTTAAAAATAAATAAATTTTTTTTAAAAAAAGAACTCCTCAGGTATGCTCTCAAGGGGATATCTGGTGAGGGTGGAGCAGACAGTCAGGTTCTGGCATCCAGAGGGGGCAAAAATAGGCTAGCAGTGCCCTTTGTAGAATATTGTCTTGCAATTCATAGCATCAGTCACAGAAGGTAGACAATGGACAATATACACTGGGTGCTTAATGCAGTATCTCACTTATTCATTAGTTTGTTCCATATTCACCGAGTCCACAGTGTTCCTTGAAAATCCTTTCTTTTTACCAGGCACTTTGATAAGATCTGGGAACTCAAGGTGAACACAATAGATAGGGCCCTGACTCTCTATTGGGCCTGTGTTCCAATGATAGAAAATACGTCTTTAGTTAAGCCAGAAGGAAGGACGGAAGGGAAATCCTCCATCCTATCCAGGCCCCTTATTTCAATCAGTGGCATGACCTGTGAAAGGCATAGCACTCTCCCCTGGTCCAAAGAAGAGACCCTAATTTAGGGTGTCCAGGCCGTCCAGGTCAGTGGGAAGTAGCTCCATGTCAAGCATCCGGAAAGACAGGGCAATGCCAGGCACTCAATTCTTTGCATGTAAGAACTGTTTTGCCAGTAAATGGCCTGGGTGCTGTGAAAAATCACATTCATTTTTCATTCTCTTCACCAGAGTCATATTCAAGAAGACAAGGACCTTTCTGCCCTGATTCAAGATGGAAGCTTGATCCAGATCTACCCAAGATGACTGGTCACTCCTAGGCAAGTGAGCATGTTGGACCTCAAGTCAGATTCCCACTGAGGAATGTCCTTGGCACACAATCTTCTCCCTCGATTCACTCTCCACCTACTGGCTTTAAACACAAGAGGCTATTTAAAATGAGATATTGTGGAAGAATCTACAGATTACTATTGTGTGAATAAAAGCCTAACTTCCCATTCTGAGCTGTAGTCTTTCCTGTGTTTCCAAGTAACCTTGATCGTACTAAAAATGATGTCAAGTTTCTCATCAACTATAATTCAGATTAGGAAAAGGACTGTTGTAAATGGATGAAGGCTGATGCCAACAGTCAACTCAAAGTTCAAATATCACAGAAAAAAACATTGTTTTGACTTTCCTGGATGGAAGTGCAAGATGGATATAAAAGAAAAAAAAAAAAGAAATGAAAAGAATAGTTGCAGGAAAAGGCATTCGGACAAATGGTGGACATTTCCCTTGAACTTGGTTTTCATAAGATTCAGTGATAAACACAGAGATTTTATAAAATTGTGAAAAGTTAAGAAATCTGGGAAAATAATGAGAGAGAGGTGGCTCAGATGGTAGAGTCTGCCTGCAATGCAGAAGAAGCAGCTTCCACCCCTGGGTTGGGAAGACCCACTGGAGAAGGGGATGGCTACACGATTCAGTATTCTTGCCTAGAAAATTCCATGAACAGAGAAGCCTTGTGGGCTATATAGTCCATGGAATCACAAAGAGTGGGACATGACTGAGTGACTAACAGGCATGTCATATTTTAGGTTCCATAGATAAGTGATTTATTATGGTCTTTTCCTTTGTTTGGCTTATTTCACTTAGTATGATCACCTCTAGGTCCATCCATGTTGTTGCAAATGACATTATTTCATTCTTTTTATGGCTGAGTAATATTCCATTGCATATATGTACCACTTCTTTTTTATCCATTCAGCTGTCAGTGTACTTTTAGGTTACTCCCATGTCTTAGCTATTTTAAATAGCTCTGCTATGAACATTGGGGTACATGTTTGAATTAGGATTTTCTCTGGAATAACATCCACTTAAAATTTGAGGACAGAATAAGGTAGTAGCTATAAAGCACCTAGCAGAGGGAGTGGAACATAGTACGTGCTAAATAAAATGAATTGAGTTTGATCTTTGTTCTAGATCCCACAAGTAAGTGATACCAAGCAGTATTTGCCTTTCCCTGTCTCATTTCTGTCACTTAGCATAATGCTCTCCAGGTTCATACATGTTGGTTGTTGCAAATGGCAGAATTTCTGTCTTTTTAAATGCCAAAATATATCTCGCATTTTCTTTATTCATATATCCGTCAACACACATTGAGCTTGTTTCCATACCTTGGCTATTGTGAATTATGCTGCAATGAACATGGGAGCACAGATTATCTTTGCATGATAGTGATTTTGTTTCCTTTGGATATATACCCAGAAGATTGCTGGATAATATGGTAGTTCTGTGTTTATCTTCTTGAGGAACCTCCATCAGTTCAGTTCAGTTCAGTTCAGTCACTCAGTCGTGTTCGACTCTTTGTGACCCCCTGAATCGCAGCATGCCAGGCCTCCCTGTCCAGCACTAACTCCTGGAGTTCACTGAGACTCATGTCCATCGAGTCACTGATGCCATCCAGCCATCTTATCCTCTGTAGTCCCCTTCTCCTTCTGCCCCCAATCCCTCCCAGCATCAGAGTCTTTTCCAATGAGTCAACTCTTCACATGAGGTGGCCAACGTACTGGAGTTTCAGCTTTAGCATCATTCCTTCCAAAGAAATCCCAGGGCTGATCTCCTTCAGAATGGACTGGTTGGATCTCCTTGCAGTCCAAGGGACTCTCAAGAGTCTTCTCCAACACCACAGTTCAAAGGCATCAATTCTTCGGCGCTCAGCCTTCTTCACAGTCCAACTCTCACATGCATACATGACCACAGGAAAAACCATAGCCCTACCTTCTATAGTGGCTGCACTCATTTACATTCCCACCTACACTGTACCAGAGTTCCATTTCCTCCACATTCTCGCCAGAATTTTGTTATTTCTCATCTTTTTGGTAACAAACATCCTAATAAGTGTGAGCTCAGTTCAGTCACCCAGTCGTGTCTGACTCTTTGCGACCCCATGGACTGCAGCACATCAGGTTGCCCTGTCTATCACCAACTCCCAGAACTTGCTCAAACTCATGTCCATCGAGTTGGTGATGCCATCTAACCATCTCATCCTCTGTCATCCCCTTCTGGTCCCATCTTCAATCTTTCCCAGCATCAGGGTATTTTCTAATGAGTCAATGCTTTGCATTAGGTGGCCAAAGTATTGGAGCTTCAGCATCACTCCTTCCACCCCTGGGTTGGGAAGACCCTCAGAACTGATTTCCTTGAGCATTGACTGGTTTGATCTCCTTGCTGTCCAAGGGACTGTCCAGAGTCTTCTCCAACACCACAGTTCAAAAACATCAATTCCTTGGAGCTCAGCTTTCTTTATGGTCCAACTCTCACATTCATACATGAATACTGGAAAAACAATAACTTTGACTAGATGGACGTTTGTTTTAATATGCTGTCTAAGGAACTGAACTGAACTGAAGTTGGTCACAGCTTTTCTTCCAAGGAGCAAGTGTCCCTTAATTTCATGGCAGCAGTAACCATCTACAGTGATTTTTGGAGGCCAAGAAAATAAAGTCTGCCACTGTTTCCACTGTTTCCCCATATATTTGCTATGAAGTGATGGGACCAGATGCCATGATCTTAGTTTTCTGAAGGTTGAGTTTTAAGCCAGCTTTTTCACTCTCCTCTTTTGGCCAAAGTATTGGAGCTTCAGCATCACTCCTTCCACCCCTGGGTTGGGAAGACCCTCAGAACTGATTTCCTTGAGCATTGACTGGTTTGATCTCCTTGCTGTCCAAGGGACTGTCCAGAGTCTTCTCCAACACCACAGTTCAAAAACATCAATTCCTTGGAGCTCAGCTTTCTTTATGGTCCAACTCTCACATTCATACATGAATACTGGAAAAACAATAACTTTGACTAGATGGACGTTTGTTTTAATATGCTGTCTAAGGAACTGAACTGAACTGAAGTTGGTCACAGCTTTTCTTCCAAGGAGCAAGTGTCCCTTAATTTCATGGCAGCAGTAACCATCTACAGTGATTTTTGGAGGCCAAGAAAATAAAGTCTGCCACTGTTTCCACTGTTTCCCCATATATTTGCTATGAAGTGATGGGACCAGATGCCATGATCTTAGTTTTCTGAAGGTTGAGTTTTAAGCCAGCTTTTTCACTCTCCTCTTTCACTTTCATCAAAAGGTTCTTCATTATTTCTTCACTTTCTGCCATAAGGGTGGTGTCATCTGCATATCTGAGGTTATTGATATTTCTCCCGGCAATCTTGATTCCAGCTTGGGCTTCATCCAGCCTGGCATTTCTCATGATGTACTCTGCATTTAAGTTAAACAAGCAAGGGGACAATATACAGCCTTGACTTACTCCTTTCCCAATTTGGAACCAGTCTGTTGTTCTATGTCCGGTTCTAACTATTGCTTCTTGACCTGAATACAGGTTTCTTAGGAGGCAGGCAAGGTCATCTGGTATTCCCATCTCTTCAAGAATTTTTCACAGTTAGTTGTGATCCACACAGTCAAAGGCTTTGGCATAGGAATAAGAAGATGCTTCCCTTAAGGAGGCTCAAGACAGGAAGGAGCTCAGGTTCCAGAAGTAAGAGTGGAGTGAGAGGGGCTTCCTGGAGGAGGGTGAGGCCACCGGACTGGTGCAGAAGTGGTCTGGGGACAGAAGTCGTGAAAGTCGAGAATGGGTGGGGTTTTGGTGGCAGAAATGGAAGGCTTGGGGAAGGTGAGGTGGTAACTTATTGTGGGTTTGATTTGCATTTCCCTGATGATTAATGATGTTAAGCACTTTTTTCATGTACCTGTTGGCTATTTGTATGTCTTCTGTGGCCTGTTCAGGTTCTGTGCCCATCTTTTAACTAGGTTATTCGTGGTTTTTTTTTTTTTAAGTTATATGAATTATTAGTTATTAAAGTTAATAATTATATGAGCAATTGAGTTATATGAATTCTCTTCACACTTTAGATATTAACTCCTTATCAGATATGTCTTCCCTGGTGGCTCAGAGGTAAAGACTCTGCCACAGTGCAGGAGACCTGGGTTCAATCCGTGTGTCAGAAAGATCCCCTGGAGAAGGAAATGGCAGCCCACTGCAGTATTCTTTTTTTTTAAATTAATTTAATTTAATTGCAGGCTAATGAAACTCTAGTACTTTGGCCACCTCATGTGAAGAGTTGACTCACTGGAAAAGACTCTGATGCTGGGAGGGATTGGAGGCAGGAGGAAAAGGGGATGACAGAGGATGAGATGGCTGGATGGCATCACTGACTTGATGGACATGAGTTTGAGTGAACTCCAGGAGTTGGTGATGAACAGTGAGGCCTGGCGTGCTGCGATTCATGGGGTCGCAGAGTTGGACACGACTGAGCAACTGAACTGAACTGAACTGAACCGAATTACTTTACAATATTGTAGTGGTTTTTGCCACACACTGACATGAATCAGCCATGGGTGTGCATGTGTGTGTCCCCCATCCTGAACCCCACTCCCACCTCCCTCCCCATCCTATCCCTCAGGATTAACCCAGTGCAACAGCTTTGAGTGCCCTGTTTCATGCATCGAACTTGGACTGGTGATCTTATTTCACATATGGTAATATACACGTTTCAATGCTATTCTCTCAAATCATTCCACCCTCGTCTTCTCCCACAGAGTCCAAAAGTCTGTTCTTTAATTCTGTGTCTCTTTAGCTGTCTCACATATAGGGTCATCGTTACCATCTTTCCAAATTCCATTTATATGCATTAGTATACCGTATTGGTGTTTTTCTTTCTGACTTACTTTGGTCTGCATAATAGGCTCCAGTTTCATCCACCTCATTAGAATTGATTCAAATGTATTCTTTTTAATGGCTGAGTAATATTCCATTGTGTATATGTACCACAGCTTTCTTATCCATTTGTCTGCTCATGGACATCTAGGTTGCTTCCATGTCCTGGTTATTGTAAACAGTGCTGTGATGAACATTGGGGTACATGTGTCTCTTTCAATTCTGGTTTCCTCGGTGTGTTTGCCCAGCAGTGGGATTGCTGGGTCCTATGGCAGTTCTATTTCCAGTTTTTAAAGGAATCTCCACAGTTCTCCATAGTGGCTGTACTAGTTTGCATTCCCACCAACAGTGTAAGAGGGCTCCCTTTTCTCCACACCCTCTCCAGCATTTATTGTTTGAAGACTTTTTGATAGCAGCCATTCTGACTGGCATGAGGTGGTATTTCATTGTGGTTTTGATTTGCATTTCTCTGATAATGAGAAATGTTGAGCATCTTTTCATGTGTTTGTTAGCCGTCTGACTACAATATTCTTGCCTGGAGAATTCCGTGGACAGAGGACCCTGGTGGACTATAGCCCATGGTCAAACCCAACTGAGCAACTAACACACACACAATGTTATCAGATATGTAGCTTCCACACATTTTCTCCCATTTCATTGGTTGTTTTTTCATTTTGTTGATGATTTCCTTTGCTCTGCAGAAGCTTTTTAGATTGAAGTAGTTCTTGGTCTTTCAAATGAGGATTATGATATAACCACTCTAGAGGGTTATTGAAAAAATTTAAAGAGATAAAATATATAAAACGTAAAAAAAAAAAAAAGCTTGATGCATTGTAGAGATTCAAAGTCTGCCTTTGTTTGAAGAAAAGAATAACATTTTCTGCTTTTGCTTCATCATTGACCTACAGTGATTTTGCCATATAGGCCCTGCTCAAAATACAATCATATGATAACCTTCACTGTCTTCTGAATAAACTAAACAGCTTATGCAATTAGTAGTGAGGGGGAACATTAGAATATCAATAGGAAAACTATAAAACCTTAGTAAGTAAAGTCATTTCAATTATTGGTGCTGTCTCCCCACCCCCCACTGATTTTTTGATAATGATTTTTTAAGTAGTAAATACGTGCCGTGGGGCTAATTTAGGAGAATTGAAATTGGACTTTGAGCTACATGTTGGAGTTGCTAAACAAACAATTTCATCTGGAATGGGTGAAAAAGATAATATGGAGCAGAGGCTTCCATGGATGATCCTGTGACTTGACTATCTCATTTCTTACTGGAATGACGGGTCTTGTCTGCCCTGAACAGGTGAGCAGTTGCTTGGTGAGTGCTGTGGTTTACCTTGCAATTCTGAGTGGTCACAGTCCAGCAAGAGCAGCATCTCCCCAAATCTTGCTATAAAGACAGCATCTGGCCCCCACCCAAACTAAACAATAGTTTGCATCTTAACAAGATCCCCATTTGCGAGGTGTGCATGTCAAAATTTGAAAAGCAATGGTCTAGAGAGTAAAGGGATAATAGAATTTGTAGTGTCTTGGTTATATTACATGTTGTTGGCTTCCCTGCTGCACAAAGAGAAAATGAAGCTCTGAATTATAAGATGAGAATGATGAGGTTCTACACCTAAATTTTCTTTTGAAGATGGACCGATTTCTTGGCATTCAAAAGCAACGGGACTGCAGAAAGAAATATCATTGTTTAAACCATAAACTACATGACTAACTGTAATCACTGGCTGCTTGGAAAGACCACCCTAAGTCTCCTTGTTACTTTTCAGGTGGTGCTGAATGACTAGGAAACATATCTGCCTAGCCCGGTAGTCCACTGAGCATAGCTAATATGCCAGCCACTAAGACTGCAGGGTGAGTGAAGCTGCAGAGTGAATGTAGCTCAGAGAAGCCTCTTGTATTAAAATAGTGCCCGTTCAAGGATTTTACATAACCTTAGGGAAGGTTTGTTCTGGGCTCTAAGACTATAGAGCCTGCAAAGTTTCAGGTAACTGTAATCTGCCTATTGTGGAATATAGAACATTTGGCATTAATGATGAAACTTCCTTCTATTGTGATGGTACTAGATTCTCTAATGACCAAAGAATTAGTTCTGGTTAAAGGCCCAGGTGGACTTCCCAGGTGGTGCTAGTGGTAAAGAAAATGCCTGCTGATGCAGCAGACACAAGAGACCTGGCTTCGAGCTCTGGGTTGGAAAGATCCTCTGGAAAAGGAAATCGTGACCACTCCAGTATTCTCATCTGGAAAAATCCCATGGACAGAGGAGCCTGGCGGACTATAGTCCATGGGGTTGCAAAGAGTCTGACATGATTGAGCACTTGTCAGCAGCAGCAAAAAGTCCTGCCAGATAGCAAATAAAAATATAGAGCAGTTAATTTCAGATAAGCATTAAATAATTTTTAGTATAGACTTATCTCATGGATTCCTTGGGTCTTGTATGTTATCTGGCAACCCTAGTTCTGCCAACCCTAGCCCTTTAGAGCTGGGACTAGATATTTACCTAGGATCTTATGAAAATTGTATTCCAAAAAGAGTGTGTCACCCCTACGCCTTCCCCGAGGATATGCATTTCTGGCTAGAGGATTACACAGCTTATATTTTGAAACCAACCTCAGAGATCATCAGCTTTGTTTTTCTGGGTTTCACAAAGATTAAGTGACTTGCTCAGGGCAACAAGGCTGCTTATTTCTGGATCAACTTTTCCTCATGTGAGTCATCTTGAGTAATGTAACCTTGAACCTCAATGTACTAAATTTGACGTAGAAACTGTTCTTATAAATGGTCTGAAAGTAATAGAGGGCAGGGTGGAGGAGGGATGACAAGTAAACAAAGGCCAGGAAGTAATAAAGCTAGGCATAACTATAGAGACCAAGGACTAAAATGCTTCAAATGCGAGTTACACTAAGGTTGTCATGATAGTTAAAGCATGTACATTTTTTCTGTTGAATTGAAGCTATGGAACATAGTTGGAATTTTGTTGACTGTTTTAAAATCCATCATATTAATCAAATTACTCCAAATGTGTTATTGACTCACTGCATTAAAGATACAAGAGATTTGTATTAGACAAAATATTGCTGAACCATAAAAACCTGTGCTGTACCAAAGTAAATACTGTTATCTTGGGAAGTGCATAAGAAAGAGAAAACTTTATCTAAAATGAGACCCAAGATCCTGGGAGATAATTTACAAAAGCAATTTTTAATATGTACAAGTCAGTTAAAGGAAAAGAAAATGACAGGGGTTGCCTATTGAAATCTCAACACTTTTGAGCCCTCTTCTGGCCAGTAGTTGGTGACAGCAAATTCAAGACTAAATAACCTCTGGTGAATAACAAAGGTGTGAAAGCCATCATAAATGTATTGAGGCTTTAAAATAAAAATTAAAACAAAATTGTTTCACTGGATCAGATGAAAAGTTACTGTAACTTGACTTTATTTTCTCCTCTCTCATCTCTGCTATATGTCTACATGAAGGGAAAACATAATAATCATGACAGTCACTTCAAAGCAACAAGTAAACCTGTTCTTCTGTGGTAGAAGGAGGGAATGAAATGCATTCCTTTCTAAACATCAAGAAAATTGGATTATCAGTCCCAGAATACATTCATAAATATTTGTACTTTATTGGGCGTCATATTGGTAGTAGTCTCCCACCATGGACCCCTATCATGCTCCTTTAAAGACTAATTTTGGAGATTATGGATGTTAAAGAACAACCAAAACCAAAGCCAAAGACTTGTAATAAGTGAAGCCAAACTGCCTGGAAATAGAGCATTGTGCTTCTGTTCCTCAAGCCATTCTAGGAATCAACAGCCTAGAAATCACACCACAGGTAATTTCCAATTCTTCTGGGTATAACCTCACATGGATATTTCTGGAACTACCTAACATGATCCAGAGAGAGGATATGGGGCGGGATGTGGGAGGGGGATTCAGGATTGGGAGCTCGTATACACCCGTGGAGGATTCATGTCAATGTATGGCAAAACCAATACAGTATTGTAAAGTAAAATAAAGTAAAAATAAAAGTGAAAAAAAAAAAAGAGAGAACTCCAAATAGACAATGGTGTGTCCTAGCACTAACCCCCTATCTTGTCACCAGACCTGGAGGGTAGCACTTGGGTTGGGGTGGGGAGTCCAGTGAAGACCATGTGCATTTCATTTAAGAAAAGTATTAAGAATACCCAGCTAAGTAAGGTTTATCTTAGAACATATTGCCAAAATTTTTAAAGAGATTTTATAGCTCTGATTGGAAAACATTAAAACCTTAACAAAATATTCTGAAGGTAGTGAGATTGTGGCAAAGTAACTCCACTGTAAGAGCCTCTGATGAATATTTTAGGAGTTAAGTTCAAGGAATTACTGAATGTTTTGCTTATTGCCTTGAAAGAGGGCTGCTCCATGGAAGTAAATTCAGGTGGAGCATATGAGGCTTTGAGTAATTGCTTTGTAGGAGATCCTCCTAATAAAAAAGTGGAAAACGTCAGAAATTATCAGGAGCCTGTACAATTCCATAGAGTGAAAAAAAGAAAGCAGGTCTTGTTCTTGACTCTAGTGGTGTTAACAATGCTTAAGAGACATATACTTTGCATTGAGGTATTACATTAAGGCTCTTATAACGAGAATAAGTTTAAATAGAACAGATCTTCCTTTGAAAGATCATTTGCCAACAAGGGTCCATTGAAAATGAATGGTTAAAATCATTGGGATACTGCGTCTTTCTGATAATTATCAATTTAAAAAAATAAAAGAGAAAAATTTCTAAAACCCAAGTATAAATTCAATTACAAATTTGATACTGAAAGAACTTCACTGTAGACTGTTGTGTTTTACCCTCAATTTATTTATGCTACAGTGCCACCAGTTCCCACCGGGATTACAATGGTGGACGATCCATGACCTATTAAATCATGAAATAAGGCATAAATGCAAATGAGAGTGGATTTGAGCTTGGCTGTATCTCGACTCTCAAAACTGAGTTATCAAAGGAAGAAAACCATGTTGAATCCAAATATTTTTATTTTTAATTAAAAAAAGTTTTTTTAAGATTTTTTTTTTTGATGTGGACAAGTCTTTACTGAATTTGTTACAATACTGTCTCTGTTTTATGTTTTGGTTTTTTGACCATGAGGAATGTGGAATCTTAGCCCTGCCACCAGGAATTGAACCCACGCCCCTTGCACTGGAAGGTGAAGTCCCAACCACTGAACTGCCAGGGAAGTCCCTCAGATATTTTTTATAAAAATGCCCTGATTTAAAGTATTGATGTGCTTAAGTGTGTGTGTGTTTTGGTGGTAGAAGAATCAGTGGAAAGTGAGATGAAGGACAAACAAGCCCATTCAAACAACCCTAATCATCTAAAATAGCTTTGTGTCACATGGGAAGATGAGAACTTGTACATAAGAACAGGGCCTTTAAGATAGTGTAAGACATTATGACATGGCTGTTAAAAAGTAATTGTGTAATAGACAAGTTACATAAATCTCCAGATGAGCACTTGGATTTCTTTTTTTATTTAATTTCTTCTCTAAAATATAGTACAAAGCCCAAGAAAGCCCCAAATTTTCCAGTGAGTTTCATTAAAAGCTGATTTTTTTTCCCCACCGAAGTCATCCCAGGCCTGAGATGTCAAATCTTTAACTATTAGCTTCTCAAGACCCGTAAGACTTCCTTTGTATTTATAAACTACATTTCTCCATATTAAAGAAACATAGTTCTTTTTTTTTTTTTTTTATACAAATGGCTGCTGTATTTCTGCTAAACTGACAGGAACACAAATAAGGTAAAGTGGCACAGAAAGTGGGAAAGGGGTAGATGATGCAAGATAACAACCTGATATGAGAAGATAGGTGTAGCCCCTCCGCCACCCAAGTTATGTTAGCCTTGGACCGGTGTATAGCAGGAAAGCACATTTTGTCCTTCAGAAGGGAGGTTTTAAATGAAAAACACTCTAAGTGAAGGGCAGAGTTAGGGTCAGGTTAGGAGGAGGGGAGACATTTAGGGGCTGGGGTGATCTGGGCTCAGTGTGTGGCAAGCTTGAGAAGGTCAAGTGGAAATATAGGGCTAGAGGTACCAGGCACAGGTTTGAGTGTTCCTTCCAGCCCACCTCACGCTTTCCCCTGCCCTAACGTCCTGCAGCGGGGTGGAGAACTTTCCCCAAGACCCACTGTGTTCCAGGCACTGGCATAGGGTTTGGCAAAGTTGATAATTCTTGGAAAGCCCTCCTCTTGAAATCTGGCCATTTTCTCCTTTAATCACCAGTTTTCTTCTTTAATCATCACCTTGGAGAGGTTACTAACACATTGTAAGAAATGTAAAGTCCCAGAGAGGATACATGTATATGTATGCCTGAGTCCCTTCGCTGTTCAACTGAAACTATCACAACACTGTTAATCAGCTATACCCCAACACAAAATAAAAAGTTTTTTGTTTTTTTTTTAAGGAAATGTCCCAGGTCAACATCTTCATCCCCATGCAGCTTACCCTTAAGCACCCATAGCATTGCAATCTGATGTGAATTCAGAAGGTAGAAGCTGATTTCATCACAGACATAAGCCAAATGAAAGCAAAGGGCACATTCCATGGAAAGTATGCTTGTGAGGCTGCCTGCAGTTGTGTTGTATTTGGCCCAAGCTTTCCTTTACTGATGTGTGTAACTGTGAGGTCCCCTGCTTGGGGATGAATCACATCCTGCTTTGGTAACATGGTAGGATGTTTTCAAAAGCACAAGGCCCATGAGAACTTGGTTTGGCCAGAAGTTCATTTACTCTTTATCAGAATCTGCTTTTTCATTTTGATCTTCAAAGAGTTATAAGAGGCTGTCTTAGAGCCTGTGGGTTAGTGTCAGAGATGTGAGGGAGAATAGGCATGTCGAGGTCTCAGTGAAGTGTCGGTTGGATTTCTGGAAGGCCAATGGAAGTGGGTAGAGGAGAGAAGCATTGACCACAGTCAGAATAAGCTGGAGTGGAGCGAAAAGGGCACCAACAGGTGAATGAGGGGAAATTGAAATTTCCTTAAAATTCCATGGACGGAGGAGCTAGGCTACGGTCCATGGGGTTGCAAAGAGTCAGACATGACTGAGTAACTTCACTTTCTTTCACTTTCCTTAAACCAGAGAGGTTTCAGAATGGAGGTGCAATAGGCAACATTTAAATACCCAGAAAAAACATCTAGTTCTGCTTTATTGACTATGCCAAAGCCTTTGACTGTGTGTGGATCACAATAAACTGTGGAAAATTCTGAAAGAGATGGGCATACCAGACCACCTGACCTGCCTCTTGAGAAACCTGTATGTAGGTCAGTTCAGTTCAGTTCAGTCGCTCAGGAACCAACAATTAGAACTGGACATGGAACAACAGACTGGTTCCAAATAGGCAAAGGAGTACGTCAAGGCTGTGTATTGTCATCCTGCTTATTTAACTTCTATGCAGAGTACATCATGAGAAACGATGGGCTGGATGAAGTACAAGCTGGAATCAAGATTGCCAGAAGAAATATAAATCACCTCAGATATGCAGATGACACCACCCTTAAGGCAGAAAGTGAAGAAGAGCTAAAGAGCTGCTTGATGAAAGTGAAAGAGGAGAGTGAAAAAGTTGACTTAAAGCTCAACATTCAGAAAACGAAGATCATGGCATCCGGTCCCATCACTTCATGGGAAATAGATGGGGAAACGGTGGAAACATTGACTGACTTTATTTTTCTGGGCTTCAAAATCACTGCAGATGGTGATTGCAGCCATGAAATTAAAAGATGCTTACTCCTTGGAAGGAAAGTTATGACCAACTTAGACAGCATATTAAAAAGCAGAGACATTACTTTGCCAACAAAGGTCCATCTAGTCCAGGCTATGGTTTTTCCTGTGGTCATGTATGAATGTGAGAGTTGGCCTCTAAAAAAAGCTGAGCACTGAAGAATTGATGCTTTTGAACTGTGGTGTTGGAGAAGACTCTTGAGAGTCCCTTGGGCTGCAAGGATATCCAACGAGTCCATTCTAAAGGAGATCAGTCCGAGGTGTTCATTGGAAAGACTGATGTTGAAGCTGAAACTCCAATACTTTGGCCACCTGATGCAAAGAGTTGACTCATTTGAAAAGACCCTGATGCTGGGAAAGATTGAGGGCAGGAGGAGAAGGGGACGACCGAGGATGAGATGGTTGGATGGCATCACTGAGTCGATGGACATGGGTTGCGGTAGACTCCAGGAGTTGGTGATGGACAGGGAGGCCTGGTGTGCTGTGGTTCACGGGACTGCAAAAAGTTGGACATGACTGAGGGACTGAACTGAACTGAACTGAAATCTATCTTTAGGCTTGAAAGTTATAACTATGATCCAACTCCAAACTCTGGGGGTTTTTTTGTTTTGGTTTTTGTTTGTTTTCTTTAGTTTGGCCACAGTGTCTGAAATTTTAATAATAAAAAACTCATGTTATTAATTTAATTCTTTCTAAAGTTAGTTCCTTCTCTATTGACCTACAGAAAATGAAAATCCTAAAATATATATGACAGGGTTCAGTTCAGTTCAGTTCAGTCGCTCAGTTGTGTCCGACTCTTTGCAATCCCATGAATTGCAGCATGTATCCCTGTCCATCACCAACTCCCGGAGTTTACTCAAACTCATGTCCATTGAGTCGGTGATGCCATCCAGCCATCTCATCCTCTATCATCCCCTTCTCCTATCCTCAATCCCTCCCAGCATCAGGGTCTTTTCCAATGAGTCAACTCTTCGCATGAAGTGGCCAAAGTATTGGAGTTTCAGCTTCAAAATCAGTCCTTCCAATGAACACCTTGGACTGATTTCCTTTAGGATGGACTGGTTGGATATCCTTGCAGCCCAAGGGACTCTCAAGAGTCTTCTCCAACACCACAGTTCAAAAGCATCAATTCTTCAGTGCTCAGCTTTTTTTAGAGGCCAACTCTCACATTCATACATGACCACAGGAAAAACCATAGCCTGGACTAGATGGACCTTTGTTGGCAAAGTAATGTCTCTGCTTTTTAATATGCTGTCTAAGTTGGTCATAACTTTCCTTCCAAGGAGTAAGC
>SJYT01047212.1:0-66612 GCA_006410635.1 Cephalophus harveyi | reverse complement strand
GCTCTATACAGTCAACAAAAACAAGGCCGGGAGCTGACTGTGGCTCAGATCATGAACTCCTTATTGCCAAATTCAGACTCAAATTGAAGAAAGTAGGGAAAACCACTAGACCATTCAGGTATGACCTAAATCAAATCCCTTATGATTATACAGTGGAAGTGAGGAATAGATTTAAGGGCCTAGATCTGATAGATAGAGTGCCTGAAGAACTATGGAATGAGGTTCGTGACATCAGTATCCTTTTACATTTTCATACTATTCATGGGGTTCTCAAGGCCAGTGGTTTGTCATTCCCTTCTCCAGTGGACCACATTCTGTCAGACCTCTCCATCATGACCCATCTGTCTTGGGTGGCCCCACATGGCATGGCTTAGTTCCGTTGAGTTAGACAAGGCTGTGGTCCTAGTGTGATTAGATTGACTGGTTTTCTGTGAGCATGGTTTCAGTGTGTCTGCTCTCTGATGCCCTCTTGCAACACCTACCGTCTTACTTGGGTTTCTCTTACCTTGGGCATGGGGTATCTCTTCACTGCTGCTCCAGCAAAGCGCAGCCGCCGCTCCTTACCTTGGACGAGGTGCCCCTCCTGACCTTGAATGTGGAGTAGCTCCTCTCAGCCCTCGCAGCTGCTGCTCCTTGGACATGGGGTTGCTCCTCTTGGCTGCCGCCCCTGACCTCGGACTTGGGATAGCTCCTCTCGGCCACTCCTGTGCCTTCGCAGCCTGGCGCTCTCAGTTGCTGCCCATGACCTTGGGCGTGGGGTAGCTCCCCTGGCCGTGCTTGTGCGCAGTCTGTCACAGCCACTGGGCTTCTGCATGGTCCGTCACAGCTGCAGCGCTTCTGACAGGGTTTCACTAGCCTAAGTCTTTGTACTTCTTTCTTATTCTGCTCAGTTCCATCAGAAGCATTTACCCTAAGCACTTACCTAAATTAGCTAGAATCTGGATTTTACCTTCAACAGATAAAACAAGAACATTGTCAAGAATCTGTTTTGAATCAGTGCATGTACTTCCCAAATTGCTGTTGAAATGACTGCATCAGGACAAGAGAATGAGACATTTGCACTCACAAAATGTCAAGGAATTTATGCAGATACAGCAGAACAGGGCCCTGACTGAGCAAGCCTTGACAAACTGACTTTCAGAGCCCTTCTAGGAAGTAGAAGTGACTCTCCTCTCTGCAGAAGGTACCTCATGCATCTAACTGCAAGTGTCTAAAGTGGAAGAAGAGAAGGAGCTTCTGGTTTCAGGACTGGAAACATGGCCACATGTTGATCACATCTTTGGTGTGCAAAGCAAGCTGAGGAACCCTAAGCGCAGGCTCTGACTCATAGAGACATCCAACCTGAGAGTAAAATGTATTGTATTATCATAAGAGCAATGTGATATGTCAAGGAAAAACAACTAAACAGAATACAATATCCCCAAACCAACTTAAGGGTATATTAAAAGTTAGAGAGGCAGCTTGGTGTAGTACTTACAGCATTTAGACTCTGGAGCTAGCCTGACTGAGTCTGATTGCTGGTTTGCCACTTAACTGTGTGATCACCAGACCCTCTGTGATCATGCTCTTCTCAGTAAAAAGAAGATAATAATAGCAACTCCTGGGGTGAGGATGAAAGGGGCTAATACATGAAAAGCACTTAGCATAGTTTCTGGAGTACAGTTATTATTCAATAATGGTTTGTTATCATTATTGCATGGGAAAAGTATCATTCTAAATGATAGAACATTATGATTTATCTGATAAAAAGTGTTGTGACAATTGGCTAGATACATGAGAAGAAAAATTCAATCCTTTCTTTATAGTCTACTCTAAAATAAAGTCTAGCTGAATTAAGAACTGGAACTTCTAGAGGAATATACAGATGACTATTTAAATATTCTTGTGGTAGAGAGAGTCTTTCTAAAAAGGAGGAAGAAAGGTAGAAGGGAAAGGAGAATGACTTTATTTGATTATATCAAAATAGAAAACCTCTGTGCTTTAAAGCAAAACAAAACCAATTTGCTCTAAGCAGAACTAGAAGATAAATGTGTGTGTGCAAGTTATGTCCAACTCTTTGTGGCCCCACAGACTGTAGCCCACCAGGCTCCTCTGTCTGTGAAATTTTCCAGGCAAAAATACTGGGGCTCATTGCCATCTTCTCCTCCAGGGGAGTCTCCCTGACCAACGGACTTAACCTGCGACTCTGGCATCTCCTGCATTGGCAGGTGGATTCTTTACCACTAGCACCACCTGGGAAGTCGAGAAGATAAATGAAAAGCTAGGAAAATAACATTTGCAACAGCTAAGGCAGACCATCTAAGGGTAGTATATTCCCTGTATAAAGAGTGTATGATTCTCTCTATACTGTTGCTGTTGTTGTTCAATCACTAAGTTGTGTCCAACTCTTTGCAACCTGGTAAACTGCAGCATGCCAGGCTTCCCTGTCCTTCACGATCCGGTTTAAAAAAAAACAGCTTACATAAATTAATCAATAAATTTTAATACCTCTGCCAGAAAAATAGGCATAGGACATTATGAGTAGGTTAAGTCATAAAGTAAAAGCATAACTTGACCAAAAGCCTAAAAAGATGATGAATTTAATAAATAATCAAAAGACTATAATTTAAAATGAAACAGCATTTTCCACTTCTCAAATTGGCAATGACTTTTAAATGACCATATCCCATATTGGTGAGTCTGCAGGAAACAGACTCTCTCTCATCTTGTTGTCAGAAGTGTAAATTGACTCGACCTCTCTGTAGGGCAGATTTTTAATACCTATCTGATGTATATAACCTTTGACCTAGCTTTTATACTTCTGGAAATGTAATTTTAAAAGATTCTGAGATGAGAAAAGAAACCCAACTACAAAAATAGTTTTGCAGCATTTTTAAACATAGCAAACAATTGGACCACCTTAAAATCTTGTTCTCCACCATTGGTTAAATAAACATTAGTACATCTTTTGTGACCTTTGAATGAACCTCACAGTTATCAAGGGAGCTTAACTGACTAAGGCCCCCAGCTGCTGCTCTGAAATGCCATCGCCTGCTTATGAAGAAATACAACAGCCATTGAATGTATTACAAAATAGGTATTCAAGTAATGTGGCAAGCACCCTATTACCATACACAAAAATAAACTCAAAATGGCTTAAAGACTTAAATGTAAGACATGACACCATAAAACTCCTAAAAGAGTATATAGGCAAAACATTCTCTAACATAAATTGTATTAATGTTTTTCTTAGGCTACTCTCTCAAGGTGATAGAAATGAAAATGAAAATAAACTAATGGATCTAATCAAACTTATAAGCTTTTGCACAGCAAAGGAAACCATGAACAAAATGAAGAGACAACCTACAGCTTGGGAGAAAATATTTGCAAATGATGCAACCACGAAGGGCTTAATTTTCAAAATATACAAACAGCTCATACAACTTGACACACAAAAAACAAAAAAAACATCAAAAATTGAGAGGACCTAAAGACATTTCTCCAAAGAAGGAAGACAGATGACTAAGAAGCATGTGAAAAGATACTCAACTTTGACTAATTGTTAGAGAAATGCAAATCAAAACTACAGTGAGTGAGCAACTCATACCAGTCAGAAAGGCCATAATTTAAAAGTCTAAAAAAAACCCCAAACACTAGAGAAGCTGTGGGTAAAAGGGAACCCTCCTACATTATTGGTGGAAATATTAGTTGGGGTAGGCCACTGTGGAAAACAGTATAGAGATTTCAGAAAACTAAAAATAGAATTATCATATGATCCAGCAATCCCACTCCTGGGCTTATATCCAGGTGAAACTATAATTCAAAAAGATACATATACCCCTGTATTCATAACGGCACTATTCACAATAGCCAAGACATAGAAACAATGTAAATGTCCATTGACAGATGAGTGAGGAAGAGGTGGTACATATATACAATGGAATATTATTCAGCCATAAAAAAGAACAAAATGATATCATTTGCAGCAACGTGGACATTGAGAGAATATCATACAAAGAGAAGTAAGTCAGAGAAATACAAATGCCACATGATATCACTTGTATTGTGAAATCTAAAATATGACACAAACGAACCTATCTATGAAACAGAAATAGAATCAGAGGCATAGAGAACAGACCGATGATTGCCAAGGAAAATGGGATGGGAGAGTGTTGGATTGGGAGCTTGGTTAGCAGATGTAAATTGGTATATTGTAAATATATGCATAAGTCTATATATATTATGCATATATATAGAATGCATAAACAACAAAGTCTTACTGTATTGCACAGGGAACCATATTTAGTATCCTGTGATAAACTATAATGGAGAAGAATATGAAAAAGAATGTGTATATATATATATATACACATGCATGTATAACTGAGTCACTTTGCAGTCATAGTAACAGAACATTGTAATCCAACTATACTTCAATAAAAAATACACAAATAATGTGGCAGGAAGATAATACATAATGACATAGAAAGATGTTCCAGTTGTATAAAATATGTATGTGTGTACTCATAAATTGCTTAACAGATGATCTGCACAGAATGATCTGGTTATGAAGGAAGGTATATATAAACATATGCACAGATACAAAATATTGATGTAATTTCAGAGGTGAAATTGCAAGTTATTTTTATTTTCCATTTTTCACCTGTTCAAATTTAATTTTCCCCTAAGAGACATGTGCTACTTTACAAAGAGAAAAAATTAAGTAAGATTATTTAAAAATGTAACTGTGTTTCTTTGAATTATTTGACTTGGCTTTTATTTTATATTTTTCTCCATGATCTAATACTTATTTATTTGCTGGCAACTTGATATTCAATCTGGAAAATGAGATATTTTAAATAAACAACTAAGTTCTGGATCAGAATTAGCTTTCAGTGCCTAAAAGTACGAAACTTGGTCCTCAAAAAGAGTTATTCTTGAAGACTACTAAGCTGGTAGGTAGGGAAATGGTGGTATGGATGAATATTTTCTTTAAAAATCTGTTTAATGTTGTAGTAAAGTTGTCTTGACAAACATGGCATGCACCATAGAGACAAGGAGAAGACTTCCCTTGGACCCCTGGATTTTCCTGCCTGGCCCAGTAGATTTGAGCCAAAGCTTAGATAGCCATCCCTTCCTGGACAGTGCTCTGGACTTCGGCTTCCTCTTGGTACCTGGAATCAAGTCTTTTCCTACTAGTGGCCTTTAGTGAAAAAGTGAAAGTCACTCAGTTGTGTCCGACCCTTTGTGACCCCATGGACTATATAGTTCATGGAATTCTCTAGGCCAGAATACTGGAGTGGGTAACCTTTCCCTTCTCCAGGGGATCTTCTCAACCCAGGGATCGAACCCAGGTCTCCCACATTGCAGGTGGATTCTTTACCAACTGAACCACAAGAGAAAGCCTCAAGAGGATTTTGCATTTGATCAGGATTCATGCACGGTTGCCTCTCTCCCAGAGTGGGTGTCCTCCCAACTCAGACTCTGCAATGATTCCTACCTTATCCTTCTTGGTGGCCTCTTTACGACTGCTGTGTAACAAGTAGCCATGCCCATGGCAGCCTAACACAACACCTATTTATCATCACACTGTCCCAGTTCTTTGCTTAGGATTGCACAAAGCTGAAGCTGAAGTGCTTCCCAAGCTGGACTTTTATCCGGAAGCTCTAGGAATGAGTGACTTCCAAGTTCATTCAGGTTTTTGGCCAGATTTAGTTCCTTGGAATTGAGATCCCTGTTTCTTTGCTGGTTCTGAGCCAGGACTATTTTTAGCTCCTAAAAGCCACCCATATTTCTTGCCACATGGTCCCCTCCATCTTCAAGCTAACAATGGTAAATCAAATTCTTTTTGGGCTTCATCTCTAACTTTTTCTTCGATGACCAGAAGATGCTCTGCTTTTGAAGGTCACACGGGATTGAGTCAGGCCCACTGGACCATCTTCCTCGGCCATCTAATGTAACAGTCATGAAGTGATATCCATCATAATCACAGGTTTGTCTACACCCAAAGGGAAGGGGCCAACACAAAGATAGAGATCTTCAGGGGTCATTCTTAGAATCCTGCTGCCTCAGGAGCTTCAAGGATAAGCCCTGGGCAGCTTTTAAAGTGACTATCTTCCCAACCCAGAGAGAAAGCCTACCCTGGGTGCCTGTCCTAAGGACTGCAGCAAGCAAGCAGGGCAGTTCTGTGTCAGAACATTAACTGAGGATTAACTGAGGATGAACAGATAAAGGGACATTGGATTGGGCTGGAGATGGTGAATGGGGCATTGAAATAAAAAGGAAAAATAAAATTATTCACTGATTTCCATCATTAAGGCCTTCTCTTTTGCATATTCTTGATTTTTAGATGACTAAAAATCCATTTTAAACTCCATTAGCATTCACTGGGTCTTACACAAATGTCTGCAGTTTTCAGAGGGACTTGATCCAAACCCTTCTTGCTCTTCACTTTCTCCCAGCCCCAACCACTCTCTTATCAGCAGATGAAAGAGGTTCACATTTTGGCATCAAATATCAAAATTCCATTGCGAGATCAGATTCCCATGCAAATCAAAGTACAATAAAGAAAATAGGAAGAAGACCACAGAATGTATGAAATCTTTCATAAGCAAGTTCTTTACCTTCTATAAAAAGTGGATTCCTACTCATCTGACCAGGCTGATTAATTTTGGGTTTTGAAAAAAAATCATTGAACTCTAAAAATCCCATCCATCTTCATGAGACTCAGAAATCTTCTGAGAGCCAGCTATTCTTCAATCACTCTCCCTTAAATATTCTTATTCAATTTCTAATCCACAGGGTTTTCTGACAGTCTTCCTTCAAAGTGATTTTGTAGACAGGGATCACAGAAGCCTCTTCTCACTTTATTTTATTCCAAAGTTCTACCACCCACCTAGAGCTTCTGCAGGAATTTAGTGCTATTTTTGTCCTATCTGGTTAGTGCCAAGAACAATGCTCTGGTCCCATCGCTGAAGCTCTAGGAACATCTGCTAAGTTCCTTTTGTATTCATGTCCTGTTATTTCCTGTCATTTCTTGCATTTTCACAAAGTTGCTCAGTTTTGGAATTCCTGACTTGTGTTCAGATATTTGCCCATTCCTTGAACAGGAGAATTTTAGCTTCCCAGGTGGTGCTAGCAGTAAAGAAACTGCCGGCCAGTGCAGGAGACCCAAGAGACCCAGGTTCAATCCCTGGGTTGGGAAGCTCTCCTGGAGTAAGAAATGGTAACCTACTCCAGTATTCTTTCCTGCAGAATTCCACAGACAGAGGAGCCTGGCTGACTACACTCCATGGGGTTGCAGAGTCGGACATGACTTAGTGACTGAACGACAACTATACATTTTGAAAAGGAGCATTCTGCTTCTGTGCACCTGAAAACTTTCACAACATTGTTAATTGACAGTTGTTGGTTAGTCACTAAGTCGTGTCCAACTCTTTTATGACCCCATGGACTGTAGCCCACCAGTCTCCTCTGTCCGTGGGATTTCCCAGGAATGAATACCGGAATGGGTTGCCATTTCACTCTCCAGGGGATCTTCCCATCCCAGGGATCCAACCTAGGTTCCTACATTGGCAGGTGGGTTCTTTACCACTGAGCCACCTGGACAGCCCAACTATACTCCAGTATAAAATAAAACATTTTAAAAAAAGAGAAATAACATACTTCAAACCAAAAAAAAAAAAAGATATTTTAAATATTTAGAAAAGTTCAGTGGGAAAACCCTAGTACAATCCAAATTTAATGGATGTTAACATTTTTTCATTTTCAATCTCTTGCTCTCTTTAAGATATAAATTGTTAGGTATTAGATATAGCCAAATTCTTACTCTGTATCTGTATCCCCTTCCTGTTTCTTGGGAAATGAATACTGGCCTTCATGTATCATCCCATTTAATGTTTGATACTTTATTTTTAAAAGTGTGTAATACACACAAATGACATAGTTTTATTTTGAAAACAGAAATGGAATCATACTGCATGATGATGAGAGCATTCTGAAAATTTTTACATTTGCAAACATATAAAGCAAGCTGTTAAGAATTTAATGCCCGTGTATAACCACAGGATAGGCTTAATGCCACTGTACAAGCCCAGGAGGTTTCTCCATGACACACTTGAGGTGTGAATTAGATCATACACTTCTTCTGTTACCCCTTTATGGTTCTTGTTCTAAGCTTATGGTCTCCATTTGGATACAGGCATTTTCTCAATCATTGCCACCTTCATGTAACAGGAACTGGTGGTGAGTCTTTGACAGAGTTTCAATAATTTAGAAAGAGCTGGATTCTCTCTCTTCCTCAAGCATACTTCCTTCACTTCTGGCTTTCTTTCCATCCTTAAATTACACCAAATTCTTTTCTCTCTCTGGACCACGCACATGTTAGTAATGCTCTTCTCCAAGAAAGTCACTTCCTCCTCAGCTTCCGGTCCAAACTCAGATGTCACATCGTCTGAGAATTCCTCCTCACCCATCCTAGCCAAGCATCATTCCTGGCTCACTGCACGTATGAGCCTGTTTCAAACTCTTGAGAGCACGTACTGAGAAAGAGTGTGTGTTCATTGCCTGTATGCCCCCGTTAGAATGTTAGGAGTACTGTCTTACTCACTGTGGTATCTCCAGCCCCTAAAACAGCACTTGGCTCATGGCAGAAACTCAGCAAGTACTGGCTGACGGGTTGCCAGTGACCCCATCCTCCAGTAAATATAATCCAATCCATGTTTTCAAATCTGACCAATCAGATCAGCACTACTTCTAGGAGATGAGCAAGGAAGAAATATTAGTTACCTATTGCTGTGTCGTGAATTATGCCCCAACATAAAGGTGTGAAAAATATAATCATTGATTGTCTTAGTTTCGGTGGTCAAGAATTCAGGACTCAACTGACTCAGCTGGATAGTTCTTGTTCTGGGTCTCTCACGGGGTTTTAATCAGGATGTCAGCTGGAGCTACAGCCATCCTCAGGCTGACTGGAGCTGGAAGGTTTGCTTCCAGGAAGGCTCACTCACGTGGCTGTTGACACGAGACCTCAGCTCTTCCCCTATGACCTTGCCACAGAGCCGTGTAAGTGTCTTAACAACATGGCAGCTGGCTGCCCTCGAGCATGTGATACAGAGAGAAAGGCAGAAGCCACAAAGTTGTCAGTGACCTAGCCTTGAAAGTGACAAACCATCACTTCCAATCCATTCATTCCACACATTCCAATCTGAGTACAATATGGGAGAGAACCACACAGGATGTGAATACCAAGAGGCAAGGATTGTTGGGGGCCATCTTGGCAACTCTCTACCACACCTTTCTTTGCCCTTACATTATATAGGGTTTTTGTTTGTTTGATTTTTTTTTTTCTATGAAACTAACTTTCTGTTATAGATTAGGTTGAAGCAGAGGATATAAAGACTGGGAATATAACCCTTGACTGTCATGTTGAGGGTGGAGTAAGTCTGTGTGCAAGATGCAGAGAAATTTTCAATTTGGTAGGCAGAGCAAAGTATCAGAGGAAAATGACAAGAGGTAGCAGTGTCAGTTGTGAAAAAAAAATGTTAAGAAGACATGGAGGAGGCCCCACGATGCACAGAAGGGTGCCGAAAAGTGGACAGAGCCCAGCAATGGGAATACACAAGCAGATTATACTTAAAGATTAAGGCAGAAATCCAGAAAGTCTGTAATGGATTATCGGGTTCCAGCTCCGTACTTAAGGAATCAACACAAGACTCTAATCCCAGAAGAGTTTCACTGAGTCCTTTGCTTGTTCTTAGTCATAGTCCATTCTGTTCCCCTCAAAAATAGTTCCAAAGGTCCCCTCTCCATTTCCTGAGTCACTGAAGATTCCCTACCCCTTACTTAACTGAGAAATTTGAAGTCAATGGTCTTTCTTTACTGGTTCTCTTCTTACAGCCAAGAGAAGCATGCAAATCTCTTTGCTACTCAATATCAATAAAATCTTCCTTTACATTCTTAAACAGCTAGGAACTGTCCAACATCTTTACTCCGTACAGTAGTCCATATCCTCATGTCTCTTTCTTTATTGTCCCTTTCTTTATATCCTGCTGACTCTGAAATATGGTTCATTTCCTGCTATTTTGTTACAATTCTCAGTGAGGTCACCTCTATAGTGAAATAGGGTCAAGACATCCCTATTTTACAACAGCTGTTTGCAATCCTTGTAATCTAGGGCCTCTTTGTTATACCCAATGAGGACACCGTGGACCACTCTCTTTATTGAACTCTCTCAGCCCTTGACTTCCATGACATTTCTCCATCCTGGCTCTCCTCCTTCCTCTAACTGCTCCTTCTGAAAGCCCCTAATGCTTTTGTATCACTGCTCTTTTCTCCTGCTGGCTCCATGTGAGTGATCCACTCTCGTGATTTCAGCTGTGACTTATATGCCTTCAATGGCCTATGATAGCTGCCTAGATCTCCTAGGTCAGACCTTTCCTGGGACATTCGGATTCCAACAGTCAAGAGTCTATCTGACTCCTCCACCTGGATACCCCCAGATGCAGCACCCTCAGCTGTCTGCCACATGACAGATCACCATCCTCCCTAAGTCTGCTTCTCATACACTTCGCTGTCATTGGTTGGCAGCGCTATCTACCCCAACCTGTACTAGAAAGCAAGGTTTCCTGCATGCTAACTTTCTTATCCTCATCCTTCCATTCAGTCAAACATCAGACCTGCTGTTTTTATTTTTTTGTTATTTAATGATCTCTTTATTTCCATCTCCTTTAGCCTACCCTAGTTCAGTCTATCGTTATTTCTCCCTTGATACTTCAATAGCCTCCTATCTGGTCTCCCCTCTTCTCTTTACATCTCCTTAAAACTTGCCTTCATGGAGTTGCAGGAGTGCTCCATCTATGAGCACAAATGTGACTGTGTCAAGAACTGAAACTCTTTGATCATTTCCCCATTGTCTTCAATCTAAAGTGAAACTTGTATCTTGTTGCATGCAAGATGCTCCAGGAGTTAGAGCCTGCTTCCTGCCTCTCTAATTTCATCTTCATGCATTTCCGGTAATGCTGAATAGCATGTGCTTTCATGAATACACCACACTATTTTTTCTCCTTGCTTTTGGAAATGCTAAATCCTCTCCATGGAATACACATTTCCATTTTGCCTAACTAATCCTTGCTCCTTTTCTCAAGTTCATCTCAGGCTAACCTCTTGCAAGTTGACTTACCTGACCACCCCTATCTGCCCTGACAGTCCATTCACCTTCACCCACAGCGCCCTGATAACCTTCCATGTGTCCCTGACATTGTACTCACCCCCATCTCTCCAGAGACCTCTCAGCTCCTTAAAGGCAGAGACCAGGCCTTTTGTCACTGTATCCTCAACACTTTGCTCAGTACTGATATATCGGAGGCTTCGTCAACATTTTTGTTGATTAATGAAATGAACTGCTTGAGAGGATTTTCCCACTTTCCGATATAGTGTCAGAATGTAGAATGTACTCTGTGATGCTTTGGGGGAATTGACAAAAAACAAATGTTCTCAATGACTCAATGCCAGATAAGCACACAGGATCACATGGAACATGATCTTGCAGGTGCTGTAACATCGGAGAAAAGAGCATTTGGCCTCAGGAGGTAGCATCCCCAGACAGTGACATGCATGTGGATGCTGCCAGGGCCAAGGAGGGCGAAGGAGAACCCACAGTAACCTAGAAGAGAAAACACACCTAGATAAAAGTCTCACTCCACAGTCTTTCTTGCAGAAAGTTCTGGTCACGTGATTAGACTCTGGTCAGCACCACTACAATGAATATTGTGTTTTAAATGCACGTGACGTGTCCTTAAATGGAGCACGTGCTTGTCCCTTCTTTCTGCCAGCGGGAATGTGGACACCCTGATTGGGACTGGGCTGCCATCTTGGATTCATGTCTGACGACCTCACTACATCTTGAACTTGAAGGCATAACATTTTCACTTATTCAAGATTCTTCTCATTCAAGATTTGTGGAAGAGGAGGCATCTATATAGGCAGAGTGAATTTAGGAACAAAGAACAGTTCCAGGTGAATACCACAAAAGAACACACTCTGTCATTTTGAAGAAAAACAATGCTCACCAATGCTCTCATGGCTTCTGATGGGGTTATACTGTCTTCAGGCTTCTCCCAGGGATGTGTGTATTACCTTAGTCTCATTCCGTCCATGGGATTTTCCAGGCAAGAATACTGGAGTGGGTTGCCATTTCCTTCTCCAGGAGATCTTCCCAATCCAGGGTTTGAACCCAGGTCTCCCACATTGTAGGCAGACGCTTTACCATCTGAGTAACCAGGGAAGACCCATGTGATGTAGAGCTACAGTCAAAACTGACTAGTGAAGGGGATAGGATGGCAATTATGAAGTTGACTGATCAGTTTTGGGGGGAGGGTTTCTTGGAATAGTCAAGGAGACAAGATGACTCTGAAGACCCACCTCCTGAATCCATTTTACCATTTGATGGTGGATTTGAATTAACAAATACCCCATGAAAAGTTGCCAATGCATTAATCATCCATATTTCAGTGATAATTGCTTTCATCAAACCAATGATTAGCAGAAATCAACATCAAAGGAATGGAGGTTGCAGTGGTAAAGAGAAAACGATGGTGGTTTTTATGGGAGAAGACAGGCTCAGATGGGACTTGGTGTTTCAGAGTCTGCAGAGCTGGAAGGAGAGGAATAGGAGGAAACTTGATCTACTTCGTAGTTTGGCTCAGGGCTTCATCAGGGCCATTGTGCACTGAACATCACCTCCATGCTACCCTGGCACTTCTTTGGTGCCTGGGAATGCCAGAACTGCCACGTCAGAACCTGTCCAGAGGCTGGACATCATGGCCTATTCTGGGCTGGCCTGGGCCCACAGTGGTAGTGAGTGCTACCCACGTTTAGTGAGTGCTATTGGTAAGGAAGCTGAAGATCAGTGGATTTAGGTAATTCACACGGTCACAAATAACTGGGAGATGCCATTGGGTTGGAGCCCAAAATACAGATATCCATCCAGCTTCCCCTCACTCTTCCCAGTAGTTACAGGAAACTTGAGAAACAGCGGAGGCTGAGAAGTGCCTACATCCTGCTGCAGAAGGGCACAGAGACAGCCAGGCCTCTCCTCTCACTTGATCTCTGCCCCCTGGTCTCCTCACTTCTTCCCCCTTCACCTTTTCTGTCATTCTTGGGAATTTTCAGTGTTTTCCAAAGCTGGCTGCTTTGGGAATATTTTAAAATAAGAATTCAGACCCCTTGCCCAAGAGACTCTATTCTGATGGCTTTGGTGACTGTGGTGTGCAGACCAGGCTGAAGCTAGGAAGGGACTGCACGTGGGAGAAGCCTCAGACATTCTCAGATGCAAAGCCTCTAGGTGTGCAAATCTTTGATGACCCCCCCACCCCTGTGGAAAGCCAATGAGATGGATTGAGAGAAATGCTATCTCGTTTGGTGGCTGACTATGGAAATTTAATTATTTCAACAGACCCAGAGAACAAACATTCCTTAAAATGCATCCTGTATTTTTTTTAAAAGTCTATTCCACTAGGATAATAGGGAAACCACTGTGATGACTTAGGAAAACACAGAACAGTAGGGGAAGTTTGCCTCGGTCTGTCTTCTTTGCCTTCCTTTGAACAGGTGCCCTGGACTCTAATTTGGTCCTATAGACACTCTGAAGGTGGATTCCCTCACCTTTTCCCAACCACGTGCTTTAGAGGTAATGCATTTTCCTCCTCTCTCCACCTTCTTCACCACTAGACTCATCTTAAATTCAAATATCCTCATGTTTGCTTAGGTCAAGAGAGCAGTCACTCTCAAAGCAAGCTAATAAGTGAATGATGACCTTTGAGGGACCAGAGACTTCATATTTCCCTGGAGGGTACCACATTTCCTGACCTTTCTTTCACCTTCTCTGTTTCCTTATAGGGTTGGTCATATGATCTTAGGAAGAGATCATATGCTAAGGAATTCAATAATTCCCTTGAGGAGAATCAAAATTGAAACAACAACAACACACGAAGCTTGGTACTCATGAAGTCTAGCTATTGGTGATGGAAAATGAAAGCAAAGACTGGACAACAAGCCAATTTTTCAGTGTCACTATGAATCTATTCAGTCAGTTCAGTCACTCAGTTGTTTCTGACTCTTTGAGACCCCATGGACTGCAGCACCCAGGCTACCCTGTCCATCACCGACTCCCAGAGCTTGCTCAAACTCATGTCCATTGAGTCGGTGATGCCATCCAGCCATCTCATCCTCTGTTGTCCCTTTCTCCTCCAACCTTCAATCTTTCCCAGCACCAGGTTCTTTTAAAATGAGTCAGCTCTCCGCATCAGCTGGCCAAAGGATTGGAGTTTCAGCTTCAGCATCAGTCCTTCCAATGAACATTAAGGACTGATTTCCTTGAGGATGGACTGGTTGGATTTCCTTGCAGTCAAGGGACTCTCAAGAGTCTTCTCCAACTCCACAGTTCAAAAGAATCAGTTCTTCAGCACTCAGCTTTCTTTATAGTCCAACTCTCACATCCAAACATGAGTACTGGAAAAACCATAGCTTTGACTAGATGGATCTTTGTTGGCAAAGTAATGTCTGCTTTTTAATATGCTGTTCAAGTTGGTCATAGCTTTTCTTCTAAGGAGCAAGTGTCTTTTTATTTCATGGCTGCAGTCACCATCTGCAGTGATTTTGGAGCGCCCCCAAATAAAGTTTGTCACTGTTTCCATTGTTTCCCCATTTATTTGCCATGAAGTGATGGGACCAGATGCCATGATCTTAGTTTTCTGAATGTTGAGTTTTAAGCCAGCATTTACACTCTCCTCTTTCACTTTCATCTTCGCTTTCCCCCATAATGGTGGTGTCATCTCCATATCTGAGGTTAGTGGTATTTCTCCTGGCAATCTTGAGTCCAGCTTGTGCTTCATCCAGCCTGGCATTTCACATGATGTCCTCTGCATTTAAGTTAAATAAGCAGGATGACAATATACAGCCTTGACATATTCCTTTCCCAATTTGGAACCAGGCTGTTGCTTCATGTCCGGTTGTAACTGTTGCTTCTTGACCTGCATACAGATTTCTCAGAAGGCAGGTCAGGTGGTCTGGTATTCCCATCTCGTGAAGAATTTTCCACAGTTTCTTGTGATCCACACAGTTAAAGGCTTTAGTGTAATCAGTAAAGAAGAGTAGATGCTTTTCTGGAACTCTTGCTTTTTCTATGATCCAATGAATGTTGGCAATTTGATCTTTGGTTCCTCTACCTTTTCTAAATCCAGCTTAAACATCTGGATGTTCATGATTCATATGCTATTGAAGCCTGGCTTGGAGAATTTTGAGCATTACTTTACTAGCATGTGAGATGAGTGCAACTGTGCGGTAGTTTGAGCACTCTTTGGCATTGCCTTTCTTTGGGATTGGAACGAAAACTGACCTTTTCCAGTCCTGTGGCCACTACTGAGTTTTCCACATTTGCTGACATATTGAGTGCAGTACTTTCACAGCATCATCTTTTAGGATTTGAAATAGCTCAGCTGTAATTCCATCATCTCCACTAGTTTTATTTGTAGTGATGCTTCCTAAGGCCCACTTGAGTTCGTATTCCAGGATGTCTGATTCTAGGTGAGTGATCACACCATCGTGGTTATCTGGGTCATGATCTTTTTTGTCTAGTTCTTCTGTGTATTTTTGCCACCTCTTCTTAATATCTTCTGCTTATGTTAGGTCCATACCATTTCTGTCCTTTATTGTGCCCATCTTTGTGTGAAAGGATCCCTTGGTATGGCTAATTTTCTTGAAGAGATCTCTAGTATTTCCCATTCTATTGTTTGCCTCTATTTCCTTGCACTGATCACTGAGGAAGGCTTTCTTATCTCTCCTTGCTATTTTTTGGGATGCTACATTCAAATGGGTGTATCTTTCCTTTTCTCCTTTGCCTTTAGCTTCTCTTTTTTTCTCAGCTATCTGTAAGGCCTTCTCAGACAACCATTTTGCCTTTTTGCATTTCTTTTTCTTGGGGATGGTCTTGATCACTGCCTCCTGTACAATATCATGCACCTCCGCCCATAGTTCTTCAGGCACTCTATCATATCTAATCTCTTGAATTTTTTTTTTTTTTTTGTCACTTCCACTGTATAATTGTTAGGGATTTGATTTAGGTCATTCTTGAATGGTCTAGTGGTTTCCCCTACTTTCTTCAATTTCAGTCTGAATTTGGGAATAAAGAGTTCATAATCTGAGCCACAGTCAGCTCCCAGTCTTGCTTTTGCTGACTGTATAGAGCTTCTCCATCTTTGGCTGCAAAGAATAGAATCAATCTGATTTCAGTATTGACCATCTGGTGATGTCCATATGTAGATTCTTCTCTTGTGTTGTTGGAAGAGGGTGTTTGCTATGAACAGCGTGTTCTCTTGGCAAAACTCTGAATCTATTACCTTGAATTATTTTTTAATAAAATAAATATTGTGCTCTGTTTTAGCAATGTGGTATTTGTCTGTTAATGCACATGCATTCAAGGATGGTAGAAAGATGAACAGAGTGCATCCCTATTCAAAGTCCAACTCTACTTAATGTAAGGATGCACTCTGTGATTCGGAGAAGGAATTGGCAACCCATTCCAGTATTCTTGCTGGAAAATTCTATGGACAGAGGAGCCTGATGGGCTGCAATCTGTGGGGTTGCATAGAGTCAGACATGACTGAGCACACACCCTGTTTTAGGGGTATCAGGAGCTTTTCTTTATGATCACAGAATATTAGACACAGAAGGGACTTTTCAGAGTGTAGGCTGATAGCAAAATTAGTTTGCCATCTCTGAGCACCCCTGCCAGCTCACAGGAGAGAAAGGTAGCTCTGATGATTGCTATGCATTAAGGGCTGGGGAGAGAGATGAACCATTTTCAGAACAAATGAAAAAGAGCTGATATTGAATGCCCTCCAGAGTTTCCTTCCTGTGCCCTTGAATAATCAGCAAAATTGAATCAATTTCCGGTGGCCAAGGATCCTACTGATATTGCTATGCATTAAGGGCTGGGGAGAGAGATGAACCATTTTCAGAACAAATGAAAAAGAGCTGATATTGAATGCCCTCCAGAGTTTCCTTCCTGTGCCCTTGAATAATCAGCAAAATTGAATCAATTTCCGGTGGCCAAGGATCCTACTGATATTCACAACAAGAGATGTTCAGTACTCCATTTATGGAGACCGTCTTCAGAGCCCTGGGGACCAGCTGTTCGCCACCATCATTCTTTGTTCAATATACACCACCCTAGATGGTGAGAAAGGCCAAATAAAAGTCCCCAGAATCCTCACTCAGCTAAGAGAGAAACTGCAGGAGTCAGAACAAATCCACACACATTGTTGGGTAAGACTTCTTTGTAAATGTTAGGCAACAGTAAGATGCTCTTTCAATTTTTGCCCACTGGGTGCTCCAATCTCTGTATTTCCATAGCCTTTCTCCACTTGGCTATTGTGACCTTGGACATCATAATAGCTGAGAATCCTCTGGCAACTCACTTCCTCCCTGACTCACCTTTAACTGCCTGCATGTACTCCCTGTGACACTTACTCTCTGAAAGGCTGGCCCCACCATGCAAGTTTTTATTTTTAATCCAAACATTCCCCTAAATCACAAGGCACTAGATTTCTCCCCCTTCACTGTCCACATTTTTATTGGGAACTTGTGTTTATAATAAAGCTATTGTTTAGGAGCATAGTGAAAATGGGCCCAAAGCACAAAACCTATGGAGTTTAAGTTCAACTGCCCGATCATAAGATGGGAGCTCAGTCTGTTTTTGGACCCTCTTGATGTTGGGCAGACAGAGATATGGATTTTGAAAGACAATGTTTTGACTTGGCTTTGTGTCAGGCTCCAGCCTGCAGAGGGTGTTTCTGGAGGCCTGACAGCCATTGTAGAGTCCTGGGTTGCTGGTGTTGGGAAAACAAACTAGGGCAAGAGAGACTTCCCTCACGCATTGCTTTTTTATCAGATGAACTTGTCATGAAAACTTTTCCCTTTATGCCATGCTTTATCCTTCTCAAAGTATGTTTACATACAGCATCCCTCATCTGCTACTGCCATGAGTTGGCATAAAGAGGATGAAAGCACAAAGAGGTTTAGTGTGTGGGGGCTTCAAAAGTGGCACCATGGTAAAGAACCCAATGCAGGAGAAGGGAGAGAGATGTGTTTGATTCCTGGGTCGGGAAGATCCCCTGGAGAAGAATGGCAACCCACTTCAGTATTCTTGCCTGGAGAACTCCATGAACAGGGGAGCCCGCTGAGCTAGTAGAGTGTGTGGGGCCGCAGAGTTGGACATGACTGAATGAGCACCTTCTATGATGACCCAGCCACCTCCCGATCCTCATGCACTCTTTACCATCACCTGCCAGGAAGCCTGAATCTCCTCCAGATTGGGCTGAATCTCCTTTTAGGAGCCACCATCAGGAAGCTAGAACCTCCCAGACCACACCCCCATTATCCTGCATGTTCCAGGCTCCACCCACATGCAGCGCTGTATATTGTCTATCACGGCTCCACCTCCCACTCCATCCTCAAAGCAAAACCTTTCCAGGAGACCCTCTCAACAGGAATCATCAGCAAAATTTCCTTTTTTCACTCGAATACGCTCTCACCTTCTCCACCTTTCTGAATCCGGGATCCACCCTGATGGCACAGATTTTGCTGCAGCTCTTCTCAGTGGTGGCAGTTCTATCTCCCTCAGCAGTTGTACTTATCCAAAAGCTTCCAGTTTGGTTAAATGCAAATTTCTGCATTTAAAAAAAATTTTTTTATTATTATTATTTTTTTTACTTTACAATATTGTATTGGTTTTGCCATACATAAACATGAATTGGCCATGGGTGTACACGTGTTCCCAATCCTGAATCCCCCTCCCACCTCCCTCCCCATACCATCCCTCTGGGTCATCCCAGTGCACCAGCCCCAAGCATCCTGTATCCTGCATTGAACCTAGACTGGCGATTTGTTTCTTATATGATATTATACATGTTTCAGTGCCATTCTCCCAAATCATCCCACCCTCTCCCTCTCCCACAGAGTACAAAAGACTGTTCTACGCATCTGTGTCTCTTTTGCTGTCTCGCATACAGGGTTATCATTACCATCTTTCTAAATTCCATATATATGCGTTAGTATACTGTATTGGTGTTTTTCTTTCTGGCTTACTTCACTCTGTATAATAGGCTCCAGTTTCATCCACCTCATTAGAACTGATTCAAATGTATTCTTTTTAATGGCTGAATAATACTCCTTTGTATATATGTACCACAGCTTTCTTATCCATTTATCTGCTGATGGACATCTAGGTTGATTCCATGTCCTGGCTATTATAAACAGTGCTGCAATGAACATTGAGGTACACGTGTCTTTTTCAATTCTGGTTTCCTCAGTGTGTATGCCCAGCAGTGGGATTGCTGGGTCATAAGGCAGTTCTATTTGCAGTTTTTTAAGGAATCTCCACACTGTTCTCCATAGTGGCTGTACTAGTTTGCATTCCCACCAACAGTGTAAGAGGGTTCCCTTTTCTCCACACCCTCTCCAGCATTTATTGCTTGTAGACTTTTGGATCGCAGCCATTCTGACTGGTGTGAAATGGTACCTCATTGTGGTCTTGATTTGCATTTCTCTGATAATGAGTGATGTTGAGCATCTTTTCATGTGTTTGTTAGCCATCCGTATGTCTTCTTTGGAGAAATGTCTGTTTAGTTCTTTGGCCCATTTTTTGATTGGGTCGTTTATTTTTCTGGAATTGAGCTGCATGAGTTGCTTGTATATTTTTGAGATTAGTTGTTTGTCAGTTGCTTCATTTGCTATTGTTTTCTCCCATTCAGAAGGCTGTCTTTTTACCTTGCTTATAGTTTCCTTTGTTGTGCAGAAGCTTTTAATTTTAATTAGATCCCATTTGTTTATTTTTGCTTTTATTTCCAGTATTCTGGGAGGTGGATCATAGAGGATCCTGCTGTGATTTATGTCGGAGAGTGTTTTGCCTATGTTCTCCTCTAGGAGTTTTATAGTTTCTGGTCTTACGTTTAGATCTTTAATCCATTTTGAGTTTATTTTTGTGTATGGTGTTAGAAAGTGTTCTAGTTTCATTCTTTTACAAGTGGTTGACCAGTTTTCCCAGCACCACTTGTTAAAGAGATTGTCTTTAATCCATTGTATATTCTTGCCTCCTTTGTCGAAGATAAGGTGTCCATAGGTGCATGGATTTATCTCTGGGCTTTCTATTTTGTTCCATTGATCTATATTTCTGTCTTTGTGCCAGTACCATACTGTCTTGATGACTGTGGCTTTGTAGTAGAGCCTGAAGTCAGGCAGGTTGATTCCTCCAGTTCCATTCTTCTTTCTCAAGATTGCTTTGCCTATTCGAGCATTTTGAAAGCCTGCAGCAGAGAGCTGGATATGACTGGAGAAAGACACGTATCTATGTGGACGGCTTCATTTTAAGTTGTGAAACACTAATGTAAGTCCCAAGCAGGCCCCCAGCCCTTCCCTTGTCAGTCCACTTACTCATGCTCCTAGATTATTAACTCCCACCAGCCCACTTGGGGCTGGTGTCCTTGACCCTGTTTCACCAAAACTTAGGAGCCCTCAGGAATCTCCCATCAGTCAGTGGCCAGCTGCCCTCTTTCTGTGTATCTCTTACTTCTGTTTGTACATAGCTCCTGGACATAGCTGACACTTTTAACTAGACTATCATCACTATCTTGAACTTCACATGTTCCCAGCCAAACTCATACATCACACTATGACAAAACCAAGAACAAAGACAACCAAAAGAAACTGTTCTTGAACATTCTTCTTTCAATAAATGACAACTTCTTTTATTTAAAGCTAAAAACCTCAAAATCATCTCTTTCATTCTCAGTATTCAACCCATTAGCAAATTTCATCAGCTTTACCTTCGGAACATATCCAGAATCTACCTACTTCTCCCCTCTGGATCCAAGCCACTACCATGGATTACTGCATTAGACTTCAGAAGTTCTTCCTGTTTCTACTGTTGCCTCTGTGCTATTTTTCCCACATAGCAACCAGAGTTAACCTTTTCACAAGTGCATCACATCTTCTCGAGGCCTGCAGTAGCTTTCCACTCAGAGGAGAAGCCAAAGCCCTTGCAAAGTCTCCATGGTCCAGACCTCTGTAACCTCACTGTTAATCCTCCCTCCCGCCCAGCTCATTCTGCTCCAGTCCTTCTGGCCCTTATGCTGCTCCCAAACACTCCAGCTGAGATCTTTCTCCAGAGTCTTTAATTCTGCTGCTACTCCTGCATAGAAAAGAAAGTGAAGTCACTCAGCATAACTTGTTCTCTAACTTCAAGTCTTTGCTCAGAAGCTACCCTCCTCCTCACATTCTATTCCTCATCTTGCTTTTCCTTCATCACTATTGAACACATAGTGGTTGTTCATCTGGTTTGTATCTTCCAACCATCTCCCTACCTGGTTTACCTTCATTGTTCCTGTTGTTCAGTCACTCAGTTGTATCTGACTCTTTTTGACCCCATGGACTGCAGCACATCAGGCTTCCCTGTCTTTCACTATCTCTCAGAGTTTGCTCAAACTCATGTCCATCAAGTTGGTGATCCCTTCCAATCATTTCATCCTCTGTTGTCCCCTTCTCCTCGTGCCTTCAATCTTTCCCAGCATCAGGATCTTTTCCAGAAAGTCAGGTGGCCAAAGTACTGGAGTTTCAGCTTCAGCATCATTCCTTCCAATGAATATTCAGGGTTGATTTCCTTGGATTGACAGGTTTGATCTCCTTGCAGTCCTAGGGACTCTCAAGAGTCTTCTCCAATACCACAGTTCAAAAGCATCAATTCTTTGGCACTCAGCCTTTTTTTATGGTCCAACTCTCACATCCATACATGACTACTGGAAAAACCATAGCTTTGACTAGACAGACCTTTGTCAGTTCAGGTGGCCAAAGTACTGGAGTTTCAGCTTCAGCATCATTCCTTCCAATGAATATTCAGGGTTGATTTCCTTGGATTGACAGGTTTGATCTCCTTGCAGTCCTAGGGACTCTCAAGAGTCTTCTCCAATACCACAGTTCAAAAGCATCAATTCTTTGGCACTCAGCCTTTTTTTATGGTCCAACTCTCACATCCATACATGACTACTGGAAAAACCATAGCTTTGACTAGACAGACCTTTGTCAGCAAGGTGATGTCTCTGCTTTTTAATATGCTGTCGAGGTCTGCCTCTTAAGGGTAAAGTTATTGGTTTTGTTTGCTGACGTGTCCCTAGTGATTTAAAAGTGGGTGCTTGATAGATATGTGTTGCATAAGTAAATACATGTTTTAACATGTTTTAATATTTTAAAAATATTTATTCATTTATATTTCTTTGCCTGCATCCAGTCTCAGTTGCAGCATGCAGGATCTTCGGTTGCAGACTCTCTAGTTGTGGCACACAGGCTCAGTTGCTTCACAGCATGTGGGATCTTAGTTCCCCAACTAGGGATCAAACCTGTGTTCCCTGCATTACAAAGTAGATTCTTACTGGACCACCAGGGAACTCTCTCATTTTTTACAGATTTTATGACAGTGCCTGTCACATTTTAATCTCTGTAATAAGTACTCTTAAGGATACCAGGACCTCATAACTTTCTGAAACAAAAATGCTCTGCCCTTGCAGGATAAGTGATCTGAATATTACACTTTATGTAAAAGTACATAGGCATCTTGCAGTAAATACATTGCAATCTGATCACTACTTTTTGAAGTCAATGCAAGTAATAAAATCAATAATTTCAAAGAAGCCAGGCTTTGCACTTGACATTGCAATAGGGGTGTCAGATTATTCTAACAAAAATGCTAGATGGGAATGACTTACCAGGTAAATGTTATTTATTTTTATTATCAGATAGATTATCATTTATATTGTGGAAGGTTCAATGATGACATTCTGCATTACATTCTTTTTCTTACCAAATAAGTAAAATCATTTTAAAAAATCTTCCCTAGACCACAAAGTTTGGTTTTCACTGACTCAAGAATGGCTCTGTTATAGCCATTAAAACAAGATTACTCATAGCACAAAAATTATTTTCAATCTGGTATTTGGTACAGAAGTTAGAGTAATTATCAAGCTAGATTTTACATAGAGTGGCAGGTTCCCTGTGGAAAACATATTTCCACTTATCAAAAAATGATGTTTTCTCGAAGGAGTTGAACATCATGTCTCCAATACCAACTCTTCTCCTGAAGGGAATTTGGAGAGGGCCCCTTTTTTTCATGTTGACAACCTCCAGATTTGAATTACTCATCAAAAGATTGATCATCATTAGCCAAATGCAAAAGACTCAGAATATAATATCATGAATCCTAACTACTCCTTCTAGTGTTTGAGACTCCTTAAATTCACATTTGTGCCTTAGTAGTTTATGATCAGCATAAACAAGAAACTCATTTTTCTGCAATTTGAATATGGCCTTGAGGCCAAAAAATTGTAGCATCAATTTTTGAAAGGCTCTTTGGAGCTAAATTAAATCTTTAAGATTCTTGATTCAAGCTGAATGAAGTTACCAAAGGTGCCTTGCCTTTAAAAAGTTCTTCAGTACATAATTTAAAGCTATGCATGTCCTGTGATTTATAAATCTCACTTCCAGAACTTTGCCTTAAGGAAACAGTCTTGTAAATGGAACTTACATGGAAAGTGGGCAAACCTAGGTTCTGACCCCAGCGCCAGCATTAATACCATGTGCATTTATATAGTCCTTTCTGTCTCAGTTTTTTCATCTTTAAATGAAAAAATAACATTATATTCAAATAACATTATATAATATTTTATACATTATAGCATTATATAATTAATAACATTATATAGATTTTTCAGGACTGTTGTAAGAATTAGAGTTATGAGAAATATAGTCCCTTAGTCGCTAGGAGTTGGACACGACTGAGCGACTTCACTTTCAGTTTTCACTTTCAAGCATTGGAGAAGGAAATGGCAACCCATTCCAGTGTTCTTGCCTAGAGAATCCCAGGGATGGGGGAGCCTGGTGGGCCGCCATCTATGGGGTCGCACAGGGTCGGACACAACTGAATCGACTTAGCAGGCAGGTCTGTATGTGATATATATTAATAAACAAATGGAATATTATTCAGGCATAAAAAGAATGAAGTACTGATATGTGCTACAGTGTGGATGAACCTTGAAAACACTGCGTTGAGTCAAAGATGCCAAATACAGTATCACGTATTTGTGGTTCCTTTAACACAAATCATCCCTAGTAGGTAAATCCTCAGAGATAGAAAACAAATGAATGGTGGCCGTGGACTGGAAATAGTGAAGAATGGGAAGTGATTGTTAATGGGTATGTGGTTTCCTTTTGGGGTTTTAAAACATTTCTGAAACTAGGTAGTGGTAATGGTTGCACAACATTGTGAATGTGCTTCATGACGCTGAACATGTTCAGCACACTGAACATGTGCTTTAAGATGTTAAAATGACAAATTTTATGTTATTTATATATATTGGGCTTCCCAGTTAGCTCAGCTGGTAAATAAGCCGCCTGCAATGCCAGAGACCCCAGTTCGATTCCTGGGTCGTGAAGATCCCCTGGAGAAGCAATAGGCGGCCCACTCCAGTATTCTTGGGCTTTCCTGGTGGCTCAGACAGTAAAGAATCCATCTACAATGTGGGAGACCTGAGTTCAGTCCCTGGCTTGGGAAGATCCTCTGGAGGTGGGCATGGCAACCCACTCCAGCATCCTTGCCTGGAGAATCCCCATGGACAGAGGAGACTGGTGGGCTGCAGTCAATTCAGTTCAGTTCAGTTCAGTCACTCAGTTGTGTCCAACTCTTTGCGACCCCATGATCACAGCACGCCAGGCCTCCCTGTCCATCACCAACTCCCAGAGTTCACTCAGACTCACGTCCATCAAGTCAGTGATGCCATCCAGCCATCTCATCCTCTGTTGTCCCCTTCTCCTCCTGCCCCTAATCTCTCCCAGCATCAGAGTCTTTTCCAGTGAGTCAAATCTTCGCATGAAGTGGCCGAAGTACTGGAGTTTCAGCTTTAGCATCATTCCTTCCAAAGAAATCCCAGGGCTGATCTCCTTCAGAATGGACTGGTTGGATCTCCTTGCAGTCCAAGGGATTCTCAAGAGTCTTCTCCAACGCCACAGTTCAAAAGCATCAATTCTTTGGTGCTCAGCTTTCTTCACAGTCCAACTCTCACATCCATACATGACCACAGGAAAAACCATAGCCTGGACTAGACGGACCTTAGTCGGCAAAGTCATGTCTCTGCTTTTGAAAATACTATCTAGGTTGGTCATAACATTTCTTCCAAGGAGTAAGCGTCTGTTAATTTCATGGCTGCAATCACCATCTGCAGTGGTTTTGGAGCCCAAAAAAATAAAGTCTGACACTGTTTCCACTGTTTCCCCATCTATTTCCCATGGAGTGATGGGACCGGATGCCATGATCTTCGTTTTCTGAATGTTGAGCTTTAGGCCAACTTTTTCGCTCTCCTCTTTCACTTTCATCAAGAGGCTTTTTAGTTCCTCTTCACTTTCTGCCATAAGGGTGGTGTCATCTGCATATCTGAGGTTATTCATATTTCTCCCAGCAATCTTGATTCCAACTTGTGTTTCTTCCAGTCCAGCGTTTCTCATGATGTACTCTGCATATAAGTTAAATAAGCAGGGTGACAATATATAGCCTTGACGTACTCCTTTTCCTATTTGAAATCAATCTGTTCTTCTACGTCCAGTTCTAACTGTTGCTTCCTGACCTGCATAGAGATTTCTCAAGAGGCAGGTCAGGTGGTCTGGTATGCCCATCTCTTTCAGAATTTTCCACAGTTTCTTGTGATCTGCACAGTCAAAGGCTTTGGCATAGTCAATAAAGCAGAAATAGATGTTTTTCTGGAACTCTCTTGCTTTTTCCATGATCCAGAAGATGTTGGCAATTTGATCCCTGGTTCCTCTGCCTTTTCTAAAACCAACTTGAACATCAGGAAGTTCATGGTTCACGTATTGCTGAAACCTAGCTTGGAGAATTTTGAGCATTACTTTACTAGCATGGGAGATGAGTGCAATTGTGCAGTAGTTTGAGCATTCTTTGGCATTGCCTTTCTTTGGAACTGGAATGAAAACTGACCTTTTCCAGTCCTGTGGCCACTGCTGAGTTTTTCAAATTTGCTGGCATATTGAGTGCAGCACTTTCACAGCATCATCTTTTAGGATTTGAAATAGCTCAGCTGTAATTCCATCATCTCCACTAGCTTTATTTGTAGTGATGCTTCCTAAGGCCCACTTGAGTTTGTATTCCAGGATGCCTGGCTCTAGATGAGTGATCCCATCATCGTGATTATCTAGGTCGTGAAGTTCTTTTTTGTACAGTTCTTCTGTGTATTCTTGCCTCTTCCTCTTAATATCTTCTGCTTCTGTTAGTTCCATACCATTTCTGTCCTTTATCGAGCCCATCTTTGCATGAAATGTTCCCTTGGTATCTCTAATTTTCTTGAAGAGATCTCTAGTCTTTCCCATTCTGTTCTTTTCTTCTATTTCTTTGCATTGGTCACTGAAGAAGGCTTTCTTATCTCTTCTTGCTACACTTAAAAAATATTTTGCAAAATTGTCTTTACAGTAAAATGGTGTTTGCTGCTGCTGCTGCTAAGTCACTTCAGTTGTGTCCGATTCTGTGCGACCCCATAGACGGCAGCCCACCAGGCTCCCCCGTCCCTGGGACAATCATCTATATCTATATACATACATGATGGAATGTATACTTCAAAATGTTAGTAATAGTTATTTCTGAATATCATATCACAAGTGTTTTTGTAAAACCAAGTATATTTTCTTAACTTTTTTCAGTAAATATTTATTATTTTTATATGTGTTATAATAAGAAGTGAAGTTTAAGAACAAAGAATCAAGCAAAGGAAAGTGCTGAATAAATGAGCAAAGTAAGAGTAGACCCAGGACTGATTTGTACTCTCAGTTCAGTTCAGTTCAGTTCAGTCACTCAGTCGTGTCCGACTCTTGGCGACCTCATGGATGGCAGCACACCAGGCCTCCCTGTCCATCACCAACTCCCGGAGTTTATTCAAAATCGTGTCCATTGAGTCAGTAATGCCATCCAACCATCTCATCCTCTGTTGTCCCCTTCTCCCCCTGCCTTCAATCTTTCCCAGCATCAGGGTCTTTTCAAATGACTCAGTTGTTGGCATCAAGCAGCCAAAGTATTACAGTTTCAGCTTCAGCATCAGTCCTTCCAATGAATATTCAGGACTGATTTCCTTTAGGATGGATTGGTTGGATCTCCTTGCTGTCCACAGGACTCTCAAGAGTCTTCTCCAACACCATAGTTCAAAAGCATCAATTCTTCGGTGCTCAGCTTTCTTTATAGTCCAACTCTCACACCCATACATGACTACTGGAAAAGCCATAGCTTTGACTAGACAGACCTTTGTTGTAAAGTAATATCTCTGCTTTTTTACTTGTACTCTAAGTTTATAAAATAAGAGTGTTCAGCAGTATTTCATAATTGCTACCTGCCTGGGCACAATTCTGAACTGTGCTTTTTTACTTAGAGCCATTCTGCCTCATGCACCAGAATTTATGAGGAATCAAGTCCCATTCTTAACATCTAATTTGCAAATCAGCACAGTAAGGTATAAGCCTAGAGACTAAGCAGGAATAATTGCACCTAAATCATGACATGACAGGCTACTAATAACTCTAACGCTCACCATTACCATATATATAACTATAAATGCCCCCATTAAAAAAAAAATTCCCCCGTGTGCCTCTCCTCCCTGGTAAGTCTCAAATACCAGATGGTGAGATTCAGAGCAAAATATTTGGCTACTCTGTTATTTTAATCATTTAAAAAATTATTTTAATTTCTTTGGCTGCACTGGGTCTTAATTGAGGCATGCAGGATCTTGGTTGCAATATATGGGATCTAGCTCCTGAACCAGGGATCGAACCAGGGCCCCCCGCATGGGGAGTGCAGCATCTTAGCCACAGGACCACCAGGGAAGTCTTTGGCAACTCTATTTTTAATTGCCTTTATTTTTCTCAACAACACTATGAAGAAGTCATTATTTGCATTTTACACACAATAAAATTTGGATTCAAGGTGAGTAACTTTTGAGGTTCAAAATGTTAGTAAATGGTGGACTCAAAATTTGGAGCCCAGACTTGAGCCTGAAACTCATATTCTGCCCATGGTGACATACTGCCTCTTGTCATCTGATGGACAAGGAAGCAGGTGTTCAGAGAGGTAAACTCCCTGGGCCAGAGTCCCAGCAAATGTGTGATATGACTTGGGATTGGATCCCAGATTTTCTAGTTGAGTGAATTTTCAGACAACTCAGGGACCTCTCAGGCTTTTCTCAAGGAAGGCTTTTCTCAAGGAAGGCTTTCCAAAGAAAGGACACTCAAAAGACCATAATACAACACAACCTCAAAGAATGAGTAAAACGATAACTGAAATTTTAGAATCAATGTAGCTCAGATACCAAGAGAATAACAACTCAACTAAAAATAAAGTTCTGATGTGCAAACATGCTCAGTTACTCAGTCGTGTCTGACTCTTTTCAACCCCAGGGACTGTAGCCCTCCAGGCTCCTGAGTCCATGAGATTTTCTTGGCAAGAATACTGGAGTAGTTGCCATTTCCTCCTCCAAAGTTCTGACATGAGGTTGTAAAATGTTCTGAGTTCAAGCAGATGCAAATACTTTATTTTAAATGATATGATGATGTAGGGATAAACACTGAAATGAGACCCACATTAAAATTTGTACTGCCATGCAAAATGAATGAGCACTCTTAAAGACAGAACTTGGGATGAGCCTTGCAGCAGAGCCCACTGCCTGCCTGGTGTGCCATTCGGAGCCTTTGTTCAGAGGACAGAATCCGTGTGTGAGCAGATTTTGATATTTGAGCCACCCCCTCGTCTCCACGGGTAGCCTAAAGGAGAAGCTTATCTGGACAAAGTTCTCTAGCTGCGTTTGTAGGAGTGTGTTCAGTGCAGAACATTTTAGCCCCAAGAGAAAACATAAATCATGTATCTTCATTCGCAACCATTCTAATATAGTAGATTACTCACCCAGATGGATCTACACTGGAATTTGGTTTTGCAGGCTCCCCCATCAGCTTCTGAATACCTTGCATACTCTGCTCAGAGACCATCTGGGGACTCTCAAAGCAATGCGTCAACCAGGTGCCCCTTGGTACCCTCAATGTGTCTTTAAGGGCATTGGTGCTGAATTACATTTCTTTGCTGAGTCTCACAGCATCTCACCCCTTCTTTAAATATCTGACTTACCCTTTTTCTCCAGTAAATCTAAATAAGTTCAGATTCCATGCTTGACCCCCTGGTTCTTCCATGTCTCACTTTCATGTTTTCCCCAGTCTGCACCTCCTCTTTCTGTCCCATCTCACACGTCTCTTCCCATGGTTCAGCCTTGCTCTCTGTTCCATCTCAGTTGCCCTTGAATTTTCATTCTGAGTCTTTCTCAAGTGCTCCAGTCATGATAGCCCTTCTGCCAGGACACTTTCCAACTCAGATGCCAGCCTTTCTCTCTGAATCTCACACCTTCAGTCACTGCAACGTTCCCTTCTTTGCTCCCGACTCATGGTACCACCAGCATCTCAGAACCCCACTTGGGTCCAACCCCCAGCCCCAAGACTGACCAACAAAAGGTTAGGATTCAGCTTATTAAGGGGTCTCCCCTCAGAGATGAGTAAATTGGATGTAATTCCAAGCATAAGAAGATAAACCAGAGAAGCACTGTTTTCTCATTCATTCATTCATTTATTCCTTCTTTTTCTCTATTCCTCAACATATTTGTTGAGAAGTCATTATGCATTAGACAGGGCACTGGGTAACTTGTGTATGTGTGTAAGTAATTTTTTGTAGGTCATAAAGAGTCATCGCAGAGATTCCCAGACTTCTTGGTGTTGGCACCCTTGGTGCCATGCTCAATAATATTTTCATGACACCCCTAAGCCACATGTAACAACTAACATCTAGTCTTAAGTGTCCAGGTGACTTTCCTGCTCTTGGCCTGAAGTTTCTCAGTGGCAACACTGTTGACAGTTGGGGCCAGATAATTCTTTGATGTGTGTGGGGGTGTGCTTCGTAAGATGTCCAGCAGTATCTCTGGCTTCTACCCACTGGATGCCAATAGCATTTCCCCAGTTGTGACAACCAAAAATGTCTCCAGACATCACCAAACTTCCCTTAGAGGGCCAAATTACTCCCAGTTGAAGCCACTGGGCTAAACTCTTTCCTTGTGCTGTGAGGCATACTTGCCCTTTTAATAATCTCTTTTCCTCCTAAACAATTTCAATTTGGCTCTTATTACCTGCAGCACATAGAGTCCTAAAAGCTAGCCTAACATTTACTGAGATGCTAAATATGTCTCAGGCACTGTGCTAAGTAAGCATTACAGGCATCATCTACTCTAAGGCTCCCAGCAATCCTGTGGCTCAGGTGTAAGGTTTTAGTCCTCATTTTACAGAAGAGGAAACTGGAGATCTGAAGGAAACTAACTCACCCCCTGCCACTGAGTGGAGTGGGCACTTCGGGACCATGAGGCTCTATTGAAGCCATCACCAGCAACATATGAGTTGGGAGGGTATGTGAGACACAGTTCAGCCCACGACAGGAGAACAGAATGAAAGAGCTTGGAATCACGTAGCACTCTGTCTAGAGGATTTGTTTGTCCTTCCATCATATCTGTCTTATCTGGCTCTTGAAGTGTCTTGCTTTATACAAATATGGTTATCTTGCCCCTTCAAGAAGCCCATACGCTTACTAAAAGCACTTCCTTTCCCAAATGTAATACAGTGCTGGGCACACATCAGTAAGATATTAGAAAGTTATGATACCTTGAATATTCTTGCTATATTAAAGCAAGGAAATTGATTTTTGTTTAAAGACCAAGAATTTCTTCTAGCTTAAGTTTCCATGGCTCATTGCTCTTTAAAACCAATTTTTATGCCCTTAAAACACTCTTTGAGGTCTCTTGAAAATCTTTATTATTACCTTAATTTTTCTCATGATGAACCAGCACCAGTGCTATCAAGAATTGAGCTTTAAAAACACTCGAAACTGATTTTTCCCTGCAGGAGATTTTTGGTTCTCCAAAATTCTTCCTCTCCATGCTGATGAAGGAAACATCAGCTACTAGGACTAGTAGAAGAGAAAGGAAAATCTTAGGACCCAAATAGATAAGGAAACCTCTAGGAGCCCTAATCTACAAGCCAGCAAAAAACAGAGCCTGAACACCAGCACCTCTTTCTTAGCCCAGCAAGGGTGACTTGGAAGAGGGGTTGATGGATGTCATTGCTTGGAAAGGAAGTGCAAGTTTACAGAATAAATGTAAACATACTCATTCTAGGGAGCTCGATTCAGATTCACATTGGCTTTTGGCTTGGCTCCATGGCATGTCTGGACCCGGAAGAGTTTAGAGCTCTGTGCTCCAAACAGTCATTGTTTCTTCTAGAACGTGCAAAAATGTCCAACTTATCACATTTTTATTTGACTGGAGAATATGGTGAGCAGCGCTTGAATCATTTCCCTGATGAACTGCCTCTGTGTAGGGTTTATGAACCATGTTTCTGCAGTTGTTGTCTTCTTTCAGCAAATATCGATTGGGTGGTCACTCTGTGCTGGTTTGTGATTTGACTTTACCTTGCTGCATTATTGTAGCTACTTTGGGTCTAGGACCAGCTGCAGATGTAGGGAGGCGTAGACATGGTGGCTGAACGAGGATTCTGGGGCCAGACGGCCTGGGTTCCCAACAGACTCCGGCACCTGCCGGTTCCTTGGCTATAGGCAATCTTGCCTGTGTTCCTTTGTAACGCAAGGAAAATAATTTATAATTTTATCCTCATGAGTTGTTGTAGTAAGAATGTCCTACGGGTTCCTTATTGTAGTTCCTAGAGCATTATAAGAGCTGAGAAGTAATTAGCTGCTATTACCGTGACTGTTCTTCAGTAATATTTTTGCAAGTTATTTCCTCAGTATTTTCTGTTACTCTCACCATGACCATCACACAACCACTGCTTTGGGGAAAATTTGCTGCAGCAGGAGGAAGTGAAAGGCTTTTGACATTCAGATGCAAAAGCAGAGGCAGAAAGAATTTACAGTAAGTTGGAACAGCCTTCCACCTTATGAGACAAAACTTTTCCCTCAGTGAGGGCAAGGGATGGCAAAGACATTCCAGGAGCCTGAGAAAGGGGGACCTCGTTCCTTGGGCTGGAGGGAGGAACAATCCAGGGGTCTGGTGCATGATGTGAACTCGCAATAGATTCATGGAGACTTAAGAGCAGATCCTGGGACTTTCCCGGTAGCTCAGCGGTGAAGATTCCATTTGCAAAGCACAAGACGCAGGTTTGATCCAGGGTCGGACAGATCCTCTGGAAGAGGGCATGGCAACCCACTCCAGTATTCTTGCCTGGAGAATTCCATGGAGCCTGGCAGGCTACTGCCCACTGAGTCGCTGAGTCAGACTTTACTGAAGTGACTTAGCATGCACACACGCACAGAAGCAGATACTACGTACGCTAAAGAGACCGGACATAGACAAGGTCTGGGTCAGTCTCTCAGAGCTCCCTGTGGTCAGTGCAGACAGGTGAGGTGGGGAAAGAAGAAAGCATCTTTGTGTGAAGCATTAGCTTTAAAGATGTACAAAGTCTGACTTCAAGGGGCTTTCCAGGCAAGACTCCCAGAAGCAATATGCTGGAGTCCTGCATGGATAATATTCAAAGATGAGACACTCTTACCACCCCAGCCCAGCAATCCTTGCTGTTGTTGTTAAGTCACTCAGTCGTGTCCGACTCTTTGTGACCCCATGGACTGTAGCCCCCAGGCTCCTCTATCCATGGGATTTCCTAGGCAAGAGTACTGGAGTGGGTTGCCATTTCCTCTTCCAGGGCATCTTCCCAACCTAGGGATGGAACCCACATCTCCTGCATCTCCTGCATTGGCAGGTGGGTTCTTTACCACTGAGCTACCAGGGAAGCCCCACCATATATGTATTTTAGCCAAGTCACACCACTTGTAGGATCTTAGTTCCCCAGCCGGGGATGGAACCTGTGTCCCCTGCATTGGAAGCGTAGAGCCCTCATTACTGAAACACTGGGCAAGTCCACAACTGCTGATATTTCTTTGGGGTCCTGAATACAATACCTTTGAGATCTAGCAGACAGGCACAGCTGCCTTTGCCACCAAGGCCCTGCTCGTTTCTCCTCGGAAGACAGCAGAGGTCCGGGGTGGCGGGCAGGGGGCGGTCCCTCTGCAGGACCCCCCCGGCTCACCTTCCAGCCCACTTGCCTAGAAGTGTGGCCCCTAACTAAAGGGCATCTTTGTTCAGAGATGGGAGTTACTTCTCAGAACAGCTAACAGGTTATTGAGGAGACAGGGTAATTGCAGAGCACCTACTGTGTGCCCTGCATGGTGCTCAGTGTTTACCTCATGGGTCTTTCTCACAACAGCCTTTGGAGGGGTGTTCCTTCCACTTTAAGGTAAATACAGAGCCTCAGAGCAGTTCAGTGACCTGTAGTCTCTAGAAAGTTTTCCTGTGTGTCTCTCAACCCCCACCCCAAACATAGCTACGTTGTCTTAGGTGGCACCTTTTCAAAGAAATAGTCATTGAATCTTCAAGACCGATGTCCCAGGTCTGAGCTCCTCTGAGGCTTCAGTTGGTGTGATTTCCCTGCCAGAAGGGTTTTGTCAGGCTGATTCAAGACTGCAGATCTGGGAGCCCTGAATTTTCTGGGATTCTAGGATTTCAGCCCGATATCTAATTTCAGAAATGAATTACTCTCTGCTTTATTAAACTTGTCTGCACTTAGGCCAAGTGACAACAGCCACTTGGCCAGCAACCAGCAACCCTATCTCAGCATAACATAGAACCCCAAGAACCTAGATATATTGGATGGTTTGGGGGAATGTGCAACAGTTATCATTATTGAATGTTTTTGAAGGCAGAGACTATTACTTTATACCAGCACAGAACCTGGTATGCAGTAGGTGCTCAATAAAATTTATATTTAGAATAGCAAGTGCTGAATCGATGCTAGGGCTATACAGATAAGAAGGCAGATCCTTGCTCTTTAGGAACTCAGAGTCTAGTGAGGAGTCACACACAGTGTGGTAAAGGCACAGAGGTGCGATGAAAGCACAATGGAAAAAATTCCCAAACTTTACTGCAAAGCTTCAGAGAGGGAGAGCTATTGCACTAACTTGCACCAAGGATATCTGCAACAGAAGGAGTAACACGTACATAAACACAGAAGCATGGAAGAGCACGGTATGTTTGAGGGGCAACTGAGTTATCAGACAGAACCAAACTCGGTTGACATTTCACTTCCTGCTAGGGTGACGTGGAAACTGACCAAGAACACACGTGCCCCAGAGGGCTCACCAGGACGGATGCTTGATTGGCTACAACTGAAAGCACTGACCTCTCGGGTTACTCCCAAGACATGGACTTTTTTAAACAAATAAATGTGGAAGGTAAAAGAAATAGCCTGGAGCTTGGACAGTGGATGTTGGTTCTGGCTCCATCACTTACTAGCCCTGTGATTCTGACCAAGTGATTTCACTTTCTCCTGCCTCTGAAAGACACAATTCTTCTATTTCCTGAACATAAACAGAAAAATGGCGAAACTTGCCTGAGATAGCATCTTGGTGTTGCTCAGAATGGCTCTGATCAGTGGGTTGGAAGAGGCAACAGAGGGAGAGGAGAATTGCTTTCAGGAGAAAGCGCCCCACTGAGTCTGACATATTCATTCAGCCAGTTAGAACAAGCCCACCAGCCTCCAGGCAGGAAAATGCAGAATGTACTAGAAGAGCTGAAGGCAGGTGGGATGGGTGAATTAATATTTATTGAACTACTTTTTTCTGGGCATTTTTAGGGAGGATGGAAAAATACAGATCCACAAACTATAGTTACTATTCCTGAGAAAATAACAGTTCTTCATGGGAAGAAAACATAAGGGCAAAAGTAGTGATGAGATCCTCAGATAGATACATACCAAGACTTGGTAAACACAGGGGAGGGAGCAACTCGGCTAATCTGCCTCTGTGGGGGAGTAGCAAGAGGGAGCCCCATGGAAGGGATGATGGTTGAATAGGGTCTTCACGACTCTTTTATCAGGACTTCCCTGGTGGTCTATTGGTTAAGACTCCGCACTTCTTCCCCTGGAAGGGGTGCAGGTTCGATCCATGGTGGGAGAATTAAAATCCTGCATACCTTGTGTCCTGGCCCAATAAAAAAAAGTACTCTTTTATGAAATCAAGGGAGAAGTGGAGAAGACAGTTGAAAATCAAGTGTTAAATTATATCTTAGTGGTTATTTAGCCCTGAGGTGTGACTGTAATCTGATAAAACATGAGTGATTCATCATTTTGAATAGATTTCTGTATCTTACTGCTTTTTCTTTTTTTACTTCCTCTGAGACGTGTTTTTGTGTAAAATTGCTTTCTGGCATTCCTTGGGCATTTGTTCTCTGCCTTAGTGAAGAATATTATGCACAGCTTCTGTCTAAATTAAGAAATTGGAACCTAGTTATTGGTTCCAGTTGGGAGCTGATAGTTGAACAGAATAGAAACTAGAATAGCACTAGAAACTAGAGGTAGGTAAAGAAAGACCAGAGCAAGTATTTGAGGCTATAGTCAGGGCAAAAAGAGTTTCAGTACCCAACCCTTTCCAAGCCCTTCCATCTGTCAGTCACCCTACAGAGGAGAGAGGAGGAAAAAAGGGAGAAGGGAGAAGTTGACAGGAATGATGGTAGTTGGGTGGATAGATCTGGGGTCAGCCAGTCTGGTTTTAAATCCTTCTATTCACCAATTATGTGATCTCAGACAAGCTACCTAAATATTGTTCTCATTCTCTTCTGTGTAATAGTGACAATAATCAAACCTTCAGCTTAGCCTTACCATAAAACTAACAAAGTCATATACTGAAAACAAATATACTAATGCCTGGAACATACTTAAGGACATAGTATATATTAGCCACTCCCATGTGTCTACACATCACCCTCTCCCACCCCCTTTCTTGGCTATAGACTGTGAAGGGCAATGGACAGGACCACAGGATTCTCTGTGGTATCACTTTTATCCCTCTGACCTTGATAACTGGCTCAGGAGGGACCTATGACACAAACTGCTCAGAGACCTTATCTGGGCTTTCCTATTGCTGCTGAGCTCTCCTCTGGGACGCAGACCAGTGCATCCCTGGGGTGCAGAGCTGCCATGTCCCTTCCACATGGAGAAAACCTGTCTGTGACTGCAGAGGATGAAGCCTTCAGAAGAAATGAAGACTTTGGCTGCTAAGCTGCTAAGTCACTTCAGTCGTGTCCGACTCTGTGCGACCACATAGACTGCAGCCCTCCAGGCTCCCCTGTCCCTGGGATTCTCCAGGCAAGAACACTGGAGTGGGTTGCCATTTCCTTCTCCAATGCATGAAAGTGAAAAGTGAAAGTGAAGTTGCTCAGTCATGTCCAACTCTTCGCAACCCCATGGACTGCAGCCCACCAGGCTCCTCCATCCATGGGACTTTCCAGGCAACAGTACTGGAGTGGGGTGCCATCGCCTTCTCCGGAAGACTTTGGAACAACCAGAATAAAACAGTGTGCATTGAATCCAGATCCTAAGTTCCCCCAGTATTCTGTAGATCCTAAGCAATTCTTTACATCTAGAGTTCTATCTACATCTTGCAATGAACTGGGTGGGAGTCAGACTTGAAGAGTTTTGACTGATGCAAAGGGGCAAAGAAAGGATCCAAGAGAGATGACCTTGGCCCAGACAGCTTGACCTTGCTTAGAAATGGGCCAGGCTATGTAACTGATAGTGAAGCATCCAAGATCTCCTGGGCTAATCACCAAGGAAACCAAGAGATCTAGATTGATGGCTACCTTTCCATAAAATTCTCCTGCAGCTGTTGTACTTAAGCTTTTTAGGGTTATAGAGACCATTTTTATCCTGAATTTGGAATTTCTATTCTAAGAAGTCCATCTCTATTGCATTGTGGTCTTTGGACCACTTGGTCTGAAGACTTGAAGACTGGTTATGCTTATGATGAATTTTCCAAATGAACTGAAAAGAGAACAATGATCTCATAACCCGTATGTTTCTATTTCAGTTAAATCCTGATTTATGTGGTTCATACTGTATATCAAATGTATTATGCAGAATACATTAGAATAATTATTAAGAAATCTAATGCTATCCATTATACTTTCTTAAACTATTAAAGATGTGGTTTAAATTGATGCCTCTTGTTATCTTCATATGATTTTTGTCTTTTGAAGCTAAGAAATGCATTAACAATAGCAACAAGATTTGCTTTTGTAAGATTTTAACATCTCTTCTTTGCCCAGTCTCCCTTAAATCAGGAAACTCTGGCCACCAAAATGACAAATGATCTCAGCCCTCAGGAGGCCTAATTAATATTTCCAAGTTACCAAAGTGGGAAATTCCCTAAGGTCATGCACTCTGGGAGAAAGAGAGGCTGTAGAATGAAACCCACCATTGGAGGGGGAGAGGTGTGTAGAAGCTGAGCCAGACCACCCCTAAAGCACATCTACCTGACTCAGTTGGGTAAGATGAAATAGAAATTAATCTGGCAATCCTTTCCCGGTGGCTCAGACAGTTAAGAATTTGTCTGCAATGTGGGAGACATGAGTTCGATCCCTCGGTCGGAAGAGCCCCTGGAGAAGGAAGTGGCAACCTGCTCCAGTATTCTTGCCTGAAAAATCCTATGGACAGAGGAGCCTGGTGTCTTACAGTCCATGGGGCTTCTCTATGCGAGAATGCTGGAGTGGGTTGCCAGGCCCTCCTCCAGTGGATCTTCCCAATCCAGGGATCGAACCCATTGAGACGGATTCTTTACCATCTGAGCCACCAGGGAAGCCCAAGAATACCGGAGTGGGTAGGCTATCCCTTCTGCAGGGGATCTTCCTGACCCAGGAATCAAACCGAGGTCTCCAGCGTGGCAGGCAGATTCTTTACCAGCTGAGCTACCAGGGAAGCACTCTCATAAGGATGGGGACAATTAATTTACTTCAGGATAAATTACTTCAGGGCTAAAATGATTAATTTCATCTATGCAGGGAAGCAGCCATGTATTGATGATGGTTTTAATCTTGTTAGCAGCTCATTTTCAAGTACTAGGTGGAAAATAAGGCTAAGTTCTTGAAACTAGGGTAAGATTTGTCAGGTTGCAAGTCAAGCAAATGAGTCTTATTACTTTCACAGTTGCCTAAGACCCTGTCTGGGAGGAAGGCAAGAGTCCCTGGCCTAATCACTCTCCGAGGCAGGTGACATTAACAACTGATAAAAATGCAGGTGGGAAGAGCAGAAGGAATTAGCTGGGCAATCTGTGGTCTCCTAGGAGTAATGAATTTCCTTGTTTCAAGGAAAGCGTGCACAGTTCCTAAGTTGCATTTGACTCTGGAACTCTATGGATTGTAGCCCACCAGGCTCCTGTGTCCATGGGGTTTCTCAGGCGAAAATACTGGAGTAGGTTGCCATGTCCATCTCCAGGGGATCTTCCTGACCTAGGGATCGAGCCTGTATCTTCTGCATTGGCAGGTGGGTTCTTTTCTACTGAGCCACCAGGGGAAGAGCTTTCAGTGAAAGATGAGGTCCTAATTTCATCTTTGGCTTACCCTTTCAGGCCTCATTACATCAGGCTGTCCCAGAGAGAGGCATTAAGCCTCCTTTTCAAGTTTCTACCTGTCCTGGTTTGCTGGAATTGAAGAGTTCCTAGTTTTGGTAGTAAAACTGAAATATTACCTGTGACAGTTGGTGACTTGCTCTCTTCCATTGCTTTTTGCCAGGGAAAATAAAAAAGAAGCTTCTTATCTCTTAATGCAAGAGGTCAGGTTTTCATAAGCGAGGACTTATTTTTACAAACACCCATACATCTATTTATATGATGTTTTTTTAAAAAAATCTAATCCCACTCAAAAAGTTCAATATACATACAAATCCTACTAAAGCAGTTGCACCATTATCCTCATACCTTGAGTTGTACCAGAAAAGGCAGAGAGTTTTTGTATATGCTTGTACTTTTTAAAATATTTTATTATTATTATTATTTTTGGCTGTATTGGGTCTCTATTGCAGTCTTTGTGCGGGCTTCTCTCTAGTTGAGGCTTGCAGGTGGGCTAACTTGCTCCATGGCATATGGGATCTTAGTTCCCCGACCAGGGTTCAAACCCACGTTCACTTGCCTTACAAGGCAGATTCTTAACCTCTGGACCACCAGGGAAGTCCCCAGAGAGTTATTTATGAGAGGAAAGAAATTGGAATGGTGAGAGGAAGGGGCGAGAAACAAAAGGCAAGATGGTTTGGGATCTGAGTGACTGGCTGGGGCATTTTGAGAGAGAAACTTGGAGATTTGGGCAGCTGCTCTCATGTGAGAAAAGCATGGAGGTGCTTTTCAGGCATTTTGCTGGGTGTACTGGGTGGAATTTTCCCTGGTGTCTTGTTGAGAGATTTCTTTAAAGAGGTGATCATGTCATCTGCTTATCAATGATCTTTTGGGTGCCAAAATGAGCCCGGAAGAACCCAGATGACACACTTACCTCCTCCTATCATGATTGATTGCAGTAAGTATTTGAATTCCTTGTTCTTCATCTGTCATCGTTATTAGCAATTTCCCAGCCTACATCTGCATAATGTTGTAATAGAGCATATCAGATATATTTTAAAACTATATGTCAGCCTTGTTTTAAATACTGCCTCTCTCTAATCAAGAAAATCAGATACAGGGGCTTCCCTGGTGGCTCAGCAGTAAAGAATTAGCCTGTCGAGGCAGGAGACACTGGTCCGATCCCTGTTCCGGGAAGATCCCATATGCTACGGAGCAATGAGGCCTGTGCACCGTAACTATTAAGGCTCTGTTCTAGAGCTGCAGCTATTGAAGCTGGAGAGCCCTACAGCCCGTGGTCTGCAACAAGAGAAGCCCTGGCAACGAGAAGCCTGCATGCCGCAATGAAAAGTAGCCCCTGCTCCCTGCGACTAGAGCAAAGCCTGCACAGCAACGAAGACCCAGGACAGTAAACAATAAATTAATAAAAATATTTTTAAAAAAAGAAAGCCAGATACAAACTTACACATGCCTGGTTTGACTCCAAGTAATTTGTGTCAGCTAATTTACAGTGTCTTCCTGGAAACCTGTGTGAATTTCCAGCTGAGAGGTTGCTTTAAAATGGCAGAGGTTGCTTTAATTGTTCAAAGAAAGGAAACTTGTACATATCTCATACAAAAGTGTGAGAAAGTAAATTTTCTCAGCAAAGGAAAAAGGCTAGAGGGAGCTACAAATGAATGGGGAAAAAAAATTTTTTTTAAAGGACCAAATCCATATCTGTGATAAATGTTATAAATGCCCAGACTGCTGCTTTTTTTTTTTTTAATCTAAATTCATTTCCTGGAGGCTCATGACCATTTATGTTGGGGTTTAAAATTTATTTTTGATCTTATCTTTTATGCAGGTCACATATTTTAATCTCCAAGCATTTGCAACACGCTGAAGAGAGATTAAAAAAGAATGTATAAGTGTCATAATTTTAAAGTGAATAGAATTATGTTATGATACTGAAACTACCAGAGAGTTATAATGAGGTTCAATGTGTAGGGCGATTTTAATGATTCACACTAATCATTGATGGGATTCAGACATCAAATAATGTAAGATACTTTGCTGTTTAGGAGAGAGGATGAAAGGCTCAGGGATATGTAGGTAGGAGCTGTTTTCCATACCCAGCAAATGCAAACCACTAGAGATAATGCAAACCCAATGTTTATTGTGAAAAACAATGGGTAACTCACGGTTTAATTCAAGATGAAAATTCAAGTTGCTGATTTTATTAACTAAGGAGGTACCTATCATTGCTGTCTGATCTCAAAAGTGATCAGAAGATCACACAAACATCCCCTGAAGAATTTAAATGATTAACATACAGATTCCCAGATTCCATCCCCTAGGAATTCTAATCCAGGGCTTTTCAGGTGGCCTCAGGTAATCTGTATTAAAAATAGGTATCCGCACCCCATACCTGTTATAGGTAGTGAGACTGGGGTTCTGAGGCCTCACTTTAAGAGACATTTAATTTTTTCATAAAGGTTCCACAATGAGGCTGACATCCAGATTATTCACATAAAAAATGGATTATTTCATGTTTATGGCCATTCTAACAATTCACCTTTGACATATATGATCAGAGGACAACAGAGTGCAAAGAAAAGCTGGTGTGAAGGAGAGAAACGGTGACAGGTCCTCCGAAACTGTATTCTTGACCTGAAAAACCTTCAGGGGCTCTGGCATGCAGCTGATTGCTTGATTTTCCAAAATAGATATATATTTTCTATCTTTCTTTCTAGTGCTGAAGCCCATGGAAGCCCTCTCTCCACAAATCTTGCTCCTAAAAAAAATCTCTCCATAAAACTCTGCCCTTGATCGACCTGATTCATTTTCCTATTCTACTCTGAGAACCCAATGTGTTCTTGCTTCAAAGCACTAACTTTCCTGTCTCCTCTTTAACATGTGTCATTTGACTTCAAGTAAGGGCTGGCTGCCACAGTTCACATATCTCCTCCCCGGAGTTGTCATTTTCACGAAACTCACCACCACTGCCTTCTTACAAAATTATTCAGAACAATGTCCTCTTGACATCAAAGGATGTTCTGAATTTCCCTGTGAGATTTAAATTCACCGAGGATGGATTTAACGACCCCTTTTGGCTTACTGCACTGAAATGGCATTGAGCTTCTATAATCAATTGTGTGCTTATGATTTAAATGCATTTCTTAGTTTTAAAGGGCCGAGGGACCTGGAGCCCCTTATGAAATGGCAGACATGGAATCCCCTTGTCAATCTGACCCAGCACAAGGTCCTTATCATCTTTTTCCATGAGAGTGAGCTGAAGAATCTCTTCTTTATTGTGAAAATAACTGACTGAGGCTGCGGGTTCCCACCGCGCCCTTGGAGCTGCTAGAGACTAATTCACCTAAGCAAGGGTGTCTCAGAGGCCAGGCACCCAGCCAAGTCTTCAATTCCAAAGTTCCTGGTAGCATATCCTGACTCATATCACCTTCTTATCTCGGAAAATCACATATACAGGTGTTTTATGGAGCATTTTTGAGTTGTAAGAAGATGTTGGTCACAATTAAAAGAGTTTAAAATATTGCCCAGATCTCCATAGAGAAAAGCCCAGCTTTATCCTTATGAAGATGAGTTTTTACTTCAGCAAATTATCAATTTAGCTTGTGTACAAAACAATGGGACACACTGGCAAATAAAAAGCAAAGGTTTGAGAGGAGAGAAAGAGCACCATCAGAGAAGACAGGTTTTCTGTTTCAGAATACAGCAATTCATCTAGAAATCAGACATAAATGGGAAAATTTCCATGGTCAATGATCCATTTAAAAACTCTATAATTGGACTCCATAACTCTCATGTCTCCCAGTATCGATTTTATTTTGACATAAAGAAATGGAAGTATTAAAAGTGAGATATATGTGCATTTCGCCACATAATCTATATCCTTTCGGCCAGGCTTCTTGAGTTTCAGCCCTGGTTCCACTATAACAACTGTAGGATTCTGGACAAGTTGATTTATCTGTAGTCCACTTTACTTCCTCTATAAGGCAGTGACTATATAGATGTGTTGTGAGGAATACATGAGTTAGTTTGTAGAAATATCTGATACTTAATAAGAGTTCAGTAGTTAAACAGGAAGTAAAAATGGCTTCCCTAGTGGCTCAGATAGTAAAGAATCTGCCTGCAATGCAGGAGACTCAGGAGATCCCCGGGTTGGGGAGAACCTCTGGAGAAGGGAATGGCAATCCACTCCATTATTCTTGCCTGGCATGGACAGAGGCCTTTGGAGAACTACAGTTCATGGGGTCGAAAGAGTCAGACACGACTGAGTGTCTAACACACAGTTAAACAGAATTATTCTATGCTAATGTGGGAATATGGCGGAAAGGAAGACAGATGCTCTGTCCGCAAGTTTACAGAGGAGACATATGGCAAGCAGTCCCTCAGTTATTATTGCCTTAAATTTTTCCTTCGTTCTGTGGAAAAAGAATACCCTACAGAGTGCCTGAACATGGTCAGTAAGGGAATCCTAGGTGCCCAGGGAAGATGGCCCTAGGGAAGACAGTTGTTTTTTTGTGTTTTTGTGTGTGTGTGTGTGTGTGTGTGTTTTATGGCTGCACTGGGTCTTTGTTGCTGCGTGGACTTTTTTTGGTTGCGGCAAGCAGAAGCTACTCTCTAGTTATGATGAGCAGGCTTCTTTTTGCAGTGGCTTATCTTGTCGTGGAGCACAGTCTCTAGGGCTTGTGGGCTCAATAGTCGTGGCACTAAGCCCAGCGGCATGTGGGACCTTCCCGGATCAGGGATCAAACCTGTGTCCCCTGCACTGGCAGGTGGGTTTGTTATCACTGAACCACCAGGGTGGGAGGAGTTCCCCTAAGGAGAAGGATGTGCCCATAAGGACGAATTTGGGGTATGTAAGAGAAAACATTTATGGTGTGACCGCAGGAGAGGGGCGTGGACACATGGAAGGACCACCCTCTACCTGCAGGATGAGTCTGGGGAATGCGTCTGGTCGTTAAGGAAAGAAGCTTTGGTTTGTATCCTGGGATCAGAATAAGAGCAAAACTTCTGGAGCAGAGTAAGTTCAAATTTGAGCCAAGAGGAGAGGTATAACTACGGAAGAGTCAATAAGGCTTTGGAGAGGACATTAATCTTCACTGGGAAACTGGAGGTTAGTTTTGTTTTGCATGTTTTTATCTTGTCTGCTTTGTAAATTCATAAAGTTACAAAATGCAATCCAGATGTTTTTCCTCCCCAGCTCTGAGGATCTGAAGCTGACCCTTCCCTCTACCCACGAGCAGAGAAGACAATGACGTTCACTCACCACAGACCCTGGAAATCTTTAAAAATAGACCCCAGGAAGGATGTGGGGCTTGCTGGTTTCTGCGGGAGGGCAGTGTACTCAGGAAAATCAGGAGGCAGAGACTTCAGGAAGAGGAAAGGGTAAGAGCAGAGAGATGGACTGAGAGGAACAGGAGCAGTGTCGGAACATGTACCCAGAGCAACACCCTGAAGGTCTGGGTGGGAGGGCATGACCTAGCTCTTTGATTGGGCATTGGTGGTGAGGTGCCTGAGTTAGGAGGGTAAGGATTCACAACACACTTCCTTTCCTAGCATCAACTATATCTGGATTTATTGCTAAAGTCCGTGAAGAATGACTTTGGCTTTTCCAGGGATCCTGTGTATATTTGCTTCTGGAATAGAAATCAAGATTTTATCCAGGAGATAAAAGGAAATAGAGCAAGAACAAGAGACACTTTTGTCATGGGCTATATTATGCTCCAAGGGTCTTCCTATAGATAGTATCTGGCTGAAAGAACCATGAGTTTGCACCTCAAATGTCTCTTCTTTCCAGAGGATAGCTGGAGACATTGTCTCCCCTCCTGTCCCCACCCCAAGGTAAGACAAAGGAAAATATCTCATCATACATTCTGTGGCTTTAAAAGGAGCTCTGGCTGCCGTTCAATGGGTCATGTGAAAAATGATGGTGGTTTGGAATGAGGCTGGAAGCAACAGAGACAGAGAGAAGTGGATGGACTTGCGTTATGTTTAGGCATCAAATAAACAGGACTTTGTGTCTTCTTGGATGTGCAGGATAAGAGAGGAAGCTGTGATGTATCGCTGATAGCATCCACTTGGCAGTACAGCTTTGCTGGGAGTAACTGTAAGGATTAATCAGGGGTGTCATTTACTGAAATGAGAAGCACTGGAGCAGGAACAGCTTCTGGGAAGATGAGAGGATCCCCTTTGAAAATGGGAGCAGGCAATGCTGGTGATCCAGTCCATAGGGTATAAAGGAGGCAGTTGAATAGTAGGATACAGCCCTTCCCAGAGTGAGAGGCTGAGGCAGAATAGTGATGTGGATGACGACAAGTGTGTTAGGTGGTTCTTTCAAGAAGATGTGGGATGAAAGAGGAATAATGGACACTAAACCCTTAGTGAGGGAGAAAGAGTGACTGGAAGGTTGGAAAGTGGGAGAGTGCTAGAGCAAGACCACTTGCCTGGCTGTCGAGTTTGGGTAGCGGGAGATTTCAACCTACTTCCTGGACCTGCGATTAACAAACATCAGTTTGAGGCAGCCATATTGGAAGCTGTGTCCTCCAAGGACATCAGGGCTTCACTTACAGGCCAGGAGCTGACGGACGCACTGAGGAAGAGGTTCGGGTTAGCAGGGAGTTGGCTGACCAGGACATTTGCTCAGATGAGAGGGTTTGGGAGGGCAGAAGGGAGTGAAGGGTCAGGAGGTGATGGGAGATAGGGGAAGCACAGTGGGTCCTTGGGACTAACCAGGCTCAGTGTGGCCAGGAAATGAAGTCCATGGTCAAATCTCATGGTCAACTGACACGAGCTACTCCATGGGCACAGTGGCAGCCAAAGGAGGTCACCTGGTCTCTTCAAACCATAAACTGATTATATCACATATGCTCCTTCCCCAGATTCAAATGAAGATAGCATGTGTTAACGTGCTTTACAGGGTTCTACATGGTCATTCCTCTGCCTATCGCTCCAAGTCCAACCTCTCTGGTCATCTTTCATCCCTCAAACCCACCAAATTCTGTAATCTGTCACAGGACCTTTGCATGTCCTGCTTTTTCTGGCTGAAATACCACTCTTTCCTTTATCATCTAGTTTAACTCCTATTCAGATTTTCTGAAAGTTCAGCTCAAATTTTATTCCAAGCAGACTTCCGTGACTTCCCTAACTGGGTCCAATCCCCTTTCTGTAGATAACAATTGAGTCTCTTTCTATCACTTATCACAGTTATTATTTTATACTGTTCATGGGATTGCTTGGTTAATATCTCTTTCCTCTACGAAACTATTAAATTCCACGAAGCAATCACTTTGGTTCTTAATGCAAACCATATCTCCCACAGCATAGCCCCTGTGTTTAGCATTTAGTTCTGATTTCAGTAAATACTTGCCTAATGGAGGAAAAACATGGGCTTCACTGGCTGGCATTGGGGGAGGGGGGTTGCAGCTGGCCAAGGCCTTTTAATTTATTTACTTTTTCCTTAAAAAAAAAATCTGAGGCTATTTTAGCAGCTGATTTTTGTGGTTTGGCTGTGGTTCAGTAACTTCCCTGAAAGACCAGGGCCCTGGACTGTTGCCCTGTGAAGAGGCAACCCCATCTTCTCGGATAAGAGCACATTGTCTACTCACAAGGGGCCTTCAGAGTGCCAGCTCTTGGGGGAGAGCCCAGGAGATGCAACAGCTGCGACTCGGTGCTCCCAGGATGCCAAAGGTCAAAAGGTCAAAGGTCTCTTTTGGTGAAAAGAGACTCCAATCAATGAAGTCTAGCCAAAGAACTGTCTCCTCCCCAACCCCTAACCCCAACTTCCTGCCCTAGGCTGTGGGCACGGCTGTTTCCGAGGTCTCACTGTGGTGTGATTTGTGGTGTAAATGGATGTGAGCTTTGAGCTCTCATGTCTCTAAGGGTGACTTAGGAAAGAGACCCTTCTAAGCTTAGGGATCAGTCAATTTTGTGCTTCTTTCAGTACATGCTGTTCAGTCACCAAAAGACTGATTGTCCTGGAGAAACAGAATCCAAAATTAATGTGTTCCTGTCCCTAAGTTCCCCCTGAGCAGGCTTCTGTATTGAGTCACACACACAAATATGACACCAACAACTACCACTCACTTACAGGACTGCTATGCAGGACCCCATCCTTCGTGGGGTCACCTTCAGCTCTTCAGCCGAAATAACTGGATTCCAAGATGGTCCAGGACGATCATGAAGAATGAATTCAGTCACAGGAAAATAAATGGGTGACTGCTGTCTGAATCACTACCAGCAGGCTTCCAAACAAGAGGTATCATAGCAAGCCAAAGTGGCACATGATACAGAGAGATGTAATCTCCAAGAAATGCCATTTTCCCTGCAGGATCTGGAATCTTGCAGGAACAGACCTTTTGGCTTCCAGAAAGTCACACCATGGGGTCACAGATTCTGACACAAACACCAGTTTTCTAGTTGGCACACTGAGGGTCAATCTGTCAAAAGGCAACGGGTCAGATGAATTCATTATGAAAAATAAAACAGATGAAGTGAGACACACATTGAGCTGCCTTGTTGCAGAACTCTCCATTGGCACAGAAAGAGGCAGTTTCATTCATTCATCCATTTCTGTTCAACACTAATTCACTGAGTGCCTAAAACTGAGTGGAGTGATATGCCAGGCACTGGGGCTACAAGATAAATTATGTTTGCTCATCCCAAACATTTCAGATTTGCTAACATTATTGATGGGTTTGAAAATAAAATGAAGAACATTTCTAATTTATTCTGAGAATAGCCAAGATTAATGGAAAGAGAGTAACGAAAGAAAAAATCATGAAAGGGAAAATTGGATGGCTGTTTGACACTTCAGACTTCAGTTTTCTCATCTGTAAAATATGGGGATCAATTACATGTTTCATAAAGTCGATTCTGTTTTATCAACGTGAAATGAAACCAAAAATATTCAAGAGCTCTGATTTATCACTGTTCCAGGTTTTACTGTCTTGTGATACTTACCTTAAAACATAGTGACATAGAACAACCACCACTTTATTATTATTATCTCACATGTCTGTCAATCAGGAATTCAAACAAGGTTTTCCAGGGCACATTTTCTCCACATGGTGTTGACTGAGGTTGCTCAGTTGTATTCAACTGGCAGTTGGGTTGGTGTGGAAGCACCAAGAGAGAGATCCCATGTCTGGTGTCTTGATTGAAAGGCCTAGGAGGCTGCACTTGGCTGGAACAATCATTGAAGAGCCCAGCAGTGACCTTTCCAGCATTTTGATCTCCTATAGTTGGACTTACGACATGGCATCCCCATACTTTCAGAATGTTCCAGGAGACTTGGGCAGGAGATACCAGGCTTCCTTAGAACTAGCCTCAAAAGTCCCAGAATACACTTCTGTTCAACGTATGAAAGCCCAGATTCGAAGCAGAGGGGAAATATAGTCTCAGTCTCTTGGGGAAACTGCATGAACCACAGGGAGGAAAGTCATCAATGGCAGCCATCTTGGAGGCCAGCTACCTTCATCACCATGAGACCCAGAAATTTTAAAATGCCAAATCTCTCTGCAGTCCTTTTTGTTTCTTTTTGTTTTTTTGGCTGTGCTGTGTCTTCATTGCTACATGGGCTTTTCTCTAGTTGTGGCAAGCGGGGCCTACTTTCTCGTTGCTTTGCACAGACTTCTCATTGAGGCAGCTTCTGCTTTTGCAGAACACAGGCTCTAAGTTGTGCAGGCCCAGTAGCTGTGGCGCATGAGCTCGGTAGTTGCAGCTCCCAGGTTCTATAGCACGGGCTCAGGTGGCACACAGCCTTAGTTGCTCCACAGCATGTGGGATCTTCCTGGGCCAGGAGTTGAACCCGTGTCGCCCCCATTGGCAGGCGAATTCCTTACCACTGAGCCACCAGAGAAACCCTCTCTATGATCTTTAATTTCTCCTCCTCTCCTTATAAGCTGACTCATGGAGAAGTTAGGTAAAATACCTTCATATTATGAGTGATTCTTGAGCAGGGATGAAATCAGATTTGAAAGGGCCTAGATAGGCTTCAGTTGGACTGAGAAAGATCTGGGAAAGTTTTTTAAAGTACGGAAGGCATGGAAGATTTCAGTTTCTTAGCTGCTGCAAGAATCAGCTTGTGATTTCTCCATTTTGAAACCTCTGGTAAAAGAGATTTCTCCCCCATCTAGTTGCCCATGGCACTGTCTTTGTACCTCTGGCGAATTCATCACATGCCTGGGTATGTGTGTCTTTGCTCTGTCATTAAACTCTAAATACCTGAAGGTTTGATTCCTATTTCTCCCACAAAGCATGAAGACATTTTCTATCACTGTTTGGTGCATGAACACGAACACTCTGATGTGATTTTAGGGAAAGCTGGAAGCGGTGTAGGGTGATGCCCACTCCTGGTATTAGAGGAAGGTAATTCCATTATCTCTAACAGCTGATGTTCAACAGTTCACTGATGCTCTCTAACAGGCAATAAAAGTGAAAACATCCATTAAGGCTTTGGTTTCCAACTCACGTCTTGGTAAATTAACTTACACTTTGTGGCAGGAGGTGGGAAGAATTTGTGTTGTTTTCTCAAGGAGCTAGCCTTGATCACTTTGCACAAAACCACTCTTGGCCTTGAGTTTGGCTTTGCAAGATAGTGTGGGCACAGTGTGGGAATTCCACACAACAGCAACCGGAGGAGGGTGACTGGTGGCCGAGGAAGATTAATGGTTACTCTTATGACAATTTAATTAGTATGAAAATGGAGGAACACTGGGGAAAAAACAGAGGTTTCCTTATTTACATCTTAGTGGAGAATCAATTTCAAGATCATAAAAAAGAGAGACATAAATTGCAGACCCGGGGAAGATAAGGCCTTCTTGTTTTTCCATAAAATGTGGATACCGCTTAAGCAAGAGCCTACTTGTATTATGTTTTCTGACTCTAACTATCATCTTTCATTTCTTCTCTATGATAAAAGAAGTGTTTTAAAGATAGTGCCATCAGAATCTTCAAGGAGCCACAAAATATTCTTATGACCATGTAATAACTAAATTATATATGTGTATAAATAAAATAACAAATGCCTCTTTTTGTTTCTTACTTTCTACTCCTTCCTTCAGTTGAAATCCTGGCTCAGTCTCTCACTTGCTGCGTCCTTAGGCTAATTACCTAATGTCACTGTTTCTTTACTTCCTCAATGTTAAAATGCTAGTTTTCAACAGTCCATATCCAGATGACAGTTTTGAAGATGAAAGGAGCTAGCATAAGCTTAGAACAAGGTGTGACACACAGTAGGTACTCAGCATGTAGACTCTGAAGTTAACAAGCATTTTGCCTACATTTTCTTACTGAATTCTCAAAACAACCTAACCAGCATTAAGGAAACGAAACCACCTTAGGATTGAAGGGCTTACATTCTGAAGTCAGACTACATGGAGTCAGCTGAATCCTGGTTCTTCCTTCTATTGGTTACACAAGCTTGTTAAGTTACTAAACCAATCTGGGCCTTGGTAGCTGCAAAGTGGGGATAACAATAATACCTGTTTCGTCAGTGAAATGCAACATAACACACAAGGCACTTAGAGGGATGCCTGCCTACAGTAGCTGCCACTATTACTTTTGTTATTGATAAATGGTGATGATAGATTTTATTGGATAAGCACCATGTGAGACACCGCACACGATGTCTGTGTGCAGCAGACACCATGGTGTGCATCAGGCCCCCATGCAAGGCTGGTTTCATAGGTCAGATAGGCGTCCCTGCCCAGAAGCTCCCCTCACTTGGTTTAATTCTCTGCTGTCACAATTATGAAATGCTTAGTTCAGTATTGAACAAGGGGCCCTGCATTTTATTCTGGGCTGGGCCCTACAAGTTAGGTAGCTGCTCCTGTCCCCACTTTTTTGGTATTAATTCAGGAGCTCAGGCCCTGTGGGCCACTGTCACGGGTGTTCGTGTGGGTGGCTTGCATTTTCAAGTGAAAGCTGCTCAGTCATGTCTGACTCTTTGTGACCCCATGGACTGTAGCCCTCCAGGCTCCTTTGTTCATGGGGTTCTCCAGGTCAGAATACTGGAGTGGGTAGCTGTTTCCTTCTCCAGCGGCTCTTCCCAACCCTGGGATTGAACCCAGGCCTCCTGTATTACAGGTGGATTCTTTACTGTCTGCTGCTGCTGCTGCTAAGTTGCTTCAGTCGTGTCCGACTCTGTGCGACCCCATAGATGGTAGCCCAGCAGGCTCCCCCGTCCCTGGGATTCTCCAGGCAAGGGCATTGGAGTGGATTGCCATTTCCTTCTCCATTACTGTCTGAGCCACCAGCAAAGCCCATTTACATTGGGACATCCTTAAAGTCTGAGCCTTGTAACAGACATTATAAGCACATTTCCGTGCATGAAGCTTTATCTGTATGATCAGAGGAAAGGAATTGCGGGTCAGCTGGGTACTATTCCAGGTCTGTGTTTCTCCTAAATTTCAGAGGTGTAAGATAGTGTTGGAATTATCTCAAGGGATGGCAAATGTGTACTTACTTCTCATATTGTACCGAAGGCATGATGTGTTTCAGACATGCATTTTCTATTAGGCAGTGGTATTATGTAGAAGTCAGAAAATTAATAAAAAAGAAATACATAAAAGGTGTTATTGAATATTTAATAGCTGCTTGTCATTACATAGTTTCTCAGTGAATGCTGTTAAATAAACTAAGGTATTATTAGGCAGGAGATTGAGAATTTTTATGGTAATAGAAGTCTGCATACTTGAAACAATTGGGAAACTCCATTTCAGGCTGTAAATTCCTGGCCTTTGAGGTCCATTTCAATTCATATTTGAGCCTCCTTTGTTCCTGGTTCAGAAGCTTGCCCACAGCAAGTGTACAATAAACACATGTCCTGTGAATAGCGTTGGTTTGCTGGTTTGATCAGATTTCCATCTTAATGGATTGAAGGTAGTACATGCATTAAACTGAGCTAACAAATAAAAAGGAGCAGTTTTGAACTCAAGAGAGATACTGGAAGATGTGCTTAATCGCTCAGTCATGTCCGACTCTTTGAGATCCCATGGACTGTAACCCTCAGGCTCCTCTGTCCATGGGGATTCTTCAGGCAAGAATACTGGAGTGGGTCATCATTCCCTTCTCCAGAAGATCTTACCAACCAAGGGATCAAACCCAGGTTTCCTGCCTTGCAGGTGGATTCTTTACCGTCTGAGCCACCAGGGAAGCCCATATTGAAAATATGTGAGATTAAGAAGGGGAGACCCAGAATGTTTACCTTTGCGGAAGCCCAAGAACTGATGAGTGGAGATGAAACAAGCACGCAGCTGGTGTTGAGGGCCCAGAGGACAGAGGGTGGTGTGATGTGGAATCAGGCCGGCAGCACGCCCAGTGCTCCGGAGTCATTTTCATTCAGAGTTATATTCCAAAAGCTTCTTGCTCCACACTTCCATTCATGTCATTCCTCTGTGCAAAATGTTCCAGCGACTTTCCAGCCTACAGAGTCCTACCTAATCTGGCTCTCAGCCTCTCACCAGCTTAATTACTTCCTCCACTCCCCACCTCGCTCTGTTCCACTCACATTGCTTTTCAAGCTGTCCCTTGAATCTCTGTCTTATTGATGTTCTCTTTAACTGGGACATTTTTCTATCATTTTCTTCATTCCTCACTTCCTTCATATCTTTTCCCAAAGGTTATATGCTCAGAGCAAGCCTCCTCATCACCATATGAATGAGAGATGGCATTCTGGTCATTCTCAAGCCTTTTATGTTCCTTTATCTTTTTTAAGGGCTTCCCTGGTGGCTCAGACAGTAAAGAATCTGCCTGCCATGCAGGAAACCCAGGTTCAATCCCTGGGTGAAGAAGATCACCTGGAGAAGGGAATGGCAACCCACTCCAGTATTCTTTCCTGGAGAATCCCATGGACAGAGGAGCATTTCAGTCTATGTTCATGGGGTTGCAGAGTCAGATACAACTGAGAGACTAACACTGATAACTCAGATGGTAAAGAATATGCTTGCAATATGGGAGACTGGGGTTTGATCCTTGGGTTGGGGAGATCCCCTGGAGAAGGGAAAGGCTACCCACTCCAGTATTCTTGCCTGGACAGAGGCAAGAATTCCATGGACAGAGGAAGCTGGCAGGCTATAGTACATGGAGTCGCAAAGAATGGGACACTACTGAGTGACTCACACACACACACACAAACACACACACACACAAACACACACACACATCTTTTTAATACATTGTATTGTTACCGAGTCCAAGTTCACTCGACTTGCCACATGACAGACCAATGAATCCGAGAGATGAGGTATTAAGACAATGGAAACGACTTTATTCGGCAAGCAGCTGACCAAGAAGATGGCAGGCTAGCGCCTCAAAATAACCATCCTATGGGGTCTGGGTGCCAGGTTCTTTTACAGATGAGAGAGGAAGAAGCAATAAGGAATTAAAGTTAAAAGGCAGAATAGAGAGAGGCAGTGGGGAAGTAAAGTGAAAGTGTCTTTAGTCTTGTAAAATATCTCCAAGGGAATGGCCAGACTTTGGAAGGGATGTGTTAATCTCTTCTATTCAGAGGTGGGTAGGGACAAATTATCTCTCTATGAGTTGAACAAAGGCACTTTAGTTTACAGTCAAGCAGAGGGGCAGGGTCCTCTGAGACAAATAAGTATGATTGTAATAACAGAAGCAACAAAAAGCAAGTCAAAGAAACAGTTCCAACGTGGAGTCTGAATTGGTTTCCTCCCTGCAGCAGTAATATGTATTTATTTGTTCAGTTATCTATGTTTTTTTTGTTTATTTTTTTACACCAGGATGTAAACTCCGTAAGAACAGATACATTTTTCTGTTTTGTTCACTGAAATATCCACAGATCTTAAAACATTGCCAGGAAGAGCAGTATTGCTTTTTCAGTATTTGTTGGGCAAATGGATGATTTAAAAACACTTATACAAACAAAGAAAACAGCAATTCAAAAAGGAGCAACTCATGCACTACTAGTTCTGTCTTGGGGGAAGGTCTAAGTGGGGGCTGGAGAGTTGACAATTATACAACAAGGGGTTGAACTTGGATTTGAAATCTTAAGTGTTGCATTGAGCCTGAAAGCTTATCAACACTTTGTATCCAACAAACCTGTTGTGTCTCCTTGTACAGTCATAGTGAGTATCACTAAGGTCAATTTTGGCAGATCCACAGTGACTCCCCTGCTCTCTGTAATGCTCATCACTGGATGAAAGTAGATCCCAGGTTTCCCCAGGCTTGTTCTCCTTGTTTGGTGCCTTTGTGATTTGGCTCAAGGCTATGGTTTTTCCAGTGGTCATGTATGGATGTGAGAGTTGGACTGTGAAGAAGGCTGAGCGCTGAAGAATTGATGCTTTTGAACTGTGGTGTTGGAGAAGACTCTTGAGAGTCCCTTGGACTGCAAGGAGATCCAACCAGTCCATTCTGAAGGAGATCAGCCCTGGGATTTCTTTGGAAGGAATGATGCTAAAGCTGAAACTCCAGTACTTTGGCCACCTCATGCGAAGAGTTGACTCTTAGGAAAAGACTCTGATGCTGGGAGGGATTGGGGGCAGGAGGAGAAGGGGACGACAGAGGATGAAATGGCTGGATGGCATCACGGACTCGATGGATGTGAGTCTGAGTGAACTCCGGGAGGTGGTGATGGACAGGGAGGCCTGGCGTGCTGCAATTCATGGGGTCGCAAAGAGTCAGACATGACTGAGCAACTGACCTGACCTGACCTGAACTGAACTGAACTGAATGGAAACTGGGGCAACTTGACACCTTAGGTGCTCTGTCTGCTCTTTGCTGTTACTAAAGAGAGTTGGTTTCATCTGAGGAAATTAGGATAGGCAGGAGGAGGAGAGAGAACCTACCAGTTGAAGAACTCACTCACTCCCCTAGAAAATATGACCCTCACCGAATCCATGGAGTTCTAAGTATTAGTGATAGATTTTATTACTGTTCCAAACTCTTCACTCTCTCCCAGTAACAAATTACACATCCATATTTTTTTGGCCAAGTGACTTCACAGTGCCTTCCAGTAAGGTAGGTGGAGTACAAATTCTGGCCTCACCAAGTTTGAGGTTGACCATATTATTTGCTTTGGCCAATGGAACGTTAGTGCCTGTAACATGAGCAGGGGCTTTAAATGTGCTTGCGTGGCATCACTGGTCCTCTTGTATCATCAGCCATGAGAACAGCTTCCTCCAAGAAGCCACTGAACCCAGAAAGGCAGACACATGCAGTTGACTTGACCCCAAACCTGCAGGCAGAAGCAGAACAACCCCAGTTTATCTGCAGACTTGTGGTTGAGAATAATAAATGTATGTTATTATAAATCACACGGATTTGGGTTTTTTTTTTTTCAAACTGTAAGCTTTTTATTTTGTATTAGGGTATAGCTGATTACCCAGCTATTGATTACCAGTCTATTGGGCTATAGACTTCCCTGTAGCTCAAATGGTAAAGAATCTGCCTGCAAGGCAGGAGACCAGGGTTCAATCCCTGGGTTGGGAAGTTCCTCTGAAGAAGGGAATGGCAATTCACTCCAGTATTCTTGCCTGGAGAATTCCATGGACAGAGAAGCTCGGCGGGCTACAGCCCGTGGGGTCACAAAGAGTTGGACATGACTGAGCGACTAACACAAAAACATAGCTGATTAACAATATTGTGGTAGTTTCATGTGAACAGTGAAGGGACCCAGCCATACATATACATGTATCCATTCTCCGCCAAACCCCTCTCCCATCCAGGCTGGCATAACATTGAGAAGAGTTGCCTGGTCGATACAATAGGTCCCTGTTGGCTATCCATTTTGAATATAGCAATGTGGACATGACCTTTGATTTGGAGTTTTTATGTTATGCCATAAAAACTTGACTCCGACATTTAAAAAACAATGTTTTCAGCAGCATTTCTGATATGTGTCCTATTTTTCAAGGAAAAGTGCTATGGCCTAGTTACGCTTCCCCCCATTTTCCCTAAATCTTACATCAAAGTATTAGGATCAGATTTCTCATTTGTATGATGGTGGGGGGACAATACTCTTCTAGGGAGCATGTCTACTATAGGAATTCTATCTCATGGATCAGCACCTAGGACGTTGTCTCAGCAGAAAAATTCAATTTCTTTTGCATCTTTTCTCTCTCTTTTTCTTGCTAAGAGTAGGTCCTCAATAAATGAAACCAATTATCTAGCTGCACTGGCCAATAAAGTAGCTGTGAACCACATGTGGCTATTTTAATTATATTTAAATAAGGTAAAATTTCAATTTCTCATTAAGCACGTATGACTAGCAGTCACCATATTGTACAGCACAGTCACAGACCATTTCCATCATTACAGAAAGTTCTACTGGCCAGTGGCTAACTCAGGAGTTTGGAGATTGGGTAATTTATTAATTTCAAAGGTTAGGAGGAGAAAATTCTCTGTGGTTTGATTATATGAGTGTTAGGATGAGAAAATGGAAAGAGAGGGGAAGAGGAAGCAGAAGTAAAGATATACTTTATAATCCCCTTTCAGCTCTGGTTTGGAAATAAATAATATTTATAAGCCATCACTTGGTATGCTAGTCTTTTTCATTGTGCTGAGTCTTTATAAAGAGAATTTTAATAGTTCAATTTCATCTAATCTATCAATCTTTTGCTACAGGAGTTTTTAAAAAAATTTAAGGAATCCTTACCTAACCCTTCATGAAGATGTTATCTAATTTTTTTTTTTTTTTTTAAGAGAGTGGTATCTATTTATTTGGCTGCTTTGGGTCTTAACCAGGTTTAGTTGCTGAGGCATGGGGATCTTAGTTCCCCAACCAGGAACTGAACCCACATCCCCTGCATTGGTAGGTGGTTTCTTAACCCCTGGACCATCAGAGAAGTCCCTGCCAGATCTTTTAAAAATACTCTAAGGAATACAGTTCAGCAATCACACTTACCAGCAAATGAATATGTGGTTCTTCCAGTGTGTCTCAACAAAACAAGTATATTTCAGTTAATCTCCCAAAGGCAGGAAATGTATCAGTAAGACCACTTGTAAAGTCATGACCTCCAACTCCTCCAAGACAAAGAAATTAAAAGAATGACAGACAAACTCAAGGAGAAGGTGCATTCAGTGCTGATGTTAGCACTCCCAGCCCCAGTTCAGTTGCAGTAGTCGTAGGCCTTGTGTTTGTCTGCATAAGATTTGTCAAGCTGTCCCGGAAAGAACTCAGCAAGCAGAAGGCCGCAGAACACAGGCCGAGATCAGCAATTTATCTGAAGTCAAATACAAAGAAACAGCAGGATTCATTAAGAAAGCCAGCTAGAGGTGTATTAGTTCCATTCCAGAGACTTCCAACAGGTTTTCATTTATTTTTACATTTAACATCATTATCAACCTTAATATAAGAAACACGGCAGTCATTTTTCACAGTACTTGGAAAAGAAAATTCTCAGGAGGAACTTTTCAAAGGATATTTCAGGTCCATTTTTCTTATAGGAAAGTTTAATATTTGAAGTAATACAATCTATTCTCAAAGTAGATTGAAAAACAATCTCTGTTTCTGGTTGTTGATACCAATTAGTTGACTTTGTGCTCAGGCTTCCTTCTTGAACAACAGTCTCTGGATCCAGCCATCTGCAGCAGCTCCCTACAAAATATCCATAACTCTGCAGCTAACCCTCTCTCTCTTCCAACCCATGATGCCTAAATCTTACATCAAACTATGAAGGTCAGGTTTTTTTAGACTTCTAGAACTTCTACTGTAACATGTTTTCAGCCTCACTGACACCACTGACTGAGGGGCCCTGGTACTTTCTCACTGTTTGGTCTTCCCTTCTTAGTGTCTGTGCCAAGATACATTATTATAATTACTACCTTATATACAGCCTTAGGGGCTTCCCAGGTGGCTCAGTGGTCAAGAATCCGCCTGCCAAAGCAAGAGATACAGGAGACTTGGGTTTGATCCCTGGGTTGGGAAGATCCCCTGGAGGAGGAAATAGCAACTTGTTGCAGTATTCTTGCCTGGAAAGTCCTATGGACAGAGGAGCCTGGCGGGCTACAGTACATGGGGTCACAAAGAGTCAGATACAGGTGAGCGCACATACATCACACACCCTTAGAGTCCATGCCCACCCTCTGATGTACCTCCTGGGGATAAACCCTGAACAATCTGGTTTTCCCTCCTTATCAGCTTTTTCTACAGTGCCCACTGAATGACTGAGTGGGTCAGCCTCCAGTGGGACTCAACACTGCCCAGCATTTCTACTCTGCTCCTTTTGCTATCAGCTGGGAGCTGGAATCATCCGACGGCTCATTTATTCACATGTCTTGCAGAAGATTGGGAAGACCAGGCTTCTTCAAAACATGATGGTTGGGTTCCAGGGGTCAACCTTCCAAAAGAAGAGTGAGACAGAGACAGAGAGAAACTGAGACCAAGGCAAGCTAAAGCATCTAGCAACCTAGCACTGGAAGACCATACAGGACAGCTTTATTTTGGGATTTCTCTCCCATGTTAAACTCTCATACAAGGCTTATCTCTTCATAGGTTTAAATATCACATTTGTGTTGATGGCTCCAAAACTGACTCAAGTCCCAAATGTTTACTCTAAGCTTTGACATTGCCACTTGGATGTCTAATAAGTTTTCCAAATATGCCAAGCTCAGAACATAGCTCTGGATTTTCCATATTCTCCTCCAGTCTTTCCCATTTAGATAAATACTGCCATCAAACCAAAATCCTAAGAATCATCCTTGCATTTTTCACTTCCCTCAAGTCTTCTCTTGTTGAGAAGTCCTGTGAATCCTTTAGCAAGTCTTGTTGGTTCCACTTACAAAATAACATCTTAAGTTCACCTGCTTCTCCTCATCTGTTCTGTAGTCACACTAATCTAAAACACTAACATCTTTTACCTGGATTTCTGTGTAGCTTCCTAAGTTGTAGCCAGCACCAGGAACAATTACTTTTGCAGATATTGAAGTCTTTTATACCACTTAATCACTCTTACTTCAAATGTCAACTAAAAAAGCACCTGGGACTATGTGAGGTGAAAGCTCCCGGCCTGGATACACCATTGGCTTCCAGCCATCAAGGACTGTGATGATGGGACCCTGGATAAATGATTCTCTGTTATATCAGGTTGGCCAAAACTTTTGTTTGGATTTTCCCAAACACTTTTAAAGAAAAATCTGAATGAATTTTTTGACCAATACAATACTTGTCTCAAAGAAACTGTATTATATTATCAGTCAAGAACATTAACCTTGTCTAGAAAAGTATGTTGGATATAGAAAGTGTTGCACCTTTTTCATCTGTTAAACTTAACAATAGTCTTCAAGATGCACAGGTCTTGTCAATAACATACCCATGATTAATAATGTACCCAATAACATACTCAAGTGCCCATGATTTAATAATTTATTAAAAATATGGATTGACCTTCTATCAGATGACAGGCATTGTTCCAGTTGCTGGGGAAACAAGTAAACAAAACAGAGCTCCTAATAAAGCAAAGGCAAACAATGAAAAATCATAAAATATGTCAGGAGGTGATAGAAAGAGTGAACAAAAATGAAGCAGAATTAGGGAGATGGGAAGTAGCAGAATAGTTGCAGAGCCCTGCGCTGTTTTCCTTCCATTGTTCAGGGAAGGCTTCACTATAAGGAGATGTTTGAGTAGAGAACTGAATGATGCGAAAAGGCAGCTGTATATGTCTCTGAGGAAAAGGGATCCAGACAGACGCAACAGCAGGTTCAAAGGCCTTGAGGTTGAGATGTGTTTGGCATACTCAAGGAGCTGAGAGAAGGTCACTGAGGCTACAGAGGGAGGGTGGTAGCAGATGAAGCCAGAGAGGTAGATACTGAACGGTAGACACTGAACGGTTGTATATCTGGCCTGAGAGAATTTTGGTGGAAGGAGTGGTCTTGTTAGAAGCATATGTCAAAGGTAGAGAGGGTATGTTATCAGAAACAAAGCTCTGCAGCAGTGAGCGTGTGCGTGATGGAGTTCCCCCTCATCAGCCCCAACATCTATGCAATACATGCAAGGCACTTCGCACAATGCCTGCACATAGCAGGTACCCAATAAATGATAGCTGTTATTGTTTTTATCATGTTTGGAGTCAGCTGGAAAGGTAGTAGGTTCAAGTCCTAAGTCCAGCATTTTTTCTCTTGTCTGGGTGACTTCCAGCCAATCGTTTAATTCCCCTGGACCTCTCTTACCTGGTTTTATTGTGCTAATGAAGAGACTGGTGGAGAAAATGCATGTGAAATGCTTCAAAGAATACAGGCACATATTAAGGGCTCAATAAATAGTGCTTATTATTATAAAGAAGTTTCTAAGCCCCTCTGTTTGTTGGAACAGCATGGAGAGTAGAGGCATTCTAAAGACACAGTTAATATTATTTTATGAGTATTTCTAGGCCCTCTTTCCCACTGCTGTCTTTCTTGTTTGGTTCACATCTCTGCTCACCTGACTCCACCCTGTGTCCCCTTTCTCTGTCTTACTTTCCTTCATTGGAGTGATCAACGATGACATGCCAGATGTCTTCTCCATCACTGTCTTTCTCCAGAAACTAAAAGGTAAGCTCCATGAGGGCAGACACTTTTCTTAATTCACTAAAATGTCTCTAACACCTAAAGTACTGCCCAGTACCTAGTAAAATCCCAATGAACTTTTGATAAATAAACAAATGAAAAGAATATTTCAGGGGAGCTTGTCTAGCCATGAAGAAGAATGGGTAAAACTCCAAATCACATACCTTTGTGCTGGAAATCAGAGCATTAAACTTTCTAACATGAGCATTGTTCCTTTACATTACTGTTGCAAACTTGCCGGAACTGAACATTTTGGATTTCAAGTCTGAAAATTTGGAAAGTTCCAGAAGTGAGGCCAATTTACTCTATCAGGAACAAGCACCCAGCCCTGTTTCTACTATAGCCCTGCGAAGTCCACTGGGACCTCACTGCCGACCACTCAGTGAGACCAGGTAGCTAAGTTCTGTAGATTTCTTCCATTAGAAACTGCCAAACACACTTTCCTCGACTGACTTGACTTCTCATTTAAGTTATATTATTTCGACTTGAAATTTCTCCAAAGGGTCATTTCAGACATTTCACTTCCTGAAATTATAGAGATTGTATATTTGAGGCCATTTGCAGCCCTGGTTTACCCACTGGAGACCAGGCACAAAAAGATGGGCCAGGACTGAGATTTCATGTAGCCGTATTTGGTTTATCATATATTTGATCACCAAATCATATTTGGTTTAATCCGTATGAACTTCACAAGGAACATCTTGCTCATTTCCCCATGGCCAGGACTTAAGGAAGCCGTTCTGCAAAACAGCAATTGTATTTTGTTTGTCATTCCTGTATTTTCTTGGGAAAGCATGGCCTGGGGTTATTTTTGCATGGAGTGGCAGGTCTGACTTAAATCTCCACATATACTTCTTGTGGGTAGGGACTTCCTGCCACAAGCAAAAACAGCAGGTCTCTAACAATTATTATGATAAAAACTTTCACATTGGGGATTTGAGGGTTTTTTTTTTTTTTCCCCAGTTATTCTGGTTAACTAGGATACATTAGTGTCTCCCAGCTGGTCAGCTCTCTCTTTTTTTCTTTCCTCTAAGGTTTAAAAGTCAACTCTCAAAAGTCACATCTGCAAATTACCAGTATTTGGAAAATGTCTCTGAAAAAGAAATTTTACGTTTTAATCCCCCCTAAAAGAAAAAGAATGACCTTATTTTCACTCCTTGTCCTAGTACAAAAACCCAGCCTAGCTAAATGCTGGTCTTCACCCTGGTGGGATCAGAGAGGTTATTGTGGGAGCCATCTCAAGGGGGCTGTGACTGAAGAATTTAGGCAGGCAAATTGTTGAAGAGCCCGGAAATACTCAGCTCCCTTCCTCTAGGCAAGAGGGGGCGGGGGCGGGGAGGGAGGGGATGAGATCAGCTTTCCTGAATAGAGATCTAATTTAAATAATGGTGGATTTAAATAATAGTGGGTTCATGTGCTCCCACTAGATGCCGACTGCCAGAAACTGCAAGGCCGAGGTTTGCATTTATAAGAAAACTGGGGAGGGAGTGCTGATGGTTGCTTCCACTAAAAGAAGCCCTGCGTCCTGGAATAGGAAGCGTGGACACCCCTTGGGACTGAAAGGTCCAGGGACCTCTCCGCTCATTAGCCCAGAGAAAGAAGTCATAGGCCGAGGGAATGGTCTTGCCGTGTGGCCGTGATCAGAGAAACCTCCCAACCTTTGGGGGTTGTGCCTTGGGGAAAATGGCGGTGAATGGCCACGGAGGCTTTTAAAAGGCATGTGAGTAATATGCTACAATGTTGGCAACAGCTCAAGGTGGGGAGAAGGAGGCATACACGACTGTGGCGATGAGGGAGACTTCCTCTGCCACCATACCCCAGAGATGCTGCAGCCAAGTGACCCCAGGCCTCAGAAAGGAGAGGAAAGATGGGAGGATCATCTCTGAGCTCCTCCCACTCCCACCGGAAGTGTCTCTTTTCCTGTTCCCCAAAGTAGCCTAAAGGCAAAGAATGCTCAAGATAATCCACTTCTATTAGGTTGGCAGGCAGGAAATAATAAAAAAGAGTTTCAGCTAGCCATGAACATTTTGGGTGTGTGTGTGTGTGTGTGTGTGTGTGTGTGTGTGTGTGGCCCTCTCTATGTGACTGAATGATCAAGAGAGACCCATAGAGCAGCTGAGAAGATAAGATTACAGTATCGGACACTCTGGAAAGGTGAAATCACCTTCAGAGAATCCCAGATATTTATGAGGTTCTTCCTAAACAGAAAGGACAAGGTAAACTTCAGAAATTGCTCTAGCTCTCAAAACAGATACCACCCGCCAGCTGAAACCAAAGCTAGTACCCTGCAGCTGATACTGGAACTTTTATGTTGTTCTAAATTAAATTTGGAGCAAATCAGTGCATGCCACAAGTACTATTATGTGGGCTTACTTGCACTAAATCTGTGTTTATAGGAACATAAAATACATGTTGTTCCTGTCTTCAGATTTTATTATTGACCATGATTTCTAATATGTGCCCATCAACTGCCCTTTTAATCACTGTCAGTCATTCTCTTCTACTGCAGTCAGATTTAAAACAGCAATGATGATTTTAAAATAAGTCCCTTCCAGGGCTCAACTGTATTTAGGGCTAATTAAGAGTAAATAACTGTTCCCAGCAAGCAAGGCAGGATCCAAGCAAATCTTTGACAAATGCAACCTTCCCCTTAGAGGAGCATATTCTTGTCTGCTGCCAGTAAATATTTCCATTACAACCATAAGAAACTCTGCTTCCCACCCCACCTCCAATTGAGAATGTCACACTGCTTTGATACAAGTGGAGAAAAATAAATACCAGTCAAGACCAGGAAGGAAAACACAAGAAGCATTTAATTAAGAAAAATATATAATTCCCTGTTTCTTTCAGTATATCTCAGGTCCATTTGGTTGCAATCACAAGCTCTTAGCTCCCACTCAAGTCTGACATTTCCCCTAAATCTTCCCATCTACCTCTACTCCCACACCCTCTGTGATACAATTCTTTCACTATAATTTGAAGGTTGCAGTCAACTGCTCCAAGTCAAGGATGCAGAATGGATTAGATCGGACTTCCTGCATTACGAAGGTTCCTCTTGTTTTTGGTCTCCTGGGCTCTCCTGTAATTGCTGCCTGAAGGACTTGTTCAACTTTGCTTTGACTAGGCATTTTAATTTCCCCTTTCCACTAAATATGAGAGTTACCATTACTTTGCAAATTGTAGAGTTTAATGTTTTCTATATTTTCACATTCCATTGGAATTTTCAGTGATTGTTATGAATTTCTTCTAACTGGTTGAAGTTAAAATGAAATGTCTTCCCAGCCTGGAGGAGGAGAAAGAAGTGCATTGAAATGTACCTGAGGTCAGAAAAATTGGACTGGTGACGAAAATAAACTTTGAACTATCTATGTGGAAATATAAGAAATTTTTTTAAATTTTTATTCTGATTTATAGAAATTTAAGAAAATTATATTATGAAATGTAGAGTTGAAACAAATTATAATGGCAAAGAAACAAGCAAGAGTATAGTTTTTAAAAAATGCAAACACACATCATTATCAACCACTAGAACAAAATGATCCTGTACTCAATACCAATATGTATTGATAAATGAGATGATCACAGATACTTGCCAACAGTGGCCCATTCTGGAAACTATAAAGAAGAGATGGAGAGCTAAGAGAAATTATCCAGTGAGGAACAGAGGAAACACTATTGTTTCTTGGCATGTAAGAAAACCAAAAATTATAGACATTTGAAGAAGTACAGTTAGTTGTTTACTATATTTGTTTGGTAGTGATATGACCAAATATCACAGGATAGGTGGCTTAAATGAAAGAAGTTCACAGTTCTGGAGGCTGGAAGTCCAAGATAAAGGTGCTGGCAGGGGTGGTTTCTCTTGAGGCCTCTCTCCCTGACTTACCAACAGTTGCCGTCTTGCCGTGTTTTCACATGGTCTTTCCTTGGTGTGCTCACAAATGTGGTATCTCTCTGAGTACACAGATTTCCTTTGTTTACCAGTCAGACTGGGCTTCCCTGGTGGCTCAGCTGGTAAACAATCCACCCGCAATGTGGGAAACCTGGGTTTGATTCCTGGGTTGGGAAGATGCCCTGGAGAAGGGAAAGGCTACACACTCCAGTGTTCTGGCCTGGAGAATTCCATGGACTGTATAGTCCATGGGGCCACAAAGAGTCGGACACAATGGAGTGACCTTCACTCACCAGTCAGACTGGATTGGTTACCACTCTAAAGACCTCATTTTAATTTTCCTCTTTCAAGTTTCCGTTTCCAAATATAATTACATTCTGATTACTGGGGATTAAGGCTTCTATGTTGGAGAAGGCAATGGCACCCCACTCCAGTACTCTTACCTGGAAAATCCCGTGGACGGAGGAGCCTGGTAGGCTGCAGTCTATGGGGTCGCTAGGAGTCGGACACAACTAAGCGACTTCACTTTCACTTTTCACTTTCATGCATTGGAGAAGGAAATGGCAACCCACTCCAGTGTTCTTGCCTGGAGAATCCCAGGGACGGGGAGCCTGGTGGGCTGCCATCTATGGGGTCACACAGAGTCAGGCATGACTGAAGCAACTTAGCAGCAGCAGCAGCAGCAGCAGCAGGGCTTCTGTGTACAAAGTTTGGAGGGATACATTCAGTCCATAACAGATGAGAAGGCATTTTTAACGGCAGTTGAAGTCATCAGGGCTCTGCTGGTGGTCAGGGTGGGAAACAAACAGAATGCAGTACTGGACAATTAACTGGGTCCCACTTCCCTCCAATGTTAAAAAGGAAACATCAATTTTTTCATTAGATGAGTGATCTTTTTTTTTTTTTTTTCTGATTGGGAGTAAACTAGGCCATACGGAATGTAGAAAGATTACAAAAGCATGTGTAACACTTTATTAAAAATTTAATTCAAAACAACTTCCATCTGCAAGGTTTGATAATCATAAAGCACAGATTACATTTAAAAGGTATACAATGTTTTTAATCATGGCAAGGGGCAGAGTAAAACTTTTGATGATGGGAGAATAAAAATGACAAAAAAATTTAGAACACAGTGCCCAGAGTAATGCTTTTTAAACTGTTCAAAAAATAGAATTCCTTCACAGACTTAGAGAATGAACTTATGGTTGCCAGGGGGAAGTATGGGGGGCAAGGGATAGTTAAGGAGTTTGGGATGGACATGCACACACTGCTATATTTAAAATAGATAACCAACAGGAAACTATTGTAAGCAGAGGAAACTCTGCTCAATGTTATGTGGCAGCCTGGATGGGAGGGGAGTTTGGAAGAGAACGGATACATGTATATGTATGACTGAGTCCCTTCACTGATCACCTGAAACTATCACAATGTTTGCTGATCAGCTATACTTCAGTACAAAATAAAAAGTTTTTTAAAAATGTAAGTCTTATGTCTAGGAGAGTGAATCCCTGGCTGGAAGAGGAGATGGAAAAGGATAACTGTGTTTTATCACTAAAATGTGTTGAAACTTTATATTCTCTTCTATATTTCTTACTGAACACAATGCTACTCTTGTTCCCCCAACTCTTCAAGATAATTCATGTCCCAACAAGATATATCACTTTTGTTGTGTAGCTTTGCCTGACCCCTTACAGTTCCATACTTGAATTATTTGTGCCCTAGTTTGAGAACCCAGACCATAGGGTCTTAATTGCCCTCTCATAGCACAAAGTAGCCCTCTGGACAAAAGGTTTCACACACGTCTTCACTAAGTTTTGATCACCAGACTTGCTCCAGGCATACTTTGAGTAAAGTTTAGTGTCCAGGACAGACAAAAAACAGAATCCCTCTTTCTCATCTTAAGGCAGCCTCTCTGCAAATCTCCCTGATCACTCCAAGAGCTCCCACATTTTTTTTTTTTGTAGTTAATATATGTTGAATGGAAAAACTGCACAATGTGAGAGTTCAAGTTAAGTTTTATTTGGGGCAGAATGAAGAATATAGCCTGGAAGGCATCATTTCAGACATTTTTGAGAAATCGCTCCAAGGAGGTAGGGGGAAAGGTTGATACATATGAGATTTTGGTGAAGGGGGAGTACTTGCTATCAAGCATATATTTTTTGCAGAAGGTTGATATTATTCTTGTGAAGTTTACTGGCAGTCCTGAGAGGCAGACATTACCATGAATGAGGTCAGTGCTTCTCTAGATATGAGAAGATGCAAGAATTGCATTCATAAAATATCTAAATATCTGAAGACCTATTCTGCCAGTTTTCCCAGAGCACAGTGCCTCCTTCCTGATCTCCACCCTGAACTCCTTTCAGTTCAGTTCAGTTCAGTTCAGTCGCTCAGTCCTGTCCGACTCTTTGCGACCCCGTGAATCGCAGCACGCCAGGCCTCCCTATTCATCACCAACTCCCAGAGTTCACTCAAATTCATGTCCATCGAGTCGATGATGCCATCCAGCCATCTCATCCTCTGTTGTCCCCTTCTCCTCCTGCCCCCAATCCCTCCCAGCATCAGAGTCTTTTCCAATGAGTCAACTCTTCGCATGAGGTGGCCAAAGTACTGGAGTTTCAGC
>SJYT01047206.1:0-31030 GCA_006410635.1 Cephalophus harveyi | reverse complement strand
AAGAAGACTGGTACATTTGAAGTCCCTTCCCCCCAAAATTAAATTAAAGAAAAATGTAAGAAAACATCATATTGTGACAAAATAATTAATGGGATATGTTAGAATATTTCCATGATAGGGGAAATATTTAACTATTATATTTACTATATGTTCCATATCTTTAAAAATTCTTTTGATAAGCTAAGAATTTTTAAAAAATAAACATTGCCAATTGAAGCCGGTGTAATTGTCAACACACTATAACAAATTTGTTATTAATTTGTGAAACATATATAGAAAATTCATTTCTAGTAATAGTTATATGGGGCTTCCCTGGTAACTCAGAGGGTAAAGCGTCTGCCTGCCATGCAGGATACCTGGGTTCGATCCCTGGGTTGGGAAGATCCCCTGGAGAAGGAAAAGGCAACCCACTCTGGTACTCTTGCCTGGAAAACCCCATGGATGGAGAAGCCTGGTAGGCTACAGTCCATAGGGTCGCAAAGAGTCAGACACGACTGAGCGACTTCACTTTCACCTCTTGGCACACTGGATCAAACTATTAAACTTATTTACATTTCTGAATTTTTTTCTATGTTTGCAGCCTTTTATTTATTTATTTTTTTAATTTTAGCTAATATCGCGTTGTCTTTCTCTTTTTTTTACATATATATAATTGTTTTTCATATTCTTTTTCATTATGGTTTATCACAAGATAATGAATACAATTCCCTGTGCTATACAGTAGGGCCTTGCTTAGTTGACTTTACAATATTGTATTGGTTTTGCCACATCAAAAAGTACTGATACATCTGCTTCTTTAAGAATTGTTTTCCTGTCTTTTTCAGTTCAGTTCAGTCTTTCTTTACCACCTGAGCCACCAGGGAAGCCCATTTCAGTGTATTATTCACTAACCTACTGTATATAGACATTTATTAAGACATAATTTCCAAAATAAAACATAATTAAATTGGCATTAAGACATTCAGATAGTTATCCCAATCAAAAATTCTATTGACAGAATCATTTCAATAATATGTTTAACATCTGTTTCACAGTTCATAGCTAGTTCTTAATACCAGCAATTGACTAATAAAACAGTATAACAATAGTCACTCTCCTTTCACAATTGAGACCAAAAAAATACTATTTTACAAAGATGGTACTTTTATAGTTAATTGTCAATGAAAAAGCTCATTTTCCTATAAAATGCCTATACAATCCTATGAGTTACATTAAACCTCAAGGAAATGACTATCTTCTTTCCTATCGACTGATCCTATTTTTTTTTTTTAAATAGAGACTTATCATTTAAAGTACCCCAGTGAACATTTTTCCAATTCATTTCTCCTTGGAGAAAAGCTAACATTTTACAGCCAAAAATTTATGTGCCTTTAGTCTTACTTTAAAATATATTTCTTTTCTTCTTGGCAAGGAAATTTTTATAGCTGCCTTATTTTAAAACTATTTATTATAAATTTTTTTATCTCATTCAAGAGCTATGTGCTTAATTTATTTAAAAAACTGAGTATTCTAAAATGTATCTTTAACTCTCTCAACTCTATTTCTTTGAATCCAATTTCTAGCACCAGATAATATGTGCTATTGTAAATTTACTTAGTACCTTGTGCTTATTTGCTTCAACTGCTTAATTCAGCCTTTAAGCCCATAACATATACCAGTTTTCTTGCAAATGCTGCCTACATGCTACTAAATATATTATGAATTGCACAAACCATCTGACTTTATTGACTATGGAGTGCCGCAAAGATGGATATTTGGAAATTCAGTTCAGTTCAGTTGCTCAGTCATGTCCGACTCTTTGTGACCCCATGAATCGCAGCACGCCAGGCCTCCCTGTTCATCACCATCTCCCGGAGATCACTCAGACTCACGTCCATCGAGTCCGTGATGCCATCCAGCCATCTCATCCTCGGTTGTCCCCTTCTCCTCCTGCCCCCAATCCCTCCAAGCATCAGAGTATTTTCCAATGAGTCAACTCTTTGCATGACGTGGCCAAAGTACTGGAGTTTCAGCTTTAGCATCATTCCTTGTGTGTGTGTGTGTGGCTATGATGGGTCTTTGTTGCTGTGTGGGCTTTTCTCTAGCTGCCGGGGCTGCTCTCTAACGGTGATGCACCATTGCAGTGGCTTATAGGGTTGCAGAGCACAGGCTTCAGTAGTTGCAGCATGTGGGCTCAATAGTTGCAGTTCCTGAGTTCTAGAGCACAGGCTCAGTAGCTGTGGCTCACAGGCTTAGTTGCTCCACAACATGTAGGATCTTCCCAGACCAGGGATTCAATCCATGTCTCCAGCATTGGCACTGGATTCCTTACCATTGAGCCACAAGGAAAGCCATATCTTACTGGTTCAATTACAATAGTTTTCTCATCAGTTCAGTTCAGTCGCTCAGTCGTGTCCGATTCTGCAACCCCAATGAATCACAGCACGCCAGGCCTCCCTGTTCATCACCATCTCCCGGAGTTCACTCAGACTCACGTCCATCGAGTCCATGATGCCATCCAGCCATCTCATCCTCGGTCGTCCCTTTCTCCTTCTGCCCCCAATCCCTCCAGCATCAGAGTCTTTTCCAATGAGTCAACTTTACACATGAGGTGGCCAAAGTACTGGAGTTTCAGCTTTAGCATCATTCCTTCCAAAGAACACCCAGCATTGCTCTCTTTTAGAATGGACTGATTGGATCTCCTTGCAGTCCAAGGGACTCTCAAGAGTCTTCTCCAACACCACAGTTCAAAAGCATCAATTCTTCGGCATTCAGCTTTCTTCACAGTCCAACTCTCACATCCATACATGACCACTGGAAAAACCATAGCCTTGACTAGACGGACCTTAGTCGGCAAAGTAATGTCTCTGCTTTTGAATATGCTATCTAGGTTGGACATAACTTTTCTTCCAAGGAGTAAGCATCTTCTAATTTCATGGCTGCAGTCACCATCAGCAGTGATTTTGGAGCCCCCCAAAATAAAGTCTGACACTGTTTCCACTGTTTCCCCATCTATTTCCCATGAAGTGATGGGACCAGATGCCATGATCTTCGTTTTTAATATGCTATCTAGGTTGGCCATAACTTTTCTTCCAAGGAGTAAGCGTCTTTTAATTTCATGGCTGCAGTCACCACCTGCAGTGATTTTGGAGCCCCCCAAAATAAAGTCAGCCACTCTTTCCCCACCTATTTCCCCATTAAGTGATGGGATCAGATGTCATGGTCTTAAATCTGAAATGAAGAACCGGTCAAGAGAGATAGAATTCTTTCTCCTGGGACTGACTGATGAACCAGAATTGCAAATTGTGATTTTTGTGTTTCTCTTCCTAAAGTACATGTTGAGGTATGATAGGAAACTTATCCATCATCCTTCTTATCTTGCTGGATCCCACCTCAAGACTCCCAGGTATTTTTTCCTCCAAAATTTCTCCCTCTTGGAAGTTTCATTAACAACAATCTGTATTCTCAGATTCCTGGTAGCCATCGTGACTAAAAACAAAATCATTTCCTACAATGGTTGTGCATCTCAGGTATTCTTTTTTCTCTTATTAGGCATTACAGAGTTTTACCTACTGGTTGCCATGTCTTTTGATTGTTATGTAGCAATCTGCAAACACTTACATTGCCTGATCATTATGAGCAAAAAAGTGTGTTACTGACTTGTACTCAGTTAATGGGCAGCAGGCTTTCTGATTATTTTTCCACCAGTGTTTTTGGGATTGAAACTGGAATTCTGTGCTTCCATAGTAAGTGATTATTTCGTATGTGACACTTCCCCTGTGCTGCAGATTTCTTGCACAGACACTTATATCCTAGATTTGATTTCATTTGGCTCAGCTGTTGTAACACTCATGTTCACATTATTGTTAGTGATGCTTTTCTAAACATATATTATCAAGACCATTCTAAACATTCTGTCTGCTTAGAAAAGAACAAAGGCTTTTCCCACATATTTTTCTCATATGATTGTAGTCTTCCTTACTTATGGTAGCTGTATCTTTAGTTACATGAAGCCATCTGCAAAGGAAAGGGTGACTCTGTCCAAAGGTGTAGCTGTTATTTATACCTCAGTTGCCCCTGTATTAAACCCTTTCATTTAGACTCTAGGAAGCAGCAAGTGAAACAAGCCTTCAAAGATGTACTCCAAAATATTTACATGTTTTTCAATAAGTGAGGAAAATTTTAATCATGAAATATTGGAGAAAAGCAGAATTTTTAAACATTTTACAGTTTAATTAACCTGTCCTTCAATTTCATTTAGACTTCTTAAAACATTTTAACCAAGGCTTTCAGCATGATGCACTTTTCTTTCTTATCACTGTTGATAATTAGCATTTTTCTGTGTTACAGTTAGTCCTTTCTTCACGAGGTCAATACAAATGTTGAATTTTATTTTCTCTACAAGACATGCATGGTTCTGACTTTAAAAAACTATTATAATTATATATTAATCATATGAAAATTGTATTCATGGAAATATTATTAATAACATATCCTACCACCAGGGTTCTGGAGTTTCCCAGGTGGTGCTAGTGGTTATTTGCCTGCCAGTGAAGGAGATGTAGGAGACATGGGTTTGGTCCCTGGATCGGGAAGATCACCTGGAGAAGGACATGGACACCCACTCCAGTATTCATGCCTGGAGAATTCCATGGACAGAGGACCCGATGGGCTACAGTCCATAGTGTCGCAAAGAGTCAGACACGACTGAAGTGACAGCACTCATGCACCATGGGGGCTCTAGGAAGTATTGATACTTTAAGTGCAACTTGCTGATATCACAAGTCTGATAACTCAAAGTGTTAATTTTTTGGCCAGTCATTGAAGGCTTAAATGTAGACATCTGTATTAGCTTGATTAAGGTTCTCAAACTCTATGTTGCTGAGTTTCTCCAGTTATGAAATAGATATAATAATAATTTTATTTTAACGTTATTTTGAGGATGAAATGATACATTGTATAAACTAAGGCACAATTTGCATCTGGCCTACACTAAACTGTCGAGAAATGTTAGTTGTACTTGAGGGAAGATGTTGCCTCGGCTGAGATAATATTTAACAAGTCAAAGGGAAAAAAGACAGACTTCAAATCATAAGAAACTTTTATGTCCAAAAATGTACTTGTTCTTTATCCTGTAGTCTTAAATATTTGGAACAAATAAGAATCACCTACTTGGTTAGCTTATTTAAATTTAAAGCTCGTGTTCTCATCCCTAAATATATATTTTCAGTTTAACTGGAGTATAGAAACATAGGCTATAGGTGACTTTGAAGCCAGTGGTTCATATATAACCAGATTTTCATTTTAGAAGGATCACTCTGTTAACTGTATTGAAGACATATGTCCAAATATTGGAGTCAAGAAGACAAGGTAGAGGGCTAATATTTACACTAAATGAGTTATTTGAGGATTAAAATACAATAGTGTCCACGAATTCAAATCTCAGTGAGATATCTCCAGAGATCTTTAGAAAAAACTGAGACAAACTGTTAAGAATCTGAATATCTGGGAAAAATTAAAGGGTGTTTTAAAAATGAATTGAATCTTCTTAGGATTTCCTCTCTGCTCACTCCTGTTCCCCCTGTGGCTCAGCGGTAAAGAATCCACTCACAATGCAGGAACTGCGGGTTGGATCCCTGGGTCAGGAGGATCCCTTGGAGAAGGAAATGGCAACCCACTCCATATTCTTGCCTGGAGAATCTCATGGACAGAAGAGCCTGGTGGGTTATAGTCCATAGGGTTGAAAAGAGTCAGACACAAATGAAGTGACTTAGCATGTACAGGGTCAAAGTTTATACAAATGCATTCGGGCTTCCCTGCCGGCTCAGGGAGTAAAGAATCTGCCTGCAGTGAAGGAGACACAGATTCAGTCCCTGGGTTGGTAAGATCTCCTGGAGAAAAGAAAGGCTACCCACTCCAGTATTCTTGCCTGGAAAATCTCATGAATAGAGGAGCTGGGCAGGTTACAGTCCATGGGGTTGCAAAGAGTTGAACATGATTCAGTGACTAACAAACAGTTTTACTTTCTAGTGTATACTCACTTAAATATATCAATATAATGACATTTAAGAAAGGATTATGGTTTTATATTGTCAGATTCTTAAAAAGAAAAAAATACAAAAGCTCCTTAAAATGTATAGATTTCCATTCTGGATATAATATTCTATCAAAGAAAAACATATGAAAAAAATCACAAAGGTATTGACTTATGGTAAGACTATTACCTATGTGTACCTGAAGAAATAATTTTAACTGAGTTGTTTTCTGGTTCATTTTATCATTTTTAAGTCAACATTATTATCCATCTGCTCTTCTATGGAAAAATAGGGGAGTAAGTACTTATTGTTTTCAAGGCCCTAAAAACCTCCATTGACAGAGAGTTTGCATTCAATAAGTCTTTAAAAAACAAACAAACAAAAACAGGTTTGAACTCAGGTCTCTTTCATTGCAAGCAGATTCTTTACCATCTGAGCCACCAAGAAAGACCCTTAAAAAAAGCACCAAAACCTTATTATATACATGATTTGTGAATAATTTTTTTTCATTCTTTGGGTTGTATTTTTAGTTTATTTGAGCATCCCTGGTGGCTCAGATGGTAAAGCGTCTGCTTGCAATGCAGGAGACCTGGGTTCGATCCCTGGGTTGGGAAGATCTCCTGGAGAAGGAAATGGCAACCCACTCCAGTATTCTTGCCTGAAGAATCTCACGGACGGAGGAGCATGGTAGGCTACAGTCCATGGGGTCGCAAAGAGTCGGACACGACTGAGCTTCACTTCACTTCACTTCACTTCACTTCAGTTTATTCACAGTGCCCTTTGATCACTACAGTTTTAATTCTGATGAAGCTATTAGGTAGTTACAATAGGAAACAGGAGTCCAGAATGGTGGTGGCTAAAAGACAAGGAAGGGAAAAGCCTGTGAAAATAGAACAAAGGAAGATCTGAGGACTGGAGTGAGGACCTCAGGTAGAACAAACAATACTCCTGGCTGGCCCGATTTATATAGGGCAGGCCTAGGGGGAGAGAAAACATACAAAAAGAGGAGCCAAAGGGCTGGGAGGTCTCTCTCTGTCCCGCGCGCTGGGACGTTCTTCTCTTCGCGTCTTTTGGTCAACATGCTTTCAGGCCTTGAGGATGGATTTTTCTGCTATTATCTAAATAAAATAGAGCTGTAACACGGAGCTGTAACACTGATTTGTCTAAGAGCTATAACACGGTCCCTTGAGACCTGAGAGCTATAATAGGGTCTGTCCAAGACCTGAGAGCTGTGACATACTGAAGGCTTTAATGTCCGTCACTCCAAATCTTTGTTGTGACGAGACAGAACCAAGGAGAATACACTCTCCTGACAAAGCCATGTTAATTTTTCTTATTTCGCTGTTTGTGTTTTTGGTGTCATATTTAATAAATCGTTGCATAATTAAAAGTTACAAAGAGTCATATGTATGGTTTCTTCTAAGAAATGTATACTTCTAGTGCCCATAATAATCTTTTTTTTTTTTTTTGAGTTGATCTTTATATATGGTCTTTTCTAAAAAAGGATTTTTTAAAAATTATCTATTTATTTTTGTCTGTAGTGCATCTTTGTTGCTGCATACAGTCTTTTTCTAGTTGCAGTGGGTGGGGGCTACGCTTCATTGGAGTGCTCAGGCTTCTCATTGTGGTGGCTTCTGTTCTTGTGGAGCACAGGCTCTAGATACATGGGCTTCAGTGTTTACAGCTCTTGGGCTTAGTATTTGTGGCCTGCTGGCTCTAAAGCACAGGCTCAGTAGTTGTGGCACATGGGCTTAGTTGCCCCTCAGCACAGGAAATCCTCCTAGACCAGGGATCAAACCTGTGTCCCCTGCATTGCAAACCAGACTTTTAACCAGTGGACCACCAGGGAAGCCCTATATATAGCCTTTATATATGCGGTGAGATAGAGATAAAGTTTTCTTTTGCATGTACATATCTAGTTTTCCCAACATGGCTTCTTACAAAAGCTGTTACTTCTTTGAATAATCTTGTCACCCTTGTTAAAAATCAATTGACCATAAATGTGTGGTTCTACCTTAGAGTTCTTTGTTCTATTCCTTTGATCTGTATGTTGACTGTTATGCCAGTATCACAACTTTCTTGATGACTTTAGCTTTATGATAAGTTTTCAAATTGGATTTCTTTCTTTTTCTTTTTTTAAATGTAACTTAGTGAATGGGCTTCCTGGTAGTTCAGTTGTAAGGAATCCACCTGCCAGGCAGGATACACGGGTTCAATCCCTGGGTCTGGAAAATCTCCTAGAGAAGGAAATGGCAACCCACTCTAGTATTCTTGCCTGGGAAATCCCACTGGACAGAGGAGCCTGGAGAGCTATAGTGCATGGGGTTGTAAAAGAGTTGAACACAACTTAGCAACTAAATAATAACAGCAATAGAGAATACTTCAGGGTGCACATAAAATGAAGAAACCTTATAACACAAATGCAGTCCACAATCTTCTTGACACATTGTGTGAGTTGTTACTGTAAAAAAATTTAACAGGAGTTTGAGAATAACTTTTATATGACTGTTCTCAATTTCTTCTCTGTGATGACATCATTCCTTACAAAATACTGTGTATATGAAAACACTAAGTTGTAGGCTTTTTGCTGAAAATAGTATTCAAGAGTGATTATTTTACCAGGAATAAAATCTTCTATGTAATCACTCTGGTAGTTTTTCCTATTGTCAGCTGGTACAACACCCTCAGGTAGAGGATAAATCCTTCCCTTGGGCCTAAGGAATGTATACATCTATATATAAAACTTAAATTCTAAATATTTATTAATAGTGCTACTATACTAATAATCTATAAAATAATTGAAGTTATAGATTATACCTCTTTCCTTCATTTACCCCAGTGTACAGTCTGGCACCATAGGATACAGACAGAAAATCAAGGGAACAGAATGGAGAGCACAGAAATAAACCCACGTTTACATGGTCATTTAATTTACAAAAGAGGCAAGATTATAAAATGGGGAAAAGACAGCCTCTGCAATGAATGGGTGTTGGGAAAACTGGATGGCCACATGAAAATCAATCAAACTGGACTACTTTACCAAACTTTTTGCAAAAATAAAGTCAAAATTTACTGAGGACTTGAATGTAAGACCCCAAACCCTAAAACTAGTAGAAGAAAACTTAAGCAGTACCGTCTTTGACATAGATCTTAGGAATAATTTTTAGGATATATCTTCTCAGGCAAGGGCAACAAAAACAAAAATAAACAAATGGGACCACATCAAACTAAAATGTTTTGAACAGTGAAGGAAACTATCAACAAAAGGAAGAAACTGCCTACTGAATGGAAAAAGCTATTTGCAAACAATAGTCTCATAAAAGATTAATATTCAAAAGTATACAAGACTCCTACATCTCAACATAAAAAGAAACAAACAATTAATAGTGGACATAGGAGCTGAGTAGACATTTTCCAAGGAAGAAGGCCAATACCATGTGAAAATGTGCTCTGTATCACTAATCATGAGGGAAATGCAAATCATAACTACAATTAGGTATCATCTACACCTGTCAAGATTGTTAACAAGATAACAAAAATAAGTGTTGGTGAGGATATAGAGAAAAGGGAATTCTTTGTACTGTTGCTTTGAATTACATGTGACATAAAAAAAAAAAAACTACAAATGAACAAATATAACACAACAGAAATAAGTGTCATAGATAAAGAGAAAAAAGATGGAATGGGGTTAAGGGATGGTTGAAACAGGTGCAGCCACTATGGAAAACATTTTGGAGCTTCTTAAAAGGATTAAAAATAAACCTTGCATAGGATCCAGCAGTTTTACTTCTTATATTTTTTTCCCAAAGAAAACAAAACACTATTTTGAAAAGATGCATGTGCCCCTATTTTCATTGCAACATTACTCATGATAGTCAAAACATGGAAGCAACCCAAATTCCTATCAATAGATGAATAGATTAAAATATAAACACAATATTGCTAAGTTGCTTCAGTCGTGTCCAACTCTGTGCAATCCCAAAGATGGCAGCCCATCAGGCTCCTCCGTCCATGGGATTCTCCAGGCAAGAACACTGGAGTGGGTTGCCATTTCCTTCTCCAATGCATGAAAGTTCAAAGTGAAAAGGAAGTCGCTCATTTGTGTCCGACTCTTAGCGACCCCACGGACTGCAGCCCACCAGGCTCCTTCGTCCATGGGAGTTTCCAGGCAAGAGTACTGGAGTGGGTTGCCAGTGCCTTCTCCGAAAATACAATATTACTCATCCATAAAAAAGAATGACATCTTGCCATTTGGGATAATGTGAATGGACCTAGAGAGTGTTATATGTGAAATATATGTGACAGAGAAAAATAAGTACCATATGATTTGAATTACATGTGACAAAAAAAAAAAAAAAACTACAAATGAACAAATATAACACAACAGAAATAAGTGTCATAGATAAAGAGAAAAAAGATGGAATGGGGTTAAGGTATGGTTGAAACAGGTGAAGAAGTACAACATTCCACTACAGAATAAATGAGTCATGAAGATGAAATGTACATGGTTGGAATATAAGCAGTAATAATGCATTATCTTTGTATGATGACCAAGGAGGTCAAAAGTACAAACTTTCAGTTATAAGTCTAAATAATTACTAACAGTGTAATGTATAGCATGATTGCTATATTTAGCACTGCTGTATATTTCATATTAATGTTATTTAGATGATAAATCCTAAGAATTCTTATCATAAAGAAAAAATAATTTTTTCTTCAATCTAGAATTGATATGAAATCATGGATTTTCATTAAGCTTATTGTGCTAATCTTTTCATGCTTATGAACTGTGGTATTGGAGAAGACTCTTGAGAGTCCCTTTGGCTGCAGGGAGATCAAACCAGTCAATGCTAAAGTAAATCTGTCTTAAATATTCATTGGAAGGACTGACGAACTGAAACTTAAATACTTTGGCCACCTCATGTGAAGAATCAACTCATTAGAAAAGACCCTGATGCTGGGAAAGATTGAAGGTTGGAGGAGAAGGGGACAACAGAAGATGAGATGGTTGGATGGCATCACCAACTCAATGGACATGGGTTTGAGCAAACTTTGGATGTTGGTGAAGGACAGGGAAGCCTGGCATGCTGCAGTCCATGGGGTTGCAAAAAGTCAGATATGACTGAGTGACTGAACAACACCACCACCACCTTAAATTCAAATAATGTTGTATCTGTTAATTACATCTTCATCTAGTAGATGAAGAAAAAACTAAAAACAACAAAATCTCAACAAATTGAATACAGAAAGAACACTCCTCAAAAAAAAAAAAAAAAAAGAATGTACCTCAACATAAAAAGGCCATTTATGACAATTACATAACATCATACACAGTGAGGAGGTTTGAAAGCTTTTCCTTGAAGATTAGCAACAAGACAATGGTGTTCTTGTTCACCACTCCTATTCACCACAGCACTGGTAGTCCTGGCCAGAACAATCAAGAAAGAAAAAGAAATAAACGGCATCAAAATCAAAGAAGAATTAAAAATGTGTCTGTTTGCAGATGATATGATATTATATATAGAAAACCCAAGAAAACTGTTGAGTTAATCAACAAATTCAGCAAAATTGCAGGATAAAAAACATACATACAAAAATCACTTGTGCTTGTATATGATAACAACATACTATCTGAAAAAGAGGTAACATTTAAATTCTACTTACAATAACACAGAAACAATAAAATACTTAAGAACAAATTTAACCAAAAAGGTGAAAGATCTATAGACCTAAAATTATATGACATTGTAAAAAAATTGAAGAAGCCACAAATATATGGAAAAGTTTACTGTTCATGGATTATAAGAATTAATATTTTAAGTGTCCATACTACCTGAAGCCATGTATAGATTAAATAAAATCTCTATTAAGATTCTAATGGTATTTTTTCAGAAATAGAATTCATATTGACATACAGAAGACCCTGAATATCCACAACAATCCTGAGAATAAACAAAGCTGGAGACATTACACTTCTGAATGTCAAACTATTTTACAAAGCTATAGGAATCAAAGCAGTATGCTCCAGGTATAAAAACATGCACATAAATTAATGTAATGTAATTGACTGCTTCAAAATAAACCAGCGCCTCAGTGGTCAAATAATATTTTGCAAGGAAGTCAAGGATACTCAATGGGTAAAGATGTATCCTCAATAAATGTAATTATGAAAACTGAATATTTTAAAGAGTGAAAGTGGACCCATATCTTACAATACTCAACAAAAAATTAACTCAAAATTGATTGAAAGCCTAAATGTAAGACCTGGAACTATGAAAACCTGAGACAACATAGGAGAAAGTTCCTTGACATTATTCTTGGCAATGATTTTTTTTTGGATATGGCACTAATAGCACAAGCAACAGAAGTTATTTTTTTGAAAAATTAATTCAATCAATTAATATCTAGCAAGGCTAACCAAGGAAAAAGAAAATACACAAACTACTAATATCAATAATGAAGTAAAAGGTATATTCATGATCCCATAGATATTAATCATTAATATTAATCATTAATATTAATATTAGTCATTAATCATAGGTAACTATTAGAATGAAAAATACTAAAGTTTCAAGTGCTCTTCTTATTTTTAAGGATATTAAAATGTTTTCTTTATTCATTCATTCTACTTTGTGCTGGTGGAGATGTGAAAATGAATGAAACATAGGTACTACCCTTAGTGAAGGGTCCACTGTGGTGTAGCTCAGCCCTATATTCAATCCACCCCAAAGGAACTGAGGATAAATTACCTCCCAAGTGTGGACTGAGTGCCATGTGCTTATTAGAGAAATTTAAATTCAACCAAAGGAAAACCAGCTGGTTGGCACACTTTTGCTTTTATCCTGTTCTAATCATTAGCTTCTGGAAAAGTGTGTGTCATGACATCACTACATCTCTTCAATTACCTCTTACACCCTTTCTGTCATCTCTCTGGTTTCAGAGATTTAAGCAGTGACCAAAGAAGGTAAAATCGTTTAATCTTTTGGTAATAGTCAATCTTCATCTTATCCAGGGGAGCTTTGATATGTTTTACCTTCCAGTCATTAAGCAGTGTTTCTTGAACTTTTCCTTCAAGAGCTCTCAGGATTACAAGAGTAATTTCTTAAAGTTTCAGTCAGGACAATGTTTATTTTCCTTTATATGGCAAGATGAAAGAAATGAAAAACAAATTTTTGTAGCAGAGTTTATTGAAAATATCCATGAAATCAAGCCTGTGTTTTCTCTATGTAAGATACTTTTATATAATGGAGACAAGGCTGAGATAATGACGAAAAAATCTCCTAAAGTATAATACAAATCCATTACATCTCATATTTTAAGTAAATAAAGAAAATCTGGGATTATATTTCTGACTGGAATCATTAGATGTATCAGAAAGTATGAATGTTCCCAGTTTTTAAATGTATATTTCACCTTTTTTCCATCCAAAAGTTTATTTTGTCAGAATAAATTGCTTTAACATACTTACAATTACTTGTTTTGTATCTTAATATTTCAATCATTGTTCAAAACACAACATTAGTTTCTGCCTTTTGATCTGCCAATTTTGCTAATATGTATAACAAAATATGTTTATTCTTAAAGGAAGAAAATGCTGATTGTTAGGAAGGACTTGAGCAAATGAAGGCACTATACAAGCTTTGATACTTACACCTGTTGACTGTTCTAGTTCATGCTATAAAAAGAAAATAAATATTCATAAGAGCTTACACACAGATACAATTCTGGTTGCTAAGAATAAAGAGCGATCAAGACGAATAAAAATTTTATAGATTACTTTTGAACAATTTTGGTTACTAAACAGTAAATATTAGACAGAACTTTATTTATTCTAATGATTTAGCTTCTTAGAAAGAAGCTAATGGGATATTTTGGCATAAGTCTCCCTCTTGTGTTCTGTCCTGTCCTCAGACACATAAGGGTAAAAAGACAGAGTAATACATATAGCTCTATGTGGTATTAGTCAATATCTTTAATTTCTTATTTCTTTCTTTTCATTTAGAACTTTGTTCTTATTTATAAGCAAGGCAATTCTAGTTCCATGTATATGTGATTGCAAACACATCTATTTATTTTGGGCATATTGAAGAAATATATAGCAAGAAAGAAAAAAAAATCATAGCTATTATTAAGCTCAGGAATTGTCATTGAGTCGTCAGTTGCCACTGAAACCTCCTAAGCCAATACACTTTGTACATAGTATCAGAACCATAACTCAAAATTAGATATTTCAGTCCTATATAAGCACAGCATCCTGGAAACTAGAAACTAATGTCTTAATATCTAAACTACAGATTTGGCTAGTAAATATGGCTGTAGAAAATTTAATTAAAATATATTTCCTGACATAGAAAATTTAGTCCTATGTAGAGGTTTTATGTCAAATCTCTAATGTGGGGACTTTTAACATAGACCTGTAAATACATTTTTTCTCTTTAGTAGACAATGTGAAAAGTATTTTGCTTTAGTAGAAGTGAGTGGATATTTGTTTTGTTTTATACCCACAGATTTGGCTTAAAGACAATAAAATCAGTATGAGAAACCACACAATGCTTACAGAATTCGTCCTCTTGGGCATATCAGACAACCCAGAGCTTCAGGTTGTCATTTTTATCTTTTTATTTCTGGCTTATGTATTGAGTGTTGCTGGAAACCTAACCATCATCATCCTCACTTTAACAGACTGTCATCTAAAGACTCCGATGTATTATTTCCTCCAGAATTTCTCCTTCTTAGAGATTACATTCACCAGTGTTTCTATCCCCAGGTTTTTGGGGGCAATCATTACTAAAGGCAAGACTATTTCCTATAACAATTGCTTGGCTCAGTTATTTTTCTTCATCTTCATGGGTGTGTCTGAGTTTTTCCTTCTCACTGCCATGTCTTATGATCGGTATGTTGCCATCTGCAAGCCTCTCCATTACACCACCATCATGAACAAGAAAATCTGCACTTTGCTGGTCTTTAGTTCATGGCTAGGGGGGTTTCTTACCATTTTTCCACCACTCATGCTTATCCTTCAGCTAGATTTCTGTGCTCCCAACATAATTGATCACTTCTCCTGTGATTACTTCCCCATTTTGCAACTCTCATGTTCAGATACGTGGCTTTTAGAGATGATTGGCTTTTACTTTGCTTTTGTGACTCTGCTCTTGACATTGGCATTAGTGAGTCTATCCTACATGTGCATTATTAGCACCATTTTGAGAATACCATCGGCTACTCAGAGGAAAAAGGCTTTCTCCACGTGTTCCTCTCACATGATTGTCATTTCCATCTCTTATGGAAGCTGTATATTCATGTATGTCAAGCCTTCAGCAAAAGAAAGAGCTTCATTGACCAAAGGAGTAGCTATTCTCAACACTTCAATTGCCCCCATGTTAAATCCTTTTATTTATACCTTGAGGAACGAGCAAGTAAAACAAGCTTTGAAAAACTTGGTTCATAAAGTGATATTTTCTAGAAATAAATGAAAGTGTGTATTAACATGAGTGAATGCAATTTAAATTCTACAGTGTCCACATAGCTCCATCTCACAGATATCATCTGCACTGCTGAGCTCATTAGCTCAAACTTCCTTTTTAATGAAATTGACTATGCTGTGTCTTCCTTTCAAACTATCTATAGCTTCCATATATCACTGACTTACAATTCCAAATAGAAAACCAGTAGCTTTAGAACATAAATTATTTTGTCCATTATTCTGAATAATAAAAAATCTCATATTGAATAAAATATTTAATATGGTAATTTCTGAAGGAGTAAACATTTTAATATTTTAATAAGCTTACTCTTAAATATTATTTTTTGTTACTAATATAGCAATTTCTTAAAGTTGTGGAATATGAAATAAATATTCAACAACTATATTTTTTGCACACTATCTGCAGTATCTGTCCAATTCTTTCCACTCATCTGATGGACTTGGATATTTATTTTCCTACTTTCAGATACATAGAAGTTCATAATATCTCATAATTCTTAGTTAGGCTAAAGGCATGTGTTATGTTTATTTCATATACTCTCCTTATGTATCTACATTATTTTTATAAATACATAAAAAGGAATAGTTATCTACCATGACTCTAATGCCACCTGAAAATTTAACAGGAATTTCTTGAATAATATTTCTTCTACAGAGATCATTTATTGCATTATGTATGCTGAATTAAGTATGTTCTGTTTCATATGTAATCTTACAGGTATATGGCAAATTTCATGTGTGCTCAGTGTCCGATTTTTTTCAACCCATGGACTGTAGCCCACCAGGCTCCTCCGTTCCTGGGATTACCCAGGCAAGAATACAGGAGTGGGTTGCCATTTCCTCCTCCAGGGGACCTTCCTGACCCAGGGATCGAACTCGAGTCTCCTGCATCTCCTCACTGGCAGGCAGATTCTTTACCACTGAGCCATCTGATAGGCTGTATGACAAATTAGGCATGATTATCTCACACACAAATGTGTAAACAGATGCTCAGAAAATTCGAGTGATTTGTCTGAGTGCTTTGCCTAATTAGTCAATGCTGCTGCAGCTCTTTAGTCATGTCTGACTCTTTGTGACCCCATAGACTATAGCTCCCCAGGCTCTTCTATCGATGAGGTTTCCCAAGCAAGAACACTGGAGTGAGTCGCCCTTGCCTTCTCCAATATAACCAATATAAGAGCTCAATTTGAAAAAGCAAACAAAAAGTGTTTATATGTTTGACTGTATACTTATTTGAAACTCTGTAAGGACTTGCAAATTTCTCACAGTGTTTACCAAGGACCTGAACGATTCTATTGCCTTTCACCCCCATCATTTCACTTGTGTGTATTTATATTAATATAATTACAGTCTATTTACCAAGGTACTAACTCCTAAAGTTATGCTTGGCATACAGATTAACGCATTAATCAAAACAAGATATTTCTTCAATTTCAGCAACAGAAGGAGTAGGAAAAAAGCATAAACTATTATACTTTTAATGTATAGCAGTATAATGGTAACAAAATTTTTTACTGGAAGACAGATTAAAAATAAAGGAGTTAATGAATGTAGTTAGTTAAATGTAGTAGATTACCAGTTTAAAAAAAATGACATGGAATATTGGGTAGAAATCTGTGCTAGGAATTAAGATAATTGGTTGCTAATATCTGTCTAAAAATGATGTCAAGGGAAAAGGCTTCACACTTAGTGTTGGGTTTTTTTTTTGTTTGTTTGTTTATTTGTTTTGGTCTCATTGGATACTGTTCTCAAGCTTTCTTTACTAATTCCCATACTAATGTGTTTTATGTTTTATATTCCTTTGTGTTTTGTGCACATTTCTGTTCTGGCAATTTTGATTCGCTGAATTAGTTCCCTTGAGCCTGTATGAGAGAGAATAGATAAAACATTAAGTAGCTTGCTACTTAAAATCTATACAAAACGATTTCAGAGGGTTTTTAAACACCTGATATTTTTTATCTTGCATATATTTACTTTTTTGCATTCTCTATTGTCAAATAAACATATCCTCTCTGAATAAAAGAGAAATTTAAGACAAAAACATTGACAATAGGAAGCAAATTTGTGCAATGAGAAGAAATGTTTTTTGCAGAAATAGATTACAACCATGGTAGTTGCTAATATATTTATATTGCAGTCACTCGAATGTTAGCGAACTTGTACAAAAACCAGAGGTAAGTTTGGCAAATAGATAGCACTGAAAGTCTCTCAAATTTTATCAGTGATTTACTACTTATCAACTTAACAAATTAAATAGCATAGAGCTTGCTATACAGCGCAGGCAACTGTACTCAATCCTCTGTAATACCTGTATGGAAAAAGAATCTAAAAAAGAGTGGATGTATGCATATGTATAACTGAGTCACTGTGCTGTGGAAGTGTTAGTGTTAGTCACTCAGTTATGTCCAGCTCTTTGTGACCCTAAGGACTATATTGCCCACTCTGTCCATAGAATTCCCAGGCAAGAATACTGGGGTGGGTTTCCATTTCCTTCTCCAGGGATTCTTCCCAACCCAGGGATCAAACCAGTGTCTCCTGAATTGGCAGGCAGATACTTTACCACTGAGCCACCAGGGGAGCCCTCGCTATTAAATAAAGGCAGGTAGTTATTATTTCTGCTGTTTGTTTCTAACTGAATATAGGCTTTGCAGTAATTTGTTTAAGAAAACAGACTTTAATTTCTGGTATATTCTTTGCTAGTTATATAAAACATCTAAAGTACAGAACCTAACTTAGCCTAGTTATTTATTAGGGAATAAAGATTAAAAGTTCATAGGTATGTTATAAGAGTTAAATGAAATAAAAATACAAAAGTTATTATTTCATTGAAATAAGTAGGCTAATTACTTTATAATATTTTTAATTCATGTTTTTCTTACCTCAATGCCCATATATTTTGTGTTATAATAATTTACCCTAGAATGTTGTAACTAAGGAATTAATAGCATGTTAATAATTGTAACATAATAATAATTTTTATTCCCTTCATTGTTTAAATTATAGATCACTAACAAATGAACTGAAAGTGTGAGGTTATGAATTGATATTCACCAAAAACCTCCAAAGATATAGTTCAGTTCAGTCGAAGTTCAGTCGCTCAGTCGTGTCCGACTCTTTGCGACCCCATGAATCGCAGCACGCCAGGCCTCCCTGTTCATCACCATCACTCGGAGTTCACTCAGACTCACATCCATCGAGTCAGTGATGCCATCCAGCCATCTCATCCTCGGTCGTCCCCTTCTCCTCCTGCCCCCAATCCTTCCCAGCATCAGAGTCTTTTCCAATGAGTCAACTCTTCGCATGAGGTGGCCAAAGATATAAATGTCACTATTTCTGGACTTCTTATTAAATGTGAATTATTATCTCTTTTTCCCCTTGTGTTGTCTCTGTGAACACTGGTATATATACTGAGAATTGAACCTGCCTATCCCTATCGAAATAAAGAAATATAAATTAATCAGATTTCCTCAAGGAAATAGTCCTCTAAAATAATTGTGGGAAAAAAAAGTATCTAATGAAACAATCCTTTCAACCATTTGACTGATTCTCCTGAGGAGTCTTTGCTTCATTCAAGATGAGACAAATTCTTAAAGGATCCCAGTGTCATGGCCCAAAGTTCAGAATGATTGAGCAGTGTCCAAGATAATACGAAACCAAACTAAATGTTACACATGACATGTATTTAAACAACTTCCCTTTTCTTACTGCATTAACCTAAACCCTAAAACATCCTTTAAACTCACAAAGTACAAAGAAATAATGAGACAATGAATGAAGCACATCGCTTTCTGGTATGACTTGTCAAAGTTTTCTAACCACCTGCAATGAAGTTTAACTGAAGAAGAGAGAAGTAGTAGATACAGTAAAAGTTGTACCAACTATGCCTTCAAAGTCATTGCATTATTAAGAGATTTTTCCTCCCAGTGTACAAAAACATTTTTAAAAAGAACAACAGCAAAGCACACCAGAAATAAAATGGAACCAATCAAAGATGCCTATCTCAGTCTCTCAAAGGAATATATTTTATTCCTTTAAAAAGAATGTATTCATTAATATGAAGTCTCTTTTTCAACTTGGGTATCAAAGAATCATAAACTTATCTACAGTTTCATTGTCAATCTTAACATGATAATAAGGGTTTAGGAAGGGCAGGACAAAGGAATACTTTCAGAATGACATTTTGAAGATGATTTGCAGTCATCTCATTAACAAATTAGAAATAATATTGGTAATTTTGATTTTGAATAGCTCAAAGAATCTGTCTCAAGGATTCTCAGAAAAAAAGTAAGAATTGATTTTTATGAAATGAGTGGAAGGAAATACAAAGCCTAGTAACCTAAACCACATTCTTCCAGGGGGAAATAGGGACTTACGTTCAGAAATAAAAGTCGAAAACATGAGTTAAATGCTTGGAGATATTCTTCATATTCTGTGTGAATACATCGTTTGGGTGGTTTAAATCTCTTCAAATCTTATATACCCTGTTAAACACTGAAATGTGTTTCTTTCAAAGGGCTGATGAATGAAGGAATGAATGCTAATGATTTTATATCATGCTTACTTGATGTTAGATGAATAAAATCCATTGCATTTTCATAATTTTTTTACATACAAAATTTCATATACCACTCCTAATTTTATGATATTAAATCGTCTCTTGCTAGAGTTTGCTTCAGCCTGTTTTCTCTGGCCCTAGAAGCCTGGCTATGTTAGTGTCCATTACCAGTAATGCTCATATGAATTCTTCTAATGTCTATTAATATCTTTCTTCACGGTTCTTCATACATTCTGTCACAAGTTTAGTCAGCAGCAAAAAGTGTAAATCCTAATATTATAATTCATCAAATAATTAAAATTGTGAGGAAACTGAAGAGGAAATGAATATGTAATGAGGTTGAAATAGGCTTAAAAATACAGTGCAATGACACATAGTTCATCATATAATAGTAATAATATAATTAAAAAGAAACCTGACTCTCTAATGCCTGTAGGTTATTGCAGAAATTTCAATCTTGAGATTGAAACCAAAATTTGTCAGTTTATGAGAATGCATTTCGTGAGTTCAAAGTGTTATGAAAAACGCTTTGCACATTGACAACATAGTGCTTTCAATGAAAGGCAAATCCTGATGAAGGAAGAGTGATGTTACTGAGCAGGAGTAGAGTTCATTAAAATAATGAATTGGCTATTCGTTCGATGCATGATACTGGATGCTTGGGGCTGGTGCACTGAGATGACCCAGAGGGATGGTATGGAGAGGGAGGAAGGAGGGGGATTCAGGATGGGGAACACGTGTATACCTGTGGTGGATTCATGTTGATGTATGGCAAAACCAATGCAATATTGTAAAGTAATTAACCTCCAATTAAAATAAATAAATTTATATTAAAAAATGAATTGTAAAGAAATTAAGGACATTAATTTTGAAATAATATTTACAATTTTTAAATTATATATCAAAAATTTAGCTTTCTTTACATGTTCTTTGTTATAAATGTACTCAGTGCAGGGTATTTAACTTAAGCAGATAATGCATCCTGAAAAGTAGGTAAAGTAGGAAAATACATCTTATAAATCAAGATAGAACTGACATGAAATATAGTCTAGAATTTGGCTTAAAATGAAGAGTTACACTGAGTGGCAGTATGAAATTCAACAACAAACTCAGAACTAATTACTTACATAGATAAGTGTTTATCTTAAATCGACTCTCACTATACTAGGCACTGGATCATGTTGCCATAGCTTTGAAAGGTAAGACTTTGTGCTATACCAACTAGAGAGGAGTTCACAGGAGATTCTGTTGTATGTGAGGTGGGTTTGAAAGGATGAATATAAATTCCTACAGAACTCATACCATGGGTATTACATCTGTTCGGGAATAAGGAAGAAGGTGATTTGAAAACGTTCAAATATTCTACCCTCTATGCTAGTTATATACATATATTTTGTTAATACAAGTTTCACAGTCTTTCTCAGAAAGGTTACTAATATTAATGAGGAGCAGAGAAATGAAGTGGCTATTGGTAGCAATGTTGAAGTCTTGGCAAATATCTAACATGCCTCAAATGTGGTGATCAAATCCTAGCTGAAGATGAGAGAAGTGGATTGTTTGTGGAAAGTAGAGGAGCAATGATGGGCAGAGAAGGCAGATACACTGTGTTGGGAGAAGTGATCATGTACCCAAAGTGGAAGAGTGAGGATAAGATTCACTTTCCCAGAATGCCTTTTGGGTACTCTCGAGTCGCGTGGTTCTACTCTATTTTCGTTGCTTGTTGTTATTGTTCTTATGTGACTCTCTTGGTGCTAAACTTATGCACTACCGCTTATCTTAGATGTAAGTTTTTACATAGCACAACGTCTGAATCCCAAATGTTTTCAGCTCAGTGGTTTGGGAATGTTTTCTCCATTGAACAAAGCCTTATAAAGGTTTTATTAAATGATAAGCACTTTTCAAAATGCTTCACATGTATTTTTTCATTTAATGGTCAAAATAACTTTATGAGATAGACTTGTATTAGTGTGTATTTATAGATGGGGCATGAAGGGACTGAGTGACTTTCAGACCTAGTAAGTGAATTGAATTAAAACCTACATATCCTCAGTCTTCTGTAATATCATTTAAATTTTACCCCCCAAAAAAGAAAAATTAAAACTCATTATTTCCAAAACATATACACATAAGCATATTAACATTTGCTCTCTTGAAGGACAATTATCTTACTTATTAACTGTCATCATGATAATAACATATAAGTAATATTTTAAATATAAAGGGAAATAGGTTGTATGAGAATAAAGTCCATAATGATGACACATAATTATGCTGTAATATTATAAATTGTCTCCAGGGATTAAGATGATATTGACCTTAAGCTTACATGATTGTCTATCTCATTTTCCCCTCTGTCTCTAAAACCTGCAGTTGCCAGTGTCAGTGGCTTTAGCATTTCTGACCTCCAGTGAGGTAGTAAGAGCTGAAAAACCTGAAAGACTTCTCTGGTGGTCCAGTGGTTAAGACTTTGACTTCCAATGAAGGGGGTGCTGGTTGGATTCCTGATGGGGAATCTAGGGTCCCACATGCATCATGGCCAAAAAAACCTAAACAGAAAAATATATATATTCTAACAAATTCAATAAAGGTTTCAAAAATGGTTCACATATAAAAATCTTAAAAAAAGGAAAACACTGGGTGTTAACAAAACTTGATTTGCTGTTTTGTTGTTGTTTAGTCACTAAGCTGTGTTCAAGTCTTTTGCAACCTTGTGAATTGAGCATTCCAGGCTCCTCTGTCTGTTCCCAGGCAAGAATCCTGGAGTGGGTTGCCATTTCCTTCTCCAGGGATCTTTCCAACCCAGGGATCAAACCTGCTTCTCCTGAGTCACAGGCAGATACTTTACCTCTGAGCCACCACAGAAGTCAAGGACAAAATAGTCATTTTTTTAATTTAAAAATTACAATATCTTTTCCATTTTAAAGATTCTCAATGTAATTAAGCTTTTAAGTTACACAGGAGGAAAACTGTGTAGGCACTGGAACATTAGCACAAACATAATTCTCATGAAACCTGGTGGGTATGTTTATGAAAGGTAGTATTTGGTGTCAGAAAAAGTGTAGGAACAAATTCTTGCCCTACAAGCTTTGTGATATTTACAGTTTTAAACTTCCCTTAATCAAAGAGTGTTTTACTTATTAAACAGAGGAAACTTAAGGATCAATGTCATGATCAATTTGCTTTAAATTTCCCCTGAAGGTGAAATGACATACTAATTTCATCAAATTCTAGGTCTACACTAGGATATTTGGTAATCCTCTCTTCTAGTGTATTCTTTGTGCTTTCTCTTGTAGGTCTCCTGAAAGGAGAAAAACAAACAAGCAACTGAAGAATGAGAAATCATACAGAAACAACAGAGTTTATCCTCCTGGGACTGTCAGATGACCCACAACTTCAGGTTGTGATCTTTGTCTTTCTGCTCATCACCTACATGCTCAGCATCACTGGGAACCTGACCATTATCACCCTGACCCTGCTGGATGCCCACCTCCAAACCCCCATGTATTTCTTCCTCAGAAATTTATCCATCTTAGAAGTATCATTCACAACTGTCAGTATATCCAAGTTCCTGGCCACCATTATTACAGGAGATAAAACCATTTCTTTTAATGATTGCATTGCTCAGTTTTTTTTTTTTTTTTTTCATTCTCTTGGGAGTCACTGAGTTTTACCTTCTGGCTGCCATGTCCTATGACCATTACATTGCCATCTGCAAACCCCTGAATTACATGACCATCATGAATCACAGAGTCTGCACACTGCTTGTCTGCTCTTCCTGGCTAGTTTCATTCTTAATCATATTCCCTGCACTCCTGTTGCTCTTAAACCTTGATTACTGTAGGTCTAATATTATTGACCATTTTACCCGTGATTATTTTCCTTTGCTTCAACTGTCTTGTTCAGATACAAACTTTCTTGAAATGATGGGGTTTTCCTGTGTTGTGTTTACTCTAATGTCCACTTTGGCATTAATAATTCTGTCCTATACATACATCATCAGAACAATTTTAAGAATTCCTTCTACCAGTCAGAGGACAAAGGCCTTTTCCACATGTTCTTCCCACATGATTGTCATCTCCATCTCTTATGATAGGTGCATTTTTATGTACATTAAACCCTCAGCACAGGATAGGTTGTCTTTGAGCAAGGGGGTGGCTGTGCTAAATACCTCAGTAGTGCCCATGGTGAACCTCTTCATTTACAGCCTACAGAATGAGCAAGTCAAACAAGCCTTCATGGACATGGCAAGAAAGACTATTTTTCAGAAGCAAATGAAATGATGTGCTATATTAAATTAGAGACATTTTGCAGGGCAACTTTAAAAAACATATAATCAAGTATTTTAATAACTTATTCAAATCACAATGGCTTCCCTGTCAACCTTGTTTATTCTTTTTATTCCTAGGAGTTTAAAATCATATTTGTTCATGCATTTCTCATTCAATTTAAATAACTTTTCTTATGTCTTTCTGACTCCCATTCTTCTGAACATTTTGTTAGTTGCAACTTCTTAACTTAAAAATGGTTGAATATAAATTCCTGTTTTGAGTTTGGATGTGATATTTAGTTTACTCAACACAGGAAATATAATCTTATGAATTTCATTTACAGTATATTTGACAGAAACTCTTTTTACCATTTTAGAGTTTTAAAAAAATGTGTCTCTTTATTATTTATTTATTTACTGAATCTTCAAACTACTTATGGGCTTTCTCTCGTTGAGGCAAGATGGAGCTACTCTTTGTTGCAGTGCATGGGTTTCTTATTGCAGTGACTTCTCTTGTTGTGGAGCAAGGGCTCTAGGCATGCAGACTTCCATAACTGTGGTGCACGGCATCAGTATTTGTATCTGGTAGGCTCTAGAGTACTGACTCAGTAGTTGTGGCAGAGGAACCTAGCTGCTCCATGGTATATGGGATCTTCCTGTCCCAGGGATTGTACTCGTGTCTACTGATTGGCAGATGGATTCTTAGCCACTAGAGCCTCAGGAAGTCCCTTCACTATTTATCTGGGGAAATGATTTTAAATGCTGTACAGTTTATTGAAAAATGTGAATATTTTCATTTAAAAACAGAAAGATTATTTATGGCACACGTTAATAAGGTATGTCCTAATAATTTCTTCACCACCCTTATGGCAGAAAGTGAAGAAGAACTAAAGAGCCTCTTGATGAAAGTGAAAGAGGAGAGTGAAGAAGTTGGCTTAAAACTCAACATTCAGAAAACGAAGATCCTGGCATCCAGGCCCATCACTTCATGGGAAATAGATGGAGAAACAGTGGAAACATTGCCTGACTTTATTTTTGGGGGCTGCAAAATCACTACAGATGGTGACTGCAGCCATGAAATTAAAAGACACTTGCTTCTTGGAAGAAAAGTTATGACCAACCTAGATGGCATATTAAAAAGCAGAGACATTACTTTGCCAACAAAGGTCCATCTAGTCAAGGCTATGGTTTTTCCAGCTGTCATGTATGAATGTGAGAGTTGAACCAAAAAGAAAGCTAAGTCCGGAAGAATTGAAGCTTTTGAACTGTGGTGTTGGAGAAGGCTCTTGAGAGTCCCTTGGACTAAAGGAGATCCAACCAGTCCATCCTAAAGGAAATCAGTCCTGAATGTTCATTGGAAGGACTGATGCTGAAGATGAAACTCCAATACTTTGGCCATCTGATGCGAAGAGCTGACTCATTTGAAAAGACCCTGATGCTGGGAAAGATTGAAGGAGAGAGGAGAAGGGGATGACAGAGGATCAGATGGTTGGCTGGCTTCACCGACTCAATGGACACGAGTTTGAGTAATCTCTGTGAGTTGGTGATGGACAGAGAGGCCTGGCATGCTGTGGTTCATGGGGTTGCAAAGAATTGGACACAACTGAGCGACTGAACTGAACTGAACTGAATAATTTCTTCATTAATTAAAAACATAGACTTTTAACAATATGTACTTTTGTAAATATAGTGCTAGAAAGATCACTGTTGCTGCTGCTAAGTCACTTCAGTCGTGTCCGACTCTGTGCAACCCCATAGATGGCAGCCCACCAGGCTCCCCCGTCCCTGGGATTCTCCAGGCAAGAACACTGGAGGGGGTTGCCATTCCTTCTCCAATGCATGAAAGTGGAAAGTGAAAGTGAAGTTGCTCAGTCATGTCCAACCCTCAGCGACCACATGGAGTGCAGCCTTCCAGGCTCCTCCGTCTGTGGGATTTTCCAGGCAAGAGTACTGGAGTATTTCCAAATCCCATAGTAACTCAGTAGAAGTCAGCAGACACATACATATGTACTAGAATATGGTGAAGAAATAACCATTTTAGATATGTAGGATTAAGTTCACTTTCTCCAGTTCCACAAAAAGTAAGCTCTATTCTAGCTGAAATATATACACAGCTCCTTCCCAAGTTCAGGACTAGTTTGAAACAGGGCATATATCTAAATTATTTAATCCCTAAAATATTTATTTATTTATAACTTAAACTATTTTATAACAAAATCACTTAAGTTTTGTAGAAGCTAAAATCTTAATAACAAAGCAAAATCTCCCCTTTTTATAGAAAATTAGGATTTCATGTACTAAAATACTCTTCCACTCATTAAGGCCTTAATAGATGTCTAAAGTATTTGGAAAGGTGGGTGTATGTGTGTAGGTGAAGTGATTACAGATACCAAAATAACCCTCATTTATGTAAACCACATTTTAGTAATAGAAAATACAAGCCTAATTAGTGGTGCAACATTCTGAATAATCATTAAGAGATACACACACTTGAGAGATATACCACAGGTTTTCTTTTTTTTAAAAAGGGAAGGGTGAGGATGGGAGTGATGGAAAATTGAAGGGGATTCAAATGTTAAAGGGAAGTTAAGAGTGGTTTCTCCATTTCTTTCTATCCTATCTCAATACAATTTGTATATTAAATAAGGTGAATATCTGACAAACAAGGTTTCTATAATCTCTAAGCAAATATTTTCCCATCAACAAGTCAGGTGTAAGTTCAGGTAAGCCAGGTATATATAACTTACTATAGAAATGAAAATGAATTTGTAAAGCATATAACATAGTTAGCTATCAATAAATTATAATAATGATTACTAACATTATCTTTCATATCTAACCACTAGAGATATATACAGATTATACATTTGAGATGATAAGAACTCTTAATGTGAGATTTATCCACTTAAAAATTTAAAGACACAATACAGTGTTGTTGACTGTAACAAACTTTATGTCAGTTGATTAGCAATATCCACATTTCCCTCTCCCTCTACCCCCTGGCAACCATCATTCCACTATCTGAATCTATGAATTTGAGAATTTCAGGTTTATCATCTAAGTGAATTTGTGCAGTTTTTTAACATTTTATGACTGGCTTATTATACTTAGCATAAGGCCCTCATGCTTCATCTATGCTGTTCTGTATATTGGAATATTGTTCCTTTTTAAAGGCTGAATAATAGTCCAATACTATCCCATTAAATGCATTTACTGTATTTTCTGTATCCATTCATCCTTCCCTAGACATTTGGGTTCCTTTCCATATCTTAACAGTTGTGAATACTGCTTCAGTGAACATGACAATGCTATCACTTAGATACCCTGATTTCAATTATTTTAGATACATATCTGGAAATGGGGTTGCTAGATAACAGGGTAGTTCTATTTTTAATTTTTGAAGGCAATCTGTACTGTTTCTCATAGTGACTGCACAATGTGCATTCCCGCCGACAATGTATCAGGATTCTAAATTCTCCACACCGTCACCAACACTTGTCTTTTATCATCTTGATAACAGCCATCCTGACAGGTGTGAGGTGACTTAATATTGTCCTTTTGATCTTCCTTTCTCTGAACATTAGTCGCATTAAGCATCTAGCATGTATCTGTTAGCCATTTATCTCCTTATTTTTGTGTGTCTTCTTTGGGAAAATGTATACATGAGTCTTCGGTCCTTTTATTAATTAAGTTATTAGGTTTGGGGGTTTGTCCTGGTTTTTTTCTATTGAGTTGTAACAGTTTCATACATATTTTAGACGTTAATCCCTTATCGAATACAGTGTTTATAATATTCTCTTCTATTCTATAGGTTGTCTCTTCACTCTGCTGTTTGTCGACTCTTTCTTTGGTGGTGAAAGTGCTTTCTATTTTGATGTAATCCCACTGTTCTATCTACGTTTGTTGCCTATGCTTCTGGGGTCATATCCATTAAATCATTGCCCAGACCAATATCATGTAGCTTTTCCCCTACGATTTCTTCTGGTGGTTGAGTCGCTAAGTCGTGTCTGACTCTTGCGACCGCATAGACTGTAGCCCACCAGGCGCCTCTGTTCATGGGATTCTCCAGGCAAGAATACTGGAGTGGGTTGCCATGGCCTTCACCAAGGGATCTTCCCCACCCAAAAATCGAACCCGAGGTCTCCTGCATTGCAGGCAGTTGCTTAACCGACTGAGCTATGAGCTGCTGCTGCTCACGATTTCTTCTAAAGAGTTTTAAAACTTTATGTCTTTTGTTTAAGCTTTAATCTGTTTTGAGTTGATTTTGTGTACAGTGTAAAGTAAGGGTAGAATTTCCTTCTTTTACATGTAGATGCCCAGTTTTCCCATAACCACTCTTTGTTTTCAATAATTAGCTTAACATTGAGCTCCTTTATGTACATTCACACTTTTATATAAAGAAGTCATATTTTCAATGCTTTTTCTGCAAGTCTTTTCATATTTGAAAAACTTTTCTCTTTTCTGCAAATACTACTATGAAATGTTTACTTGTAGTTTCATTAAATGTTGCTTTTCTTTGAAATTATTAGTATTTGCTTTTCAGTGTCCCTCTTTGAAGACTGTCTTTTCCCCACCATGGGTTTTTGGCATCTTTTTCCAAGATCATTTGACTGTATGTACCTGAGTGTTTTCTGGGCTCCCCATGATGTGTAATTGGTTAAGATGGCTATTGTTATGCTAGTACTCTATCAATTTAATTATCATAGCTTTCAATATATTTTGAAATCTGGAAGCCAGGTTTAGTTTTTATTTTCAAGATTTATTTGGCTAGTCATGGTCTTTTGTGATTACTTATAAATTTTATGATTTTTTTCTGTTTCTGTAAAAAAATAATGCCACTGGTATTTGACAGGACTGCACTGAATCTGTTGATTTTGTTGGGGAGCAGGACATATACATAAGTTTCCTCATCCATGAGTACTGAATGTTTTCCCATGTGTTTATGTCTTCAGTTTCATCAAAGCTTTGTATTTTTCAGTGTATGTATCTTCTACCTCTTTAGTTAAGTTTATTCCTAAGAATCTTATTCCTTTTGGTACTATTGCAACTTTCATTTTTTACTTAATTTCTTTTTTAGAAAGCTTATTAATAGTATAAAAATGCAACTTACATTTATAATGTTGATTCTATCTTCTGCAACTTTAAAACATTTTTACAAAGTGTGTTCAGTTCAGTTCAGTCACTCAGTCGTGTCCGACTCTTTGCGACCCNTGGCATCACTGACTCGATGGATTTGAGTCTGGGTGAACTCCGAGAGATGGTGATGAACAGGGAGGCCTGGCGTGCTGCGATTCATGGGGTCGCAAAGAGTCGGACACGACTGAGTGACAGAACTGAACTGAACTGATAACATAGTTAGCTATCAATAAATTATAACAATGATTATTAACATTATCTTGCATATCTAACCACTAGATATATATACAGATTATACTTTTGAGGTGATAAGAACTCTTAATGTGAGATTTATCCACTTAAAAATTTAAAGACACAATACAGTGTTGTTAAGTATAACAAACTTTATGTTAATTGATTATCAGTATCCACATTTCCCTCTCCCTCTACCCCCTTCTACCACCATTCCACTATCTGAATCTATGAGTTTGAGAATTTTAGGTTTGTCGTCTAAGTGAATTCATGCAGTTTTTAACATTTTATGACTGGCTTATTATACTTAGCATAAGGCTCTCATGCTTCATCCATGCTGTTCTGTATATTCGAATATTGTTCCTTTTTAAAGGCTGAATAATAGTCCAATACTATCCCATTAAATGCATTTACTGTATTTTCTGTATCCATTTATCCTTCCCTAGACATTTGGGTTCCTTTCCATATCTTAACAATTGTGAATACTGCTTCAGTGAACATGACAATGCTATCACTTAGATACCCTGATTTCAATTATTTTAGATACATATCTGGAAATGGGGTTGCTAGATAACAGGGTAGTTCTATTTTTAGTTTTTGAAGGCAGTCTGTACTGTTTCTCATAGTGGCTGCACAATGTGCATTCCCGCTGACAACGTATCAGGATTCTAAATTCTCCACACCGTCATCAACACTTGTCTTTTATCATCTTGATAACAGCCATCCTGACAGGTGTGAAGTGATTTAATATTGTCCTTTTGATCTTCCTTTCTCTGAACATTAGTGGCATTAAGCATCTAGCATATATCTGCTAGCCATTTATTTCCTTATATTTGTGTGTCTTCTTTGGGAAAATGTTTACATGAGTCTTCAGTCCTTTTTGGGGCTTCCCTGGTGGCTCAGACGGTAAAGCGTCTGCCTGCACTTCGGGAGACCCGGGTTCAATCCCTGGTTGGGAAGATCCCCTGGAGAAGGAAATGGCAATCCACTCCAGCACTCTTGCCTGGAAAATCCCATGGACCTAAAAGCCTGGTAGGCTACAGTCCATGGGGTCGCAAAGAGTCGGACATGACTGAGCGACTTCACTTCTCTTTTCAGTCCTTTTATTAATTAAGTTATTAAGTTTGGGGGTTTGTCCTGGTTTTGTTCTATTGAGCTGTAACAGTTTCATACATATTTTAGACATTAATCCCTTATCGGATACAGTGTTTGTAATATGCTCTTCTATTTTATAGGTTGTCTCTTCACTCTGCTGTTTGTTGACTCTTTGGTGGTGAAAGTGCTTTCTATTTTGATGTAATCCCACTGTTCTATCTACGTTTGTTGCCTATGCTCCTGGGGTC